>CANJKZ010000978.1:247500-692508 GCA_947471745.1 Closterium sp. Naga37s-1
AAAATAAAAGCCTGAACTAACTCTGAATCAGAGTAAAAAGTCCGATACGGTATCTAGGGGCCTGTTCCCGACTTACGGTAGCATGCATGGTAGCTGTTTGCAGGATAAACTTTCCAACAAATCAGCCAATACTCGACTACAGTTCATGTTCAACACCTGTACACAGCCACTAATCGGCCTTTCTTTCTGCCCTGATTGCTGTACCAGCCTTCATTCAGGGAACTGGGATTATTCTGCCTCTATGAGCATTGACGCTTGACCTAGCTGCCTCGGCTTAGTGACACATCACACTGACTACGTCTTTACCGTATGTCAAGATGAAAGGGAAGGGAGTGCCACCTAATTTGGTTTAGATAGCTTCTGACAAAGCAGAAGCGTCAAGAACCACCTAAAACCTTGAGAAGGAGCACGGGCAAGATACAGAACCGTGACATGAATAAGGTTAGCCTTCCGAATCCAGTTCATAAGAAGACGGCGGAAGTCGGAAGAAGGTACACATTTCGTTCGGACAGCTAACGCGCGCATCACGGAAGTTGGTATGCCATGACGAGCTAACTGCAGTGACTCGGGGTTTGATTCAGCAAACAGATATACATTGCAGCACGAACCTTGCTAGCACGTTGATCGAACGGCATGGCTATGTCTGGGTCCGTAAAAGGAGAAGAGGAACAAATTAGTTAAAAGATCGAAAAAGAATCATGGTTTTCAATATATGGAGAGCTTCTCATTTATAATGAACATAGGAACAGCCATTTAAGCCTCCTCCTCCTCAACCCAGGCCTCAACACGGAGCAGCACGAAGCCCAGAGCAATGCCGACGAAGATCATGCCTCCGATGATGGGGACCACTCGCAAGATCTCGGAGCCGACGTCGCACCTGGAGGACAGAGCACCGCCGCGAGCACCAGTCTGCCTGGTAGCAGCAGCGATCTGAGCGAAGCTCTCGTCAACAGTCTTCCTCTCAGCGACAGCCGACACGCACGACGAGGCCTTCAGACCCGAGAACTGGCCGAAAGAGACAATGCGGGCCTGACGCTTAGGACCAGCGGCCTTGGCCACAGCAGCGGTGGGGGCAACAGCCAGTTGGCAGGAAGAAGCGATGGCAGCCATGGCTGATGATGTGGTTGTGTCGGCAAATAGAGATGAAGCTAGTGAGGCTAGAGGAGGCTGTCTCTGGCTGGGAGTAAAATTTCCAAGCTAAGAAACAAAAGCCTTCTGATCGGAAATGAGAGCAGCAGGGTAGTCAGGGAGAGAGGACCAATGGGAAACCCTAGGGAATATCTTGTAGGCAGGCTAGCGATTTTTGCGAAGCTGACGAACTCAAGCGACTTGAAGGGATGAATGAGAATGGTGGAGTATTGGCCTCTGAGGATAAGCTGAGTATTGGTCGAGTTCTTCGCGAGCGACGATTGTGGCAGAGCCAGCGAGAACAAGCGTTGATGTGTACGAGTGGAGGGGTCTCTTCCACCAAAAAGTGATGTGCTGGCAGTTTCCGCCAATCGTCCTTATCTGAACGATCCCATCGGCAAGGGGTTAGGCCACAGATGAATCCACGTGGCGCAGTACCCACCTGCCGTCATGGCAAAACTAGCCACGAGGTGAACAAAGCTGAATGATACAACCAGCAAGCTGGAACTACGGTACAGTTCGGTTATTCAACATATTTGGAAAAACCTACTATAAACATGAAGGCTAATAATAATGGACCAAAGAAGAAATGAAAGAACAAGAAAACGTGGAGGGGGAGGTGAAGACGGTACATTTCATTAATGAGGGCACTCAAATGAAATAAATTAATTTACCACTGAACTTCTCTACACTCAATCACAATTTTCTTTTCGAAAATGGTTTTGCATGCTTGAGTGGATGTGTAGTACTTATGTGTGTGTGTATGTACTACGGTAATTGTGGGGTTGTTTGTTGCGAGGGGTGTGGGTATGCGTGAGCATGAGTGAGAGCGTGTGCGTATACGGTACTTCGCATTCAAAGCCGTTAGGAAGCATCTGTCAGAACATTATATAGCTTATGCTGTTGTGTAGGCTATAGTGGGGTATCCCATAGGGGGTACAACCCAATTAGGGTTTCCTATATGCACTCACTTCATTCATAGTTCATTCATTCCCGTTCTCCTTTTCACATGGAATCAGAGCAGGTCCCCTCCTAGGGACTGTTTCTAGGGCCCACCGAAGCGCGCCCCGAGGCGCGCTTTCCTTTTTTTTAGCGACCCTCCGTGTCGCCCCTAGCGGCCTGTTGCGCCGCCCTTACCTACGCGAGCCCGCCGCCCTTACGTCGCGGCCCAGCCGCCCTCACGTCGCGGCCCCGCCGCCCTCACCTACGCGGCCCCGCCGCCCTTAAGTTGCGGCCCCGCCGCCCTCACGTCGCGGCCCCGCCGCCCTCACGTCGCGGCCCCGTCGCCCTTGCCTACGCGGCCCCGCCGCCCTCACGTCGCGGCCCCGCCGCCCTCACGTCGCGGCCCCGCCGCCCTCACCTACGCGGCCCCGCCGCCCTTAAGTCGCGGCCCCGCCGCCCTCACGTCGCGGCCCCGCCGCCCTCACGTCGCGGCCCCACCGCCCTTGCCTACGCGGCCCCGTCGCCCTCACCTACGCGGCCCCGCCGCCCTCACGTCGCGGCCCCGCCGCCCTCACGTCGCGGCCTCGCCGCCCTTGCCTACGCGGCCCCGCCGCCCTCACCTTCGCGGCCCCGCCGCCCTCACGTCGCGGCCCCGCCGCCCTCACTTCGCGGCCCCGCCGCCCTCACCTACGCGGCCCCGCCGCCCCACTTCGCGGCCCCGCCGCCTACGGTACCGGCCCCGCCGCCTATCCTCACCGGCCCCGCCGCCTACGACCGCCGAGCCGCCCTGCCGCCGAGCCGCCCAGCAGCCGAGCCGCCCGGGAGCCGAGCCGCCCTGCCGCCGAGCCGCCCTGCCGCCGAGCCGCCCGGGAGCCGAGCCGCCGAGCCGCCCTGCCGACGAGCCGCCCTGCCGCCGAGCCGCCTGGGAGCCGAGCCGCCCAGCAGCCGAGCCGCCGAGCCGCCCAGCCGCCGGGCCGCCCTACTGCCGAGCCGCCCGACCTGCCCTGCCTGGTGAGCACAGCACCACTGTTACTGCGTGCCCTCCCCCTACTGCTTGCACTACTACACTGTCGTCGTCATGGCTACCCCTAGTGTCCTCGCTTTTGACGCTGAGGGTCGAGCCATTGACTTTGAGGTCTGGGTCGACGACCTGCAGCTGTTCTTACAGTGCGATAGGGCGGACGGTCTTTCCCTCTTTGACCTCACCTCTGGCGCCTCTCCTGCCCCTGCTGCTGATGCTGACCCCACTGTTCGCTCTCAGTGGGCCACCCGCGATGCTGCTGCACGTCTTGCTGTGCGTCGCCACCTGCCTACCACTGAGCGCGCGCACTTTAGTCAGTACAAGAGTGCTCAGACCTTGTACGACGCTGTAGTTGCGCGCTACTCTTCCCCTGCCACTGCTGCCCTGAGCCGCCTCATGCTACCGTACCTCTTTCCTGACCTTGCTGCCTTTCCCACTGTCGCTGACCTCATTACGCACCTCCGCACTAGTGACACTCGCTACCGCGCCGCCCTTCCTGCTGAGTTCTGCGCCAAGAACCCCCCCCCCCATGTACATCACTCTCTATTACATAGTCACACGCCTCCCTGACTCCCTTCGCGTAGTCAGGGACCACTTCCTCTCAGTCTGTCCCACCACTCTCACTGTCGACCTCCTCGAGAAGTCCCTCCTGGCGGCGGAGAAGAGCATCGTCGCTGTAGGAGCCTCTCGTGGTGACCCTCGCACCCCCATCTTTGAGGGGTGTTCTCCTTCCCCCCTGCTGCCCTCTGTTGCCTCTGCTGCTGCTGCCGACCTGCTTGGTCTTGAGTCGGTCTGCGCGGCGTCTGCCCCTAGCGGGAGACGCCGCCCTGGCAGGGGCAAGGGGGGCAAGGGCGCGGGTGGAACTGGCGGGGGCGGTGGAGGTGGCGGTGGAGGCGGCGGAGGGAGTGGGGGTGGCGGTGGGAGTGGTGGCGGGGGCGGTGGTGGCAGTGGCAGCAGCGGAGGAGGAGGCGGTGGTGGCGGCAGCGGTGGGAGCGGAGGCAGCGGTGGTGGTGGAGGTGGAGGCGGCGGTGGCGGAGGGGGTGGAGCTGGTCGGGGTGGTGCCCCGCAGCGTAGCGGCTCTGGTGGTGGCCAGCGTCAGCAGCAGCAGCAGCAGCAGCAGCAGCAGCAGCAGCGTTCGCGGGACATCCCCCCGCCCCAGCAGCTCCGTGAGTGGTACACGCAGCGTCAGCGGGGTGGGGGTTTTGGTCCGTGCACCTACGTCCTTCGTTCCGGCGACCGCGCGGGTGAGCAGTGTGGGGGTGCCCACCCCACCCAGCGCTGCTTTGGCCGCCTGACGGACGCTTGGCGTCAGCAGTTCCCCGAGGCTAGTGAGATTCCCCGTTGGGGAGAGCTGTCTAGGGCTGGCGTAGCTATCTTTGATCTTGACTTTGATGCTATCCTTGCTGCCATGTATGCTGTGACTATTAGTGAGGAGGGTGACTGTTACCGGTGTTTCCCGCCCGACCCGGGCATTGGTACTGCTGCGCTAGGTACTTCTGCGGCTGCTGCTCTAGGTGCCAGTGCGTCTGCACTCTCAGGTACTGGTGAGGCTGCGCTCTCAGGTACTGCGTCGGCTTCGGCCTCCCTCACCTTCACCCTTGACTCAAGGGCTTCTCGCTCCTTCTTTCGAGACCGCACCACACTCACGCCGCTTGGCCGGCCGGTTGCAGTCTCCCTGGCTGACCCCTCTGGGGGTCCTGTCCTCTCTCACTTCTCCACTGTCCTCCCGTGTCCGGCTGCCCCCTCGGGCACCTTGTCTGGTCTGTACCTCCCCTCGTTCTCGACGAACTTGGTGAGTGGTGCTGACCTGCAGGATGCGGGGGTTCACCAGTTTACTCCTGCGAGTCAGCGGGTGACCCACTGCTCGGACGCCCGCACAGGCCGACACCTGGCCACGTTTTCGCGTCGGCCGGGGTCGAGTCTCTACACCCTGACCACTGAGTCTCCTCCTGTCCCTGCGTCTGGCCAGGTAGCTGCGTCGGGTCAGGTGTTTGCTGCTGCGTCCAGGTCTGGTCCTGAGTCTGCCCCCTGCTCGTGTCGCCGCCTGTCTCAGGAGACTCTCCTGTGGCACCACCGTCTTGGCCACCCCTCCTTGCCTCGTCTTCGGGGCATGGCTTCCCGTGTCCTTGTCTCTGGTCTTCCCCGGTCTCTCCCTCCCCTTCCTTCGGGACCCGGACCTTCCTGTGTCCCCTGTGTCGAGGGGCGGCTCCGGGCTGCCCCTCACTCCTCCCAGTTTCCCCCGACAGAGGCTCCTCTGCAGACGCTTCACATGGACGTGTGGGGCCCGGCCCGCGTCCGTGGGCAGGGTCACGAGCGCTACTTCCTGCTGGTGGTTGACGACTACTCGCGTTACACCACAGTCTTCCCCTTGCGCAGCAAGGGTGATGTCACTGAGGTGTTGATCGACTGGATCCGCGCAGCTCGTCTCCAGCTCAGGAGGAGCTTCGGCTCGGACTTTCCTGTTCTGCGTCTGCACTCTGACCGAGGTGGAGAGTTCTCCTCTGGCCTTCTGCGAGCCTACTGTCGTGCACGAGGCATCCGCCAGACCTTTACGCTTCCGGACTCTCCACAGCAAAATGGGATTGCTGAGCGCCGCATTGGCATGGTCATGGACGTCGCTCGTACGTCCATGATGCATGCGGCTGCCCCCCATTTTCTGTGGCCGTTTGCGGTTCGGTACGCGGCGCATCAGATCAACCTTCACCCCAGGGTCTCCCGGCCGGAGACCTCCCCAGCTCTGCTGTGGACGGGGAAGGTCGGCGATGCGTCTGCGTTCCATGTCTGGGGATCTCGGGCGTTTGTCCGCGACTTGTCTGCGGACAAGCTGTCCCCTCGTGCTGCTCCCTGTGTCTTCCTTGGCTTCCCCCCTGACGCCCCAGGGTGGCAGTTCAACCACCCCTCCTCTCGTCGTGTTCTGTCCTCCCAGGACGTCACGTTCGACGAGTCAGTCCCCTTCTACCGCCTCTTCCCCTACCGCACTCCTTCCCTCCCCCCGCCACCACACTTCCTTGTGCCAGGTCCCCCCCCGGTAGACCCCCTTCCCCCTCAGGGTCCTGCCCCTTCAGGTGTGTCCCAGGTAGACGCAGTCGAGCCGGTCGAGGTTGCTGGTGACTCTGGTCCTGCTGCGGGTGCTGAGCCTGGGGGTGCTGACTCTGGGGGTGCTACGCGCGTGGGTGAAGAGCCTGGGGGTGCTGAGCCTGGGGGTGCTGAGTCTGGGGGTGCTGAGCCTGGGGGTACTGCGACTGGGGGTGCTGAGCCTGGGGGTGCGGAGTCTGGGGGTGCTGAGCCTGGGGGTGCTGCGACTGGGGGTGCTGAGCCAGGGGGTGCTGCGTCTGGAGCTGCTGAGCCTGGAGCTGCGGAGCCTGCGGCCACTGGACCTCCCCTTGTGGCGTCTGGCGGTGCGGGACCTGGCGGTTCTCCGGGTGCTTCGCCTCGGCGGGAGCCCCTCTCTCCACAGGAGCTGCGCGAGTGGTTTGCTCGCCGCTGGAGACGTACTGCTGGAGCTGGAGCTCCTTCGGCTGCTGAGGGTACTTGTGCCGCTGGTCCCGGAGCTGCTGGGCCCTCGGGTCCGCCTGGAGCTGGAGCTGCTGCGGGTGTTGGTGCTGAGACTGCTGCTGTCCTTCCTGGCGGTGGTCCTGCTGCGGGTGCTGCTGGTGCTGCTGGAGGTCCTGCCGCTGGAGGTGCTGTTGGCGCTGGTGCTGCTGCTGAGGGTGCTGTCCCTGCTGTGTCTGGAGTCGCCGCGCGGCCTCGGCCGTACTTTGTTCCACTCCTACAGCAGGTTCTTGGTCTTTCTCCTCCTGCAGCGTGTCCACCGCCTGTTTAGTCACAGTCCCAGTTAGAGCCCGCCTCCCCACTTCCTGCTCCCTCTCCTTACACTGGTCCCACTGGAGGTCTTGCTGAGCGTCGTGAGCCTGCGTCTCGTCCTGCGTCGCCTGTTCGTGCTGCTCGCGCTAGTGGTCGCGGTTCGCGTCAGCGTCCTCCTCCTGTCCCTGGCACGCACCGGATGTCTTTGCGTCCGTCCACTGCTCCTCTGCGTGCCCCTTTGCCTTCTCCTCCTGAGTCCTCCCTTCCTGCACTTACCGACCCAGAGTCCGACTCTCTTCGTGCTGCTAGTCCTACTGTCATACGTCTCCTTGCTACTGTCGTCACTGACCCCTCTTTTGAGTCCACTGCTGCGTCTGCGCTTGCTGCTGAGCTCGTCGACTTTGCTGCTCGCTGTCGTCTAGACTACGCTGCCGGTCTTGTTGCTGAGTCTGCGTCTGTCTGTCCTCCGTCCGTCGGGGGTGAGTGTGCTCTTGGCACGGACGTCCTTGAGGACAGGCAGGAGGAGTTCCAGTGTCTGGCTGCTGCTTCACCTCATCTCGCGTCCGTACTACTTGCCCCTGAGGGAGACCCGGATGCACTAGACATCCCGACTCCGCGCTCTTACGCGGAGGCCGTAGAGGGTCCCTACTCCTCTCAGTGGCAGGCAGCTATGGATGCAGAGATGGCGTCCTGGAAGTCCACAGGCACCTACGTTGACGCGGTGCCCCCTCCTGGGGCGAACATCGTCAGTGGCATGTGGATCTTCAGGGTGAAGCGGCCGCCGGGCTCTCCACCTGTCTTCAAGGCGCGGTACGTCGCTCGTGGCTTCAGTCAGCGGCAGGGAGTTGACTACTTTCAGACCTTCTCTCCCACCCCGAAGATGACCACTCTTCGGGTGCTGCTGCACATAGCCGCTCAGCGCGACTACGAGCTCCACTCTCTTGACTTCAGCACGGCTTTCTTGCAGGGTAGCCTGCACGAGGAGATCTGGCTGCGCCGTCCACCTGGCTTCACTGGGACTTTCCCTCCTGGCACCCAGTGGAGCCTCCGACGGCCAGTCTACGGTCTCCGCCAGGCACCGCGTGAGTGGCACGACACACTGAGGACTACGCTTGCGGCTCTTGGGTTTGCTCCCTCTACTGCTGACCCGTCGTTGTTTCTGCGCACCGACACTTCTTTGCCGCCGTTCTACATCCTCGTGTACGTCGACGACTTGGTCTTTGCCACAGCTGACACTGCTGGACTAGCCTACGTGAAGTCCGAGCTGCAGAAGAGACACACGTGCACAGACCTGGGTGAACTGCGCAGCTACCTTGGCTTGCAGATCACTCGGGACAGAGCACGCCGCACCATTACCTTGACTCAGTCACACATGGTGCAGCAGGTCCTTCAGCGCTTCGGCTTCACGTACTCCTCGCCTCAGGCCACTCCTCTGTCTACTCGCCACTCGCTCTCAGCTCTGCCTTCGGATGAGTCCGTAGAGTCGAGTGGCCCGTACCCAGAGCTTGTTGGCTGCCTCATGTACCTGATGACCTGCACACGACCTGACCTTGCATACCCTCTTAGCATTCTTGCACGCTATGTTGCTCCTGGGAGACACCGACCAGAGCACATGGCTGCAGCGAAGAGGGTGTTGCGCTACTTGTGCAGTACGTCGGGCATGGGGCTAGTGCTTGGAGGGCGGAGTCCAGTGGTCCTCACTGGGCACGCGGACGCTTCTTGGGCTGACGACCAGGCTACGCAGCGGTCGTCGCAGGGTTACACCTTCAGTCTTGGTTCCGGCTCTGTCTCGTGGCGGGCTACTCACTCGTCCTCTGTTCTCGGCTCCAGTTGTGAGGCTGAGATCTACGCCGGGGCCATGGCTGCACAGGAGCTTCGCTGGCTCACCTACCTGCTGACTGACCTTGGAGAGCAGCCTCGTTCTCCTCCAGTGCTGTACGTAGACAACAAGGCCATGCTGGCCTTGTGTCGAGAGCAGCGCTTGGAGCACAGAACGAAGCACATTGCTCTCCGTTACTTTCTTGCTCGTGAGCTGCAGCAGCGTGGTCAGTTGCGACTTGCGTACGTGGCCTCTGAGGCCAACACTGCTGATGTGTTCACCAAGGCACTTGCGCCTTGTGACCATCAGCGCTTCTGCACTCAGTTGGGTCTTGTACCTGTCTTGCCTCACTTGCTCTCCTCTTGACCTTGCTTGTACTGTCACATATATATACCTGCTCTTGCTTGTCTAGCTCTATATATATATGTGTCCTCCTGCATGTGAACTGGCCTTGTGGCCTTGTCGTTGTGCTCGGACTGTGTGGTGACTTTGTGATCCACCCTGAGCTTGCTGTGCTTTGCGTGACTGGTCTTGTGACCCCTTGTTCTCCCCCACTTTGCCTATGGGGGTGTGTCAGAACATTATATAGCTTATGCTGTTGTGTAGGCTATAGTGGGGTATCCCATAGGGGGTACAACCCAATTAGGGTTTCCTATATGTACTCACTTCATTCATAGTTCATTCATTCCCGTTCTCCTTTTCACAGCATCCTCACGTATTACACCGGATAGAAGCGCATGTGCGCTTATAATAAAACTGTAGTTTTTAGGGGGGTGTGCTTCTAATTGGGTCATTTTTATAAGCGCATGCGCCTGTAATAGGAAAAAAAATCCACTTTTAAACATACCGTAAGCCCACGGATATAAGCGCAGGCCTCGGATAAGCGCCGGCGCTTATAAAATGATGACGCCGCTTATATCCGGTCCTCGATTATAAGTGTTAGAGTGAGGACCTTGGATAGGATAGGAGGTACTTTAGTAGAGTTGGTAGCGGAAGTCTTGTAAGAACTCAGATCATAGTGAATGTAAATGACCAAGTTGATTAAACAATAGAATACAAGGAATATAAATAGTCCTAGTCTAGCAATATACATTCCCTTATTATAACTGTTTTACAGGCATTTCTACAGAGACTCTGACTGTTGTACTTCCTTCTTGTTACCGAGTCGCTGCATATAACCTGTAGGTTACGCCTGTTGCTTTTCCTCGATGGCAAGTCAAGCGTCGGTCCAGATGGTCAACAGTCGCGACAGTTGACTCTTGCGATTGTTGACCTTCCTGCCCTTGATACGGGCTGATCCGATACTGCGGTTGTTGCTGCTTCGACAAAGTCAGGTGCGATACTGCTGCACCTACGGGAATGCTAAGTATAATTCCCTTCACACTCCATCACTCCCCTTCATTCCTGGAGGTGCGCCAGGTGGCTTTTGCGAGTCACTCCGCACAGGTCCGAGCAGTACTGAAACTTCTGACGTGGCAGTTTCTTCGTGAGGAAGTCAGCTGCCATTTCGCCAGTTGGACAGTAGATGAGCTGAAGTTTCCCTTTGTCGATTTCGTCCTTCACGAAGAAGTAACGCAGGGCGATGTGTTTCGTGCGGTTGACGAAGCCTGGCTTGTTTGCGATTTTGATCGCGCTCTGGTTGTCGCAGAGTAACTTAAAGGATCCGTTCATCGCCGTTTTCGTTTCCTGTAGAAGCTCCGTGAGATAGAGTCCTTCGCGAACTGCTGCGCTTGCTGCGATGAATTCTGCTTCTGCTGACGAGAGGGCGATGAGTTCCTGTTTGTTGGAGTTCCAGGAGATGGTTCCTGCAGGCTCGAGCTTGAAAATGAAGCCTGTGCGGGACCTCCTGTTGTCTGCGTCCCCAGCGTGGTCAGCGTCCACATAGCCGGTGAGTTTTAGTGGCGCTGTTAAGTTGGCCTTGTAGGTGAGACCGACATCAGGCGTAGAGATGAAGTACTGTAAGGCGCGGCGCAGGTCTGCTAGGCTCTCCCCTTCAGGTCGTCGCAGGTACTGGGCGAGCTGGCTGGCGATGTAGGATAAGTCTGGGCGGCATGTGACGGTGGCGAACAGTAAACATCCGAGCTGCTGTTGGTAGAGACGGAGATCAGCCGGTGAGAGCGGAGTAGTGTCGGGCTCGCGGTTAGGCGGAGGAATGCGGAACGGGGTGGTGACGCCGACGGGAGCTATCCCGAACTTCTTAGCGAGGGTCTCGGCGTACTTTCCGGCGGAGTGATGAATTGTATCCGCGGTCTGAGTGACGTTGAGGCCGAGGAATTGTGTGACCTCATGGTCGATCGTGACCTCGAGCTTCTCCTGAATTTCGCGTTCGAACCGATCGAGTAGGTCTGTGTCGTCTCTGGTGCAGAGGAGATCGTCGACGTAGGCGACGAGCAGGATGAAGTGGCCGCGGGATTCGAGACGGTACATCCCCTGGTCGTGGGGAAGTTGCTGGAAACCGAGCTCGATGAGGATGCCGTGAAGATGCTGCTGCCACAGGCGTGGTGCCTGCTTGATCCCGTACAGGGACTTTTGAAGGAGACAGATGGCGTCGCCTTCTTCCTCGAATGCGTGCGGCTGTTCGACGTAGATGATGGCGTCGACGATCGCGTAGAGGAATGCGTTGGAGACGTCGATTTTACGGAGTGGGCGATGTTTCACGGCGGCGATGCAGAGAAGGATGCGCACTGAGGTATGACGACCGACAGGTGCGAATGTCTGGTTGTAGTCCACAAATTGCGTCTGCTCGAATCCGCGAACCACCCAGCATGCTTTGATTTTTTCGACCGTTCCGTCCGCGAGAGTCTTGATGCGGAAGACCCACTTCCCTGTAAGGATTTTTCTCCCCTTTGCGTGGCGGCGTGGTACCAGCTTCCAGGTGCCGCGGCGTTGGAGTGCAGTGACTTCCGCGGCCATGGCGGCTCTCCACTTCTCGGCATCGGGCCCGTTGAGAGCCTGGCGGACGGTGGTGGGCTCGACCAGCTGCTGGTTACTCCGTACGGCGACACCGAGGCCGAGGATGCGAAGGCCCGTGAGGTTGGTTTCGGCTGTGGTGGTAACTTCGACCACGTCATCGTCGTCGCCAGGGATGTTGCGAAAGGTGTCGCGGGAGGAGTCGTGACTGGAATCCTCGTTCATGGGTGAGTGCATCTCTGCGCTTGCATAATCGAGCTGTGCCTGTACTGCTTCATGAGGATCGATGTTTGTTGGGAAGTATGCAGGAGTGCCGAATTGCTCCGTAACGGGGATGAAGATTGCCTCGTCTGCCATGTCTGCTGCTGGCTCGGTTGGTTGTTCTCCTGCCACATCAACGTCGTCCTCGTCATTGGCGAAGCTGTGCTGTCCTTGGAAAATGTTGTCTGGTGCATTCTGTGCAGCGCGGTGCTGGCGGTACAGTGGCAGAGTCAGTCTTTCGTAGAAGATGCAGTCACGTGAACGCGTGAGCTGGTGGGTGGCGAAGTCCAGGATTGTCCAGGTGTGATATTCGGATTCGATTCCGAGGTGAATGCCCCAGCGAGCGCGATCTTCAAATTTTCCGGTTCGGGCAGTGTGAGGGCGGTACTGTACCATGCACCCGAAGACTCGCAGCATGCGTGTGTCAGGGTGTTTTCCAGTCCATTCCTTGAAGGGTGAACTGTTGTTGGGCAGTGCCTTCGAGGAGAGCATGTTGTGCAGCCGAACTGCATGTGCCATTGCGAAGGGCCAGTACTTGGTTGGCACAGCCGACTGCTTCATGAGGGCTCGCATTTTTGTCGCGAGGCTCCTGTTGGTTCTCTCGGCCAATCCCTGCTGTTCGTGGGCATAAGGCAGAGAGATCATCCTCTTGATCCCTTTCTGCTTGCATAGGGTTTTGAAGTCGTCCGACATGTACTCCAGAGCTCCGTCTGTCTGGAACGCCTTCAGCTTGTACCCGTTGCTTTGATTTTCTGCCATGGCGAGCCAGACTTCGAAGCAGTAGTAGGCGAGGTAGCGGTCCTTGACGTTCATGGCCCAAAAAAAGCGTGTGCCGGCGTCGATGAAGGTAAGGGTGTACTGCTCCCCGCCGACTCCTTTCGCCGTGAGCACTAGGAAGTCGCTATAAACTTTCTCCAGCGGTTTGTATCGTTCGGCTCCAAGAATCTTTTCAGCGAAGGGTGTGTGGCGGAGCGCGGCTGCCGGGCAGACGGTGCAGGTCGGTAGATCGGTTCGTGGTTTCAGCAGCTTTCCATCGGGCAGCAACAGTGCGTTTGCTGCAAAGACATTTGCGTTGATGCAGTTGTTGAGCACTTTGATTGATGGGTGTCCCATACGTTGATGCCAGATGTCTCCGTCGGCCCGATATCCCTTAGTGCGCGCGTACAGTTCCTTCTCTCGTGCTAATATCTCCTCCGTTGTTTCTTGTCTTGTTTCGTCCACAGGTTCGTCGGGCATGGTGACTTGAATTGCCGCTGCTTGAATTGTCACGCCATGATACGTTCCGCTGGTGTCGCTGACGGTGGCAGTGTCCATCGTCACCGGTAGCTTCAGTGGCTTCTCTGGATGCGGGGGCGCGGTGCGTGTGTGACGATCTTCGGGTTGCGCAATTTCTTCTTCCTCGAATATGGTATCGCCGATCGCCACTCCCCTTGTCTCGAGGCGAAGATAGTTTCTGCCGTCCGTCGTGATGGGAAGTAGGTGAGGTCCGTACTCCGTCAGTGACTCCTCTTCCTCGGCTTCTGGTGCCTCTTCAGTAATTTCTGGTTCCTCTGCTGCTTCTTCTATAGGTACGTTGGCGATGTTGCCCCATCCAGTTTCAGCTGCGATGGCTTCGCCCAGCGCGGTATTCTCCATGATCCGACGCATATCAACTGCGTCCCATCCTTCGGTTGCGACAGGTGGCCAGAAGGTTTGCGTGCTTGTCGGCTCAGTTGTTTCGACTGCTGTTACTGATGTGATCTCCTCTCCTTCTTCCACTGCTTGCGGTCCGGTTTCTGCAGGGTTCGTTGTTGAGGCGACGGGCACGGCGAGGGCGCGGAAGGTGCCGTCGAGGCCGGGTTGTTGATAATCGGTTTCTTCTGGGTGGCTCCATCTTGGCGGCGACGGGTGGCCCGGAGGGTCAAGAACAAGGATGTGTTCGTTGTCGCCAGAGGTTCTGGGCGACTCGAAGTCGAGCACGAAAACGCCTTCCACACTTGTTGCCTTTCCGATGAATATGCCGTTGTATATTAAGTGCATTTCGTCTTCTGTCGTTTGCAGGCCAACCCCGCACTTCATCAGCTGGTGGAGTGACAAGAGATTGTACCGGAGTTCCGGCACGATGAGAACATCGCTTATGTGGATGCAGTAGCTGGTGTCGTGTGACTCCAGTTGCACTTGTCCGCGGCTTCTAGCGTAGATGGTTTGGTTGTTGGCGACGGTGATCTCTACTTCGTTGAAGAGTCGCTCTCTGTTGAGGATGAAGACATCTGAAGACACCATGTGCTGGCCACAGCAGCTGTCCAGGTACCACGTGTTGACTTCTTTTCTTGTCTTAGCCAGATTGGCAAGCTTCGGAGTGATGTGATGTTCCATGTCGTGATCATTTTCGTAGTCGTAGTAACATCCTTCGTCGTCGTATGCGATGCGTGCAGGTGGCGACTCCTGAATCCACTCTGGCGCTTCCTAGTCAAACTGCATCCGTCCGACCGTCAACTCGTCGTAGGTTGGATCGTTCTCTTCTTCTTCTTCGACTGATCCTTCGGGCCGCTCCTGAGGCGGTTCTGCGAACATATCTTCCCAGTTGCGGAAGAAGCGGTAGTGACTGTTGGGGCGAGGCGGTCCATGACGCACCATGCAAGTCAAGACCTTGCTTTTGCCCTTGTCGCTTGTGTTCGCAGTGAGACGCGCTGGGGCTTGGGACGTGCTGGCGACGGCTGGCGGTGACACAGTTTGGTTGCGCGCTGCGGCTCCTCCTTGCTGGTGAGCAGCGGCACCCTTCTGGTTGTTGTTGTTACCGTTCAGCTTCCAGCAGTCTTGAATCATGTGCCCAGTCTTCTTGCAGTACTTGCAGAAGAGTATTTTCTTGTCCGGTGGCGCTTGAGCGTAAAAGGCGATCTTCTCCTTCTTGTTGCCTCTTTCGTTGTACAGGTCGATTTCCTTCTGCTCGGAGAGAAGCGTGAAGCAGAGGGCAGTCTCATTGAGAGTGCCTTGTGTGCAAAGGAGGGACTTGCATTGGCGCCATTCCGGGCTCAATCTAGCAAGGATGATGGTGACGAACATGTTGTCAGGGAAGTTGCCGCCGCTTTTCCTGAATTGGTCTCTCAGGTTCCTGCAGCGGTTGATGTATGGTCCGGCCTTTTCGCCGGGAAACATCTTGACGTTGTTCAGCTGGTTGAGCAGGCGACTGAGTGTCACCGAATCTGTTGCCATGTGGCAGGTGCGCAGGTGTTCCCAGGACTGCTGCGCGGGCGCCCACTCGTTTTTGAAGGGGTGGATGCTCAGTTGTTCTTTGGGCGACAGGTTCCAGATGTGAAAGAATTGAGGAATGAATGACTAGGAAATGAGTTGGGTACAAATAGGAAACCCTAACAAATTGTACCCCATAGTGTCTACCCCACTACAGCCTAAACAGGCTATGTGATTAATGTTTGACACACCCCCATAGGCAAGGTGGGGGAGAACAAGGGGTCACAAGACCAGTCAAGCAAACCAAAGCAAAGCAAGCTCAGGGTGGATCACAACGTCACCACACATTCCGAGCACAGGTTCAAAGGCCACAAGGCCAGTTCACGTGCAAGGTTATATATAAAGGTAAACAAGTAAGTGCAGGTATATATAGATCATTGTACAAGTAAAGTCAAGAGGTAAGCAAGTGAGGCCAAGTAGGCACAAGACCTAGCATAGTACAGAAGTGCTGATGATCACAAGGCTGAAGCGCCTTGGTGAAGATATCAGCAGTGTTGGCCTGAGAGGCCACGTAAGCAAGGCGCAGCTGACCACGCTGCTGCAGCTCACGAGCAAGGAAGTAGCGAAGAGCAATGTGCTTCGTTCTGTGCTCCAGTCTGTGCTCCCGACACAAGGCCAGCATGGCCTTGTTGTCTACGTACAGAACTGGAGGAGAACGAGGCGGCTCTCCCAGGTCAGTCAGCAGGTAGGTGAGCCAGCGTAACTCCTGTGTAGCCATGGCTCCTGCGTAGATCTCAGCCTCACAGCTGGAGCTGAGAACAGAAGACGAGCGGGTAGACCGCCACGAAACAGAACCGGAACCAAGGCTGAAGGTGTAACCCTGTGAAGACCGCTGAGTAGCCAGGTCGTCAACCCAAGACGCGTCTGCGTGACCAGTGAGGACCACTGGACTCCGCCCTCCAAGCACGAGCCCCATGCCTGACGTACTGCACAGGTAGCGCAACACCCTCTTCGCGGCAGCCATGTGCTCTGGTCGGTGTCTCCCAGGAGCAACATAGCGAGCCAAGATGCTAAGAGGGTATGCCAGGTCAGGTCGAGTGCAGGTCATCAGGTACATGAGGCAGCCAACAAACTCTGGGTACGGGCCACTCGGCTCTACGGACTCATCCGAAGGCAGAGCTGAGAGCGAGTGGCGAGTAGACAGAGGAGTGGCCTGAGGCGAGGAGTACGTGAAGTCGAAGCGCTGAAGGACCTGCTACACCATGTGTGACTGAGTCAGGGTAATGGTGCGCCGTGCTCTGTCCCGGGTGATCTGCAAGCCAAGATAGCTGCGCAATTCACCCAGGTCTGTGCACGTGTGTCTCTTCTGCAGCTCGGACTTCACGTGGGCAAGTCCAGCAGTGTCAGCCGTAGCAAAGACCAAGTCGTCGACGTACACGAGGATGTAGAACGGCGGCAGCGAGGTGTCGGTGCGAAGAAACAGCGACGGGTCAGCAGTAGAAGGACCAAACCCAAGAGCTGCAAGCGTAGTCCTCAGTGTGTCGTGCCACTCACGGGGTGCCTGGCGGAGACCGTAGACTGGCCGTCGGAGGCTACATTGGGTACCAGGAGGAAACGACCCAGTGAAGCCAGGTGGGCGGCGCAGCCAGATCTCCTCGTGCAGGCTGCCCTGTAGGAAGGCAGTGCTGAAGTCAAGGGAGTGAAGCTCGTAGTCACGCTGAGCAGCGACATGCAGCAGAACCCGAAGAGTGGTCATCTTCGGGGTCGGGGAGAAGATCTGAAAGTAGTCAACTCCCTGCCGCTGACTGAAGCCTCGAGCCACGTAACGCGCCTTGAAGACAGGCGGAGAACCCGGCGGCCGCTTCACCCTGAAAATCCACATGCCACTGACGATGTTCGCCCCAGGTGGGGGAACCTCGTCGACGTAGGTGCCTGTGGACTTCCAGGAAGCCATCTCTGCGTCCATGGCTGCCTGCCACTGAGAGGAGTAGGGACCCTCAATCGCCTCTGCGTAAGAGCGCGGGGTCGGGATGTCTGGTGCATCCGAGTCTCCCTCAGGGGCAAGCAGCAAAGACACGAGATGAGGTAAAGCAGCTGCAAAACACTGGAACTCCTCCTGCCTGTCCTCAAGGACGTCCGTGCTAAGAGCACACTCACCCCCGACGGACGGAGGACAGACAGACGCATACTCAGTAACAAGACTAGCGGCGTAGTCTAGACGACAGTGAGCAGCGAAGTCGACAAGCTCGGCAACTAAGGCAGACGCAGCAGCGGACTCAAAGGAAGGGTCAGTGACAGCAGTGGCTAGGAAACGCGTGACAGTAGGACTGGCAGCACGAAGGGAGTCAGACGCCGGGTCAGCAAGAGCAGGAAGAGGACTTTGGAGGAGACGGCAAAAGGACACGCTGTGGCGCAGTGGAAGGATGCAGTGCCATCTGATGCGTGCCCGGGACCGCAGGAGGACGCTGACGTGGAACACGACGACTAGTGCGAGCAGTATGAACAGGTGACGCAGGATGCGACTCAGGCTCACGACGCTCAGCAAAACCTCCAGTAGGACCAGCGCAGGGAGAATGAGCAGGGAGAGGGGAGGCCACCTGTAACTGTGACTCGGACTGGACAGGCGGTGGACAGTCTAAGGAAGGAGCAAGACTAGAAGAAGGCGGAAGACCAAGAACCTGCTCAAGGAGCGGAACGAAGTACGGCCGCGGCCGCGCAGCACCTCCAGAACCAGCAGGGACAACACCAGCACCCCCAGCGTCAGCTCCAACTCCAGCAGCACCACCAGCTCCAGTACCTCCAGCAGCTCCAGCTCCAGCAGGACCACCGGCAGACACAGCAGCTCCGGCTCCAGGACCTCCAGTAGCACCCACTCCAGTAGCACCGCCAGCTCCAGCTCCACCAGTGGCTCCAGCACCAGGAGCACCACCAGGCCCAGCAGCTATAGTACCTCCAGTACGAGCACCTCCGGGACCCATGGCTCCAGCACCCCCAGCAGAAGCAGAACCTCCAGCACCGGCTCCAGCAGCACCTCCAGCTCCAGTACCTCCAGCAGCAGCAGAACCTCCAGCACCGGCAGCACCTCCAGCTCCAGCAGCACGGCTCCAGCGCCGCGCAAACCACTCGCGCAGCTCCTGTGGAGAGGGAAGCTCCCGCCGGGACAAAGCACCCGAAGGACCTCCAGGTCCAGCACCGGCAGGCTCCGCACCCCCACTCTCAGCAACCCCAGGCTCAGCACCCCTAGTCTCCGCACGCTCAGGCTCAGCACCCCCAGAAGCAGCACCCCCAGGCTCCGCACGCTCAGGCTAAGCACCCCCAGACCCAGCACCCCAAGGCTCCGCACGCTCAGGCTCAGCACCCCCAGAAGCACCAGAGTCAACAGCTACCTCGACAGGCTCGACTGCATCTACCTGGGACACACCTGAGGGGGCAGGACCCTGAGGGGGGAGGGGGTCTACCGGGGGGGGACCGGGCGCGAGGAAGAGCGGCGAGGGGGGGAGGGGGGCAGCGCGGTAGGGGAAGAGACGGTAGTACGGAACCGACTCGTCAAACGTGACGTCCTGGGAGGACAGAACACGACGCGAGGTGGGGTGGTAAAACTGCCAACCAGGCGCGTCAGGGGGAAAGCCGAGGAAGACGCAAGGAAAAGCACGGGAGGACAGCTTGTCCGCAGACAAGTCTCGGACGAAAGCTCGAGATCCCCAGACACGGAACACAGACGCATCACCAACCTTCCCCGTCCACCGCAGAGTAGGGGAGGTCTCCGGCAGGGAGACCCGGGGCTGAAGGTTGATCTGATGCGCCGCGTACTGAACCGCGAACGGCCACAGAAAATGGGGAGCAGCCGCATGGATCATGGACGTACGAGCGACATCCATGACCATGCCAATGCGGCGCTCAGCAATCCCATTTTGCTGTGGAGAGGCCGGAAGCGTGAACGTCTGGCGGATGCCCTCCGCACAACAGAAGGCTCGCAGAAGGTCGGAGGAAAACTCTCCGCCTCTGTCGGAGTGCAGACGCAGAACAGGAAAGTCCGAGCCGAAACGCTCTCTGAGCTGGAGACGAGCATCGCGGATCCAGTCGATCAACACCTCAGTGACCTCACCCTTGCTGCGCAAGGGGAAGACTGTGGTGTAAAGCGAGTAGTCGTCAACCACCAGCAGGAAGTAACGCTCGTGACCCTGTCCACGGACGCGGGCTGGGCCCCACACGTCCATGTGGAGAGTCTGCAGCGGAGCCTCTGTCGGGGGAAACTCGGAGGAGTGAGGAGCGGCGCGCTGCCGCCCCTCGACGCAGGGAACGCAGGCAGGGGCAGGCCCCGGGGGAAGGGGAGGGAGGGACCGGGGGAGACCAGAGACAAGGACACGGGAGGCCATGCCTCGGAGACGAGGCAAGGAGGGGTGACCAAGGCGGTGGTGCCAGAGGAGGGTCTGGTGGGACAGGAGGCGACACGAGCAGGGGGCAGACTCAGGACCTGACCGAGACGCTGCAGCAAACACCTGACTCGACGCAGCTACCTGACCAGACGCAGCAACCGGGGGAGACTCTGTGGTCAGTGTGTACAGGCTCGACCCCGGTCGACGGGTAAACGTGGCCAAGTGGCGGCCCGTCTGAGCACACGTGCAGTGGGTCACTCGCTGACTCGCAGGAGTGAACTGGTCAACCCCGGCATCCTGAAGGTCAGCACCAGTCACCAAGTTTGTAGAGAACGAGGGGAGGTAGAGACCAGACAGGGAGCCGGACGGGGCCGCCGGACACGGGAGGACAGTGGAGTAGCGGCGTAAGGGTGGTGCGGTCTCGAAAGAAGGAGCGAGAAGCACCCGAGTCGAGGGTGAAGGTGTGCAAGACCTGAGCCGACGCGGTACCTGAGAGAGCAGACTCACCAACACCTAGAGCAGCAGACTCACTAGCACCTGGAGCAGCAGACTCACGAGCACCTAGAGCAGCAGCCTCAATGCCCGGGTCAGGCGGAACACACACGTAACAGTCACCCTCAGCACTAATAGACACAGCATACATGGCAGCAAGAATAGCATCAAAGTCAAGATCAAAGATAGCTACACCCGACTTAAGCAGATCACCCCAGCGAGGGATCTCAGTGGCGTCAGGGAACTGGGTATGCCAGGCGTCTGTCAGGCGACCGAAGTAGCGCTGGGTGGCGTGCTGGCCACCACACTGCTCTCCAATGCGGTCGCTTGTGCGCAGGACGTAGGCACAGGGACCAGCACCCCCAGACCCCTGGCGCCCTGCGTACCACTCACGAAGCTGCTGGGGCGACGGGGTCTCACGAGAGCGTGACTAGTGCTGGGGTCCCCGCTGCACAGCTCCGCCTCTACGAGCTCCACCTCCGCCGCCGCCGCCTCCGCCTCCTCCACCCCAACCGCCACCGCCACCGCCGCCTCCACCTCCACCGCTGCCACCGAAGCCCCCACCTCTGCCACCACCCCCACCCCCACCCCCTCCTCCGCCTCCACCGCCACTACCGCCTCCCCCACCACCTCCTCCAGCGCCCTTGCCCCGCTTGCCCTTGTTGTTGCGGCGCCTCTTACTAGGAGCAGATGCAGCGCTGACCGACGCGGTGCCAACAAGGTCGACAGCAGCAGAAGAGGCAACGGAGGGCAAAAGAGGAACGGGGGAGCACCCCTCAAAGAAAGGGGTACGGGGGTCACCACGAGAGGCTCCTACAGCGGTAATACTAGTCTCTGCTGTTTTCAGGCGCTCCTCGAGGTCAACGGTGAGGGTGGTAGGGCAAAGAGAGAGGAAGTGGTCCCTGACCGAGCGAAGAGTGTCAGGGAGTCGGGTGACTAGGTAGTAGAGGGTGATGTACATGGGGGGGGGGTTCTTAGCGCAGAACTCAGCAGGACGAGCAGCGCGGTAGCGAGTGTCACTAGTGCGGAGGTGCGTAATGAGGTCAGTGACTGTGGCAAAAGCGGCGAGGTCAGGGAACAGGTACGGTAGCATGAGGCGGCTAAGCGCAGCAGTGGCAGGGGAAGAGTAGCGTGCAACTACAGCGTCGTACAGAGTCTTAGCACTCTTGTACTGACTAAAGTGCGCGCGCTCAGTAGACGGTAGGTGACTACGCACAGCAAGGCGGGCAGCAGCATCGCGCGTGAGCCACTGCGAGCGAACAGTACTGTCAGCATCAGCAGCAGGGGCAGTAGAGGCGCCAGACGTGAGATCGAACAGTGAGAGACCATCCTTGCTATCGCACTGTAGGAAAAGCTGCAGATCATCTAGCCAGACATCGAAGTCAACCGCTTGACCCTCAGCATCAAAGGTAAGAACACTAGGACTAGCCATGACAGGAGCAGCAGCAGGCTAGCAGCAGCAGCAGCAGCAGTGCAACTCGGCTAAGCAACGCGGCTAGGCAGGGCAGCGCGGCTCGGCAGGGCGGCTCGGCAGGGCGGCTCGGCAGAGCGGTGCGGCTCGGCAGCGCGACTCGGCCCGGCGATGCTCTTACCAGGGGCTAGGCCGGGGCAGGGCCGGGGGAGGGTCGGGGCAGGGTTGCGACAGGTCCGGGGCAGGGCCGGGGCCGGGCCGCGACAGGTCCGGGGCAGGGCCGGGGCCGGGCCGCGGCAGTGCAGGAGCAGGGCCGGGGCAGAGTCGGGGCAGGGCCGGGGCAGGGCCGGGACAGGGCCGGGACGAGGGCCAGGGCAGGGCTGCAACAGGGCCGGGGCAGGGTCGGGGCAGAGCTGCGACAGGGCCGCAACAGGGCCGGCGCAGGGCCGCGACAGGTCGGGGCAGGGCTGCGACAGGGCCGGGGGAGGGCCGGGGCAGGGCCGGAACAGGGCCGCGACAGGGCCGGAGGAGGGCCGGGGCTGGGTCGCAGCAGGGCCGCGACAGGGCCGCGACAGGGTCGGGGCAGGGCCGCGACAGGTCCGGGACAGGGGCGGCGCCGGGCGACGGGGCAGGGCCGAGACGAGGGGGGGCCCGCGACGGGGGGCCGCGATAGGGGGCCGCAACGGGGG
Organism: Closterium sp. Naga37s-1; assembly: GCA_947471745.1. Classification (NCBI taxonomy): domain Eukaryota; kingdom Viridiplantae; phylum Streptophyta; class Zygnematophyceae; order Desmidiales; family Closteriaceae; genus Closterium; species Closterium sp. Naga37s-1. The sequence goes on from CANJKZ010000978.1 coordinate 269,522, forward strand.
GCCGCGACGGGGGGCCGTGACGGGGGGGGGGGGGGCCGCGACGAGGGGCCGTGGAGGGCCGGGCCGGGACGACGGGGCACCAGGCGACGGGTCGTCTGGGCGCCGGGCCGGGCCGCGACGCGGCGGCTTTGGGCGCCGGCGCTGGCTCTAAGGGCAGGTACAGGGGCCGCTACGGGCCGTTACGGGGGAGGGGGGGCCTCTACGGGCCGTGAAGGGGCCGCTACGGGCCGTGAAAGGGGGGCCACTACGGGCCGCGAAGGGGCCTCGAAGGGCAGGCGCGACGCGCGCGTCGGGCAGGTAGGAATTTTTTTTTTTAGTTTTAGTGGTGGGCCCTTAGGAAAAAAAAAATCGAACTAGCTCTATACCATGTGAAAGAATTGAGGAATGAATGACTAGGAGATGAGTTGGGTACAAATAGGAAACCCTAACAAACTGTACCCCATAGTGTCTACCCCACTACAGCCTAAACAGGCTATGTGATTAATGTTTGACACCGGATTAGGACGGTGAAGGCCAGGAGCGATTCGTTATAGTATTGTGTCTTCTCATGAGGTGAGCCGCTTGCTAGAAAGGGGTATGATCCGTCGTAGTACATCCAGATCTGAGCGCCATGAGCTAGTAGTTCGAATTCGAAGCTCCAGGTGTAGAAGTCTTGTCCATCGAAGGGCTTGGTAGTCCTGAGCTTCGACGTGGAAAGGAACTTGCTCTGCATTGAAGCCATTGCCTCGTAATGTGTTTGTTGTGCTTGAGCAGATCCTTGAGCTCCGCGGTTATCGAAGGTGAAGGATCGTTCAGATCCAGCTCCTTGAGGATCGGGAGGTCTTCGGGCGTAACTTGAGCCGTCAATGCTCATTGGCTGGTGGCTCTCCAGTGCACTGATGCGGGAGATTAGTTGCTCGAGGAGCGCTGTGTCCACGGTCGTCGTAGTAGAGGCGACATTGGTGGAGGGTTGCACAGGATTTTCTCCAGCCTCTCCGCAGTCTGCGCCTGGCATGTTGATGCCCTTGATGTTGTTGATGTTGAGATTAATTTTATAAGGAAGCTTTGTTGGAAGCCCCTTTAGTAGATCCTATAATCCAAACTAGCTCTGATACCATGTTAGAGTGAGGACCTTGGATAGGATAGGAGGTACTTTAGTAGAGTTGGTAGCGGAAGTCTTGTAAGAACTCAGATCATAGTGAATGTAAATGACCAAGTTGATTAAACAATAGAATACAAGGAATATAAATAGTCCTAGTCTAGCAATGTACTCTGAAGGGTACATTCCCCTATTATAACTGTTTTACAGGCATTTCTACAGTGACTCTGACTGTTGTAATTCCTTCTTGTTACCGAGTCGCTGCATGTAACCTGTACGGTTACGCTTGTTGCTTTTCCTCGATGGCAAGTCAAGCGTCGGTCCAGATGGTCAACAGTCGCGACAGTTGACTCTTGCGATTGTTGACCTTCCTGCCCTTGATAAAGGCTGATCCGATACTGCGGTTGTTGCTGCTTTGACAAAGTCAGGTGCGATACTGCTGCACCTACGGGAATGCTAAGTATAATTCCCTTCACACTCCATCAATAAGCCCACTCCTGAAGGCTTACGGATTATAAGCACCACCCTCTGTTTGTTTCTGCTATGATTGTACTGAAATCGCTGTAACGAAACTCACATTTTCCATTCCCACGTTATTGAATTTTGATGCCCTTCACCTCGCTCGGCTCATTGCCTACGCATCCAGTCAGAATGAGCTGACGGCAGCGTAACTTGACTCATTCTGACTGTGTGTGTTGGCAGGGAATCATTCCCTGTCAATTGGAGCGAGATTCTCAATTCCAGCACTGTATAGTTTCGACTCGATTCAAATTACAAAAACGTGATCTACAATTTGGTGTAAGAAATACGCATTTCATCAATGTCATTATATAAGCGCTGACGCTTATAAAATTCCTCGATTATAAGCGCACCCCCTAAAAAACAGTGTTTTTTTATACCCCCAGGGGCGCTTCTATCCGGGGGCTGACGGTACCAAATTGAAGCCCGCAATTAGGCGAATTCGTCAACCCAGGAGGCGTCAGCATGACCAGTGAGGACAACTCGAGCCCGTCCTCCAAGCACGAGCCCCATGCCCGATGTACTGCAAAGTATCGCAACACCCTCTTCGCAGCATCCCAGTGCACCTTTCGGTGCCTACCGGGAGCCACGTAGCGAGCCAGAAGGCTGAGATGGTATGCGAGGTCAGGTCGTGTGCAAGTCATCAGGTACATGAGGCAGCCCACAAGCTCTGGATACGGGCCACTCGGCTCTACGGACTCGTCCGAAGGTGGAGCTGAGAGCGAATGACCGGTAGGCAGAGGAGTGGACTGTGGCGAGGAGTACGTGAAGCCGAAGCGCTGAAGGACCTGCTGCACCATGTGTGACCGAGTCAAGGTAATGGTGCCCTGTGCTCTGTCCCGGGTGATCCGCAAGCCAAGATAGCTTGTGAGCTCACCCAGGTCTGTGCACGTGTGTCTCTTCTGCAGCTCGGACTTTACGTGGGCGAGTGCCTCAGTGTCAGCAGTAGCAAAGACGAGGTCGTCTACGTACACGAGAACGTAGAACGGCGGCAGAGAAGTGTCAGTGCGTAAGAACAGAGAAGGGTCAGAAGTGGAAGGAGCAAAACCAAGAGCAGCAAGAGTCGTCCTGAGTGTGTCGTGCCACTCACGAGGTGCCTAGCGGAGACCGTAGACTGGCCGCCGGAGGCTCCACTGGGTACCAGCTGGAAACGACCCAGTGAAGCCAGGTGGGCGGCGCAGCCAGATCTCCTCGTGCAGGCTGCCCTGCAAGAAAGTTGTGCTGAAGTCAAGCGAGTGGAGCTCGTAGTCACGCTGAGCAGCTACGTGCAGCAGTACCCGAAGAGTGGTCATCTTTGGGGTAGGGGAGAAGGTCTGGAAGAAGTCAACTCCCTGTCGCTGACTGAAGCCACGTGCAACGTAACGCGCCTTGAAGACAGGCGGAGAACCCGGCGGCTGCTTCACCCTGAAGATCCACATGCCACTGACGATGTTCGCCCCAGGCGGGGGAACCTCGTCGACGTAGGTGCGTGTGGACTTCCAGGAAGCCATCTCGGCGTCCATGGCTGCCTACCACTGAGAGGAGTAGGGATCCTCTATCGCCTCTGCGTAAGAGCACGGGGTCGGGATGTCTGGTGCATCCGGGTCTCCCTCAGGGGCAAGCAGCATGGACACGAGATGAGGTACAAAAGCAGCAAAGCACTCAAACTCCTCCTGTCTGTCCTCAAGAACGTCCGTGCCAAGAGCACACTCACCCCCGACGGACGGAGGACAGACAGACGCAGACTCAGCAACAAGACTAGTGGCGAAGTCTAGGCGACAGGCAGCAGCAAAGTCAACAAGCTCAGCAACGAGAGCAGACGTAGCAGTGGACTCAAACAAAGGGTCAGTGACAGCAGTGGCCAGAAAACGCGTGACAGCTAGACGAGCAGCACGGAGGGAGTCAGACGCAGGGTCCGGGCCGGCAGGAAGAGAGGACGCAGGAGGAGAGGGCAGAGGGACAAGCTGTGGAGCAGTGGAAGGACGCAGAGACATAGAGTGAGTGCCAGGGACAGGAGGAGGATGCGGACGCGAAACATGACCAGCGCGAACAGAACAGACAGGCGACGTAGAAAGAGACACAGGCGACACAGGACGCGACTCAGGCGCACGACGCTCCGTAAGACCTCTAGTCGGTCCAGAGTAAGGAGAAGGACCAGGTAGTGGAGAGGCCGACTGTAACTGCGACTGAGACGGGACAGGCGGTGGACTCAGGGAAGGAGGAGGAGGACCAGGAGAAGGCGGGGAGCCAAGAACCTGCTGAAGAAGCGTAACGTAGTACGGCCGCGACCGCACAACGCCTCCAGAAACAGCAGAGAAAGAACCGGTACCCTCAGCCCCAGGGTCTCCAGTCCCAGCAGCACCTCCAGCAGCTCCAGCACCAGCAGCACCTCCAGCATCTCCAGCACCAGCACCACCTCCAGCAGCTCCAGCACAAGCACCACCTCCAGCCGCTCCAGCACCAGCAGCACCTCCAGCACCTCCAGCACCAGCAGCACCTCCAGCAGCACCAGCACCAGCAGCACCTCCAGAAGCTCCCGCAGTACCTCCAGCACCAGCAGCACCTCCAGCAGCACCTCCAGCACCAGCAGCACGACCAGTAGCACCAGCACCAGCAGCACCTCCAGAAGCCTCAGCAGTACCTCCAGTAGCTCCAGTAGCACCCTGACAGCGCCGAGAGTACCACTCACGAAGCTGCTGTGGAGAGAGAGGCTCCCGCCACAGCGGGACACCTAGAGCACCTCCAGACGCAGCACGCGCAGGCTCAGCACCTCTAGACACAGTACCCTCAGGCTCCACACGCCCAGGCTCAGCACCCCCAGGCATAGCACGCCCAGACTCAGCACCCCCAGACTCAGCACCCCCAGTCCCCGCACCTGCAGGCTCAGCACCCCCAGACTCAGCACCTGAGTCGACAGCTGCCTCGACCGGCTCGACAGGGTCTACCTGGGACACACCTGAGGGGGCAGGCCCCTGGGGGGGGAGGGGGTCTACCGGGGAAGTACTTGGTGCCAGGAAGAGCGGCGGGGGGGGGGGGGGGGGGAGAGGCAGTGCGGTAGGGAAAGAGACAGTAGTACGAGACCGACTCGTCAAACGTGACGTCCTGAGAGGACAGAACACGACGCGAGGTGGGGTGGTAGAACTGCCACCCGGGTGCGTCAGGAGGGAAGCCAAGGAAGACACAGGGAACGGCACGGGAGGACAGCTTGTCCGCAGTAGTATCGCGGACAAAAGCTCAAGATCCCCAGACACGGAACGCGGACGCATCGCCAACCTTCCCCGTCCACCGCAGAGTAGGTGTGGTCTCCGGCAAGGAGACACGAGGCTGAAGGTTGATCTGATGCGCAGCGTACCGAACCGCGAACGGCCACAGAAAATGGGGAGCAGCCGCATGGAACATGGACGTACGAGCGACGTCCATGACCATGCCAATGCGGCGCTCAGCAATCCCATTTTGCTGCGGGGAGGCCGGAAGCGTGAACGTCTGGCGGATGCCCTCCGAACGACAGAAGGCTCTCAGGAGGTCGGAGGAAAACTCCCCGCCTCTGTCAGAGTGCAGACGCAGAACAGGAAGGTCTGAGCCGAAACTCTCACTGAGCTGGCGACGAGCACCGCGGATCCCGTCGATCAATACCTCAGGGACCTCACCCTTGCTGCGCAAGGGGAAGACTGTGGTGTAACGCGAGTAGTCGTCAACGACCAGCAGGAAGTAGCGCTCGTGACCCTGTCCACGGACGCGGGCTGGGCCCCACACGTCCATGTGAAGAGTCTGCAGAGGGGCCTCAGTCGGAGGGAACGAGGAGGAGTGAGGAGCGGCGCGCTGCCGGCCCTCGACACAGGGAACACAGGTGGGGGCAGGCCCCGGAGGAAGGGGAGGGAGGGACCTGGGGAGTCCAGAGACAAGAGCACGGGAGGCCATACCTCGAAGACGAGGCAGGGAGGGGTGACCAAGGCGGTGGTGCCAAAGGAGAGTCTCGTGCGCCAGAGGACGACACGAGCAGGGGGCAGACGCAGGTCTAGACCTGGACGTGGCAGCAAACACCTGACTGGACGCAGCTACCTGACCAGACGCAGGGACCGGAGGAGGCGCAGTAGTCAGTGTGTACAGACTCGACCCTGGCCGACGGGTGAACGTGGCCAGGTGGCGGCCCGTCCGAGAGCAAGTGCAGTGGGTCACACGCTGACCTACAGGGGTGAACTGGTCAACCCACGCGTCCTGGAGGTCAGCTCCACTCACCAAGTTCGTAGAGAACGAGGGGAGGTGGAGTCCCGACAGCAAGCCCGACGGGGCCGCAGGACACGGTAGAACCGTGGAGGAGTGTGCAAGGACTGGGCCCCCAGAGGGGTCTGCAAGGGAGACCGCAACAGGCCGACAGAGCGGCGTGAGCGTGGTGTTGTCTCTAAAGAAAGAGCGCGAAGCACTAGACTCAAGTGTGAAAGTGTGCAAGGACTCAGTAGGTGCAGTACCAGAGAGAGCAAACGTACCAGCACCTGGAGTAGCAGACGCACTAGTACCTGGAGCAGCTGACGCACTAGCACCTAGAGCAGCAGCCGCAATGCGCGGGTCGGGCGGGACACTCAGGTAACAGTCACCCTCAGCACTATCAGCAAGAGCATACATGGCAGCAAGGATAGCATCAAAGTCTAGATCAAAGATAGGCACATTCTGCAGAAGCAGATCATGCTACCGAGGAAGCTCAACGGCATCAGGAAACTGGGTACGCCAAGCGTCAGTCAAGCGACCGAAGCAGCGCTGCGTGGTGTGTGGGAGCCCACACACCTCCCCACTACGGGTGCCGGTGCGAAGAACGTAAGAGCAGGGACCTGCACCCCCAGACCTCCCACGCCCAGCGTACCACTCACGAAGCTGCTGAACCGACGGGGTCTCACAGGTGCGCTGCTGCTGCTGGCGCTGGCTGCCACCAAAGCCTCCACGCTGCGCGGCTGCACCTCGACCAGCACCACCTCCGCCGCTACCTCCACCACCGGTGCCGCTGCCCCCACCTCCTCCGCCACCGCCGCCACGACCTCCACCGCCGCCACTGACGCCCCCAGTCCCGGTACCACCCCCACCTCCACCGCCACCTCCTCCGCCGCCTCCACCTCCTCCACTGCTTCCCCCGCCGCCCCCTCCACCACCCTTGCTCCCCTTGCCCTTGCTGGTGCGGCGTCTCCCACTAGGGGCAGACGCAGCGCCGACCTCCTCAGTGCCAACGAGGTCGACAGCAGCAGCAGAAGCAACAGAGGGGAGAAGGGGGACAGGGGAACACCCCTCAAAGAAGGGGGTGCGACGGTCGCCGCGAGAAGCACCTACAGCTAAGATACTCTTCTCTGCTGCAGTAAGGCGCTCCTCTAGCAGGTCCACAGTCAGCTCGGTGGGGCAAAGGAAGAGAAAGTGGTCCCTGACTGAAGAGAGGGAGTCAGGGAGGCGAGTGACTAGGTAGTAAAGGGTGATGTACATAGGGGGGGGGTTCTTGTCACAGAACCCAGTGGGAAGGGCAGCGCGGTAGCGGGCGTCACTAGCGCGAAGGTGAGCAACTAGGTCAGCGACAGTGGCAAAGGCAGCAAGGTCAGGGAAAAGGTACGGCAGCATGAGGCGGCTGAGGGCAGCAGTGGCAGGGGAGGAGTAGCGTGCAACTACAGCGTCGTACAAAGACTGAGCAGTCTTGTACTGGCCAAAGTGCGCGCGCTCAGCAGGCGGCAGGTGACTACGAACAGCAAGACGAGCAACAGCGTCACAAGTGGTCCACTGCGAGCGAACAGTACTGTCAGCAGTGGCAGCAGGAGCAGTGGAAACACCTGACGTGTGATCGAAAAGGGATACCCCATCCCTAGCATCACACTGAAGAAAGAGCTGTAGGTCGTCAACCCACACGTCAAAATCAACTGCACGTCCCTCAGCATCAAAGGTGAGAACAGTCGGACTAGCCATAGCAGCAGTAGGAGAAGTAGCAGCAGTAGCAGCAGTAGCGCAAGTCAGTGCTGGGTGGCGCGGCTCGGCTGGGCGGCGTGGCTCGGCTGGGCGGCGCGGCTCGGCTGGGTGGCGCGGCTCGGCTTACCAGAAACGGGTGCAGGGGCGGGCCGGGACTGTAGGGGGGGGGGCGCGCCAGTAGGGGCCGGCAGAGGCGCGCCAGCAGGGGCCGCGCCAGCAGGGACCGGCAGGGGCGCGCCAGCAGGGGCCGCGCCAGCAGGGACCGGCAGTGGCGCGCCAGCAGGGGCCGCGCCAGCAGGGGCCGGCAGAGGCTCGTTTGCAGAGGCCGGCAGGGGCTCGGTTGCAGGGGCCGGCAGGGGCGCGTCAGCGGGGCGCGTCAGCAGAGGGGCGCGCTAGCAGAGGGCCGGAAGGGGCCGCGAAGAGCCGTCGAAGAGGGCCGCTAAGGGCCGCGAGAGGGCCGCGAAGGGCCACGAAGGGGCCTCGAAGGGCCGCGCAAGGAGCCGCGAAGGGCCGTGAAGGGGCCGCGAAGGGCCACGAGGGGCCGCGAAGGGCCGCGAAAGGGCCTCGAAGGGCCGCGCAAGGGGCCGCGAAGGGCAGCGAGGGGCCGCGAAGGGCCGCGAACAGGGGCCACGAAGGGCCGTGAAGGGGCCGTGAAGGGCCGCGAGGGGCTGCGAAGGGCCGCGAAAGGGGCCGCGAAGGGCGCGAGGGGCCTCGAAGAGCCGCGAAGGGCAGGCGCACGGGGCGCTGCTAGGACAAACGCGAAACGCGCTTCGGGCAGGTAAGGAAAAAAAACATTGCTTAGTGGTGGGCCCTAAAAACAGTTCCACTAGGGAACCTGCTCTATACCATGTGAGAATAATGAGAGTAATGATGAACTAGGAATCAGGTGGGGTACAAGTAGCAAACACAAAAGTGTTGTACCCTCTAAGGACCACCCCACTACAGCCTAAACAGACTATAACATATATAAGTTTGACACATCCGACCATGCAACACCTGGGATTGTGCATGGTTTCCAGACGAAAACAGCATCGGTTCAATTTCCCACCGCACCGTTTTGTCTAGAACCATCGAAAGTGACAGCAGTGACGGGGATGTTGCGGTGCGGCCCAATCACAGCAGCATGTGCTGCGTGGCATGTGCATTTCTTCTTGTCAGAATGTTATGTTTCTCTAGTCTGCAGTGGGGTACTCTATAGTGAGTACACCCCAGTTAGGGTTTGCCATATGTATCCCAATGTTTGCTAGTGAACCCCCTCTTCTCTGTTTTCATCTCCTTCTTCCATTTCTCCTTCATGTACACTAAACCCTAGCTATGGCTACTAAGTTTTAGCTAGGCTTCTGACACTTCCGAACCCTCTCGAAGGGTGGGGAAGATTCCCTGCCAGCGCAGCGTTTATGCTACCACGCAGGGTCCAGTCTGTGCTCCAGTCTGTGCTCCTGACACAAGGCAATCATGGCCTTGTTGTCAACGTACAGGACTGGAGGCGAACGAGGCTGCTCTCCCAAGTCGGTCAGCAAGTAGGTGAGCCAGCATAGCTCCTGAGCAGCCATGGCTCCGGCGTAGATCTCAGTTTCACAACTGGAGCTGAGAACTGACGACGAGCGGGTAGACCGCCAAGAAACCGAGCCGGACGCAAGGCTGAAGGTGTAACCCTGTGACGACCGCTGCGTAGCTGAGTCGTCAACCCAGGAGGCGTTTGCGTGACCAGTGAGAACAACTGGACCCCATCCTCCAAGCACAAGCCCCATGCCCGACGTACTGCACAGGTAACGCAGTACCCTCTTCGCAGCATCCCAGTGCACCTTTCGGTGCCTACCGGGAGCCACGTAGCGAGCCAGAAGGCTGAGAGGATACGCGAGGTCAGGTCGTGTGCAAGTCATCAGGTACATGAGGCAACCCAGAAGCTCTGGGTACGGACCACTCGGCTCTACGGACTCGTCCGAAGGTGGAGCTGAGAGTGAGTGGCTGGTAGACAGAGGAGTGAGCTGTGGCGAGGAGTACTGGAAGTCGAAGCGCTGAAGGACCTGGTGCACCATGTGTGACTGAGTCAGTGTGATGGTGCGCCGTGCTCTGTCCCGGGTGATCTGCAGGCCAAGATAGCTGCGCAGTTCACCCAGGTCAGTGCAGGTATGTCTCTTCTGCAGCTCGGACTTCACAAGGGTCAGTGCCTCAGTGTCAGCCGTGGCAAAGACGAGGTCGTCGACGTACACTAGGACGTAGAACGGCGGCAGCGAGGTGTCGGTGCGTAGAAACAGCGACGGGTCTGCTGTAGAAGGAGCAAACCCAAGAGCCGCAAGTGTAGTCCTGAGTGTGTCGTGCCACTCGCGAGGCGCCTGGCGGAGACCGTAGACTGGCCGGCGGAGGCTCCACAGAGTACCTGCAGGAAACGTCCTAGTGAAACCAGGTGGTCGGCGCAGCCAGATCTCCTCGTGCAGGCTGCCCTGCAGGAAGGCAGTACCGAAGTCCAGGGAGTGTAACTCGTAGTCATGCTGAGCAGCTACGTGCAGCAACACCCGAAGAGTAGTCATCTTCGGGGTGGGGGAGAAGGTCTGGAAATAGTCAACTCCCTGTCGCTGGCTGAAGCCTCGAGCAACGTAACGCGCCTTGAAGGCAGGCAGAGAACCCGGCGGCCGCTTCACCCTGAAAATCCACATGCCATCGACTATGTTCGCCCCAGGTGGGGGAACCTCGTCGACGTAGGTGCCTGTGGACTTCCAGGATGCCATCTCGGCATCCATAGCTGCCTGCCACTGAGAGGAGTAAGGACCTGTAATCGCCTCTGCGTAAGAGCGCGGGGTCGGGATGTCTGGAGCATCCGGGTCTCCCTCAGGGGCAAGCAGCAAGGAAGCGAAACGAGGTACAGTAGTTGCAAGACACTCAAAGTCCTCCTACCTGTCCTCAAGGACGTCCATGCCAAGAGCACACTCACCCCCGACAGACGGAGGACTGCGAGGTACGGACTCAGCAACTAGAGCAGAGGTGTAGTCGAGACGGCAGGCAGCAGCAAAGTCAAGCAACTCAGCAACGAGAGCAGAAGCAGCAGCAGACTCAAAAGACACGTCAGTGACAGTAGTGGCAAGGAGACGAGCGACAGTGGGACAGGCAGCACGCGCTCGGTCAGACTCAGGGTCAGGGACCTCAGGAAGAGAGGACTCAGGAGGAGCACGCAGAGGAACACGCAGTGGAACAGAGGAAGGACGGAATGCCATAGTGTGCGTGCCTGGGACAGGAAGAGGACACGAACGAGGAGCGCGACGAGCAGTGCGAACAGGCGAGACAGGACGAGACGCAGGCTCAGGGTGCACTGTAAGACCTTCAGACTGCTCAGTGTAAGGAGAGGGAACAGACAGTGGGGAGGCTGGCTGTAACGGCGACTGCGACTGGTCAGGCGGTGGACACAGGAAGGGAGGAGGAAGACCAGTAGAAGACGGGACACCAAGAACCTGCTGAAGCAGGGGAACGAAGTACAGGCGCGGCCGCATAGTGCCTCCAGCACCTCTAGCTCCAGGGTCAACAGCTCCAGTTCCTGCAGCTCCAGCTCCTCCTGCGCCAGAGCCTCCAACTCCAGCTACACCAGCTCTAGCGCCTCCAGAGCGAGCTGCTCCAGGCTCCGTAGGGTCTCCAGCTCCAGTGTCTCCAGGCTCGCCAGCTCCGGGAGCTCCACTCCGACAGTGTGCGCGCTGAACAAGCCACTCACGCAGCTGCTGCAAGGACAGGGGCGGTGAAGCACCAGCAGGACCTCCAGACGAAGCAGCACCCCGAGGCTCAGCACCCCCAGACTCCGCACCCTCCGACTCATCACCCCCAGGCTCCGCACCCTCCGACTCAGCACCCCCAGGCTCAACACCCTCAGGCTCAGCACCCCCAGACCCAACACCCTCAGACCCCGCACCCCCCGGCTCCACACCCCCAGACGCAGCACCCCCAGACGCAGCACCCCGAGACGAAGCACCTGGAGCAGCACCTGAGACGGCAGCTACCTAAACAGGCGCAGTACCAGGGAGAGGGTCTACCTGAGACACTCCCGAGGGAGCAGGACCCTGGGGCGGGAGGGGGTATACCGGAGGTGGACCGGGAGCAAGGAAGAGCGGCGGGGGCGGGGGAGGGGCAGAGCGGTAGGGAAAGAGACGGTAGAAGGGAACCGACTCGTCGAACGTGACGTCCTGAGACGGGAGGACACGGTGCGAGGTGGGGTGGTAAAACTGCCAGCCAGGCGCGTCAGGGACAAAGCCAAGGAAGACGCAGGGAATGGCGCGGGCGGAGAGCTTGTCCGCGGACGTATCGCGAACCAAGGCACGAGAACCCCAGACCCGGAACACTGACGCATTACCAACCTTCCCCGTCCAACGCAGTGTGGGCGAGGTCTCCGGCAAGGAGACACGGGGCCAAAGGTTGAGCTGATGCGCAGCGTACCGGACCGCAAACGGCCACAGAAAATGGGGAGCAGCCGCATGGATCATGGAGGTACGAGCGACCTCCATGACTAAGCCAATGCGGCAATCAGCAATCCCATTTTGCTGAGGGGAGTCCGGAAGCGTGAACGACTGGGTGATGCCCTCCCCACGACAAAAGTCCCTTAAGAGGTCGGAGGAGAACTCACCACCTCTGTCAGAGTGCAGACGCAGGATAGGAAGGTCCTGGCCGAACCGCTCGCGCAGCTGGAGACGGACCGTGCGGATCCAAGGGATCAAGACAGCAGAGACCTCACCCTTGCTGCGCAAGGGGAAGACTGTGGTGTACCGCGTGTAGTCGTCAACTACCAGCAGAAAGTAGCGCTCGCGGCCCTGTCCACTGACGCGGGCTGGGCCCCACACGTCCATGTGAAGGGGCTGCAGGGGAGCAGTCGTCGGGGGAAACGAGGAGGAGTGAGGAGCGGCGCGCTGCCGCCCCTCGACGCAAGGAAGACAGGGCGGGGCAGGCGAGGGCGATAAGGGAGGCAGAGACCTGGGGAGACCAGAGACAAGGAGGCGGGAGTGCATGCCACGAAGGCGTGGCAGAGAGGGGTGACCCAGGCGGTGGTGCCAAAGAAGAGTCTGGTGCGACAGGAGGCGACACGAGCAAGAGGCGGCTACCTGACCTGACGCGGACACCTGAGCAGACGCAGCAACCTGAGGAGGCTCGGTAGCCAGCGTGTATAGACTCGACCCTGGCCGACGAGTGAACGTAGCCAGGTGACGCCCCGTCCGTGTGCACGTGCAGATCGACACACGCTGACCCCCAGGAGTGGTGGTAGTGACCATCGCATCCTGAAGGGCAGCGGTACTCACCAAGTTCGTAGAGAACGAGGGGAGGTGAAGACCTGACAGTGAGCCGGACGGAACCGCCGGACACGGGAGGACAGTGGAGGAACGGGCAATGACCGGGCCCCCAGAGGGGTCAGCCAGTCTGACCAGGACAGGTGCAAGGAGAGGAGTGAGAGTGGTGCTGTCACAAAAGAAACAGCGCGAGGCGCCGGAGTCCAACGTGAAAGTGTGCAAGGCCGCAGCAGGCGCAGTACCAGGGGGATTACTAGACGCACTAGCACCTAGAGCAGCAGCCGCTATACCTGGGTCAGGTGGCACACACCGGTAACAGTCACCCTCAGCACTAAAAGACAAAGCATACATGGCAGAGATAATAACATCAAAGTCTAGGTCAAAGATAGCAACTCCTGACTCGTCCCACGTGCAGGCTTCAGGCTGTCCCCATCGTGGTGCAGGCGGCGGAGCCTAGATGAACACATCGGGGGCCTTGGGTGTGTCCGCTTCTGACAGCCACTCGTCGAAAGTGGCTGGTAAATACAGCTGGAGCACGGGCCGTTGCTGAGCACTGGTACAGATACCGATATTAGGCGGATTCAGAGGAGCGGGAGGAGCGGGAGGAGCAGGAGGAGCAGGAGGTGCAGGAGGAGCAGGAGGAGCAGGAGGTGCAGGGGGTTCAGGTGACACTGGAGGCGCTGGTGGCTCACGGGTATACCACCCGTCGTCGGTAAGTCCCCACGGGCGAGCTGATTTTTTCTTGAAGAGGAAGTGCGTCCCGCTGAATTCCGCCATGGCTTCGCCAGCCAGGCGGCCTAGACTGGAATCTGAATGAAAAAAGATGAGAAAGAGGGTGCACAAATGGGCAGCGAAGGGGACCCCGTTGTCAAAACATATATGCTTTGTTGTATCTAGGCTGTATGGGGGCTAGCTTTAGGGGGTACAGAAATCATCTCGACATTCTACTTGTACCCCCCCCCTTTCTCCTAATCCACTCATTCTCGTCACTTCTTTTCACATGGTATTGGAGTAGGTTCCTATTGGGCCCACCACCTACTAATGCGCCTACCTGGTTCCTAGCCCGCGCCCGGCCCAGTCTCACGCCCGCGCCCGGCCCGTACATAACCCACGATAGGCCAGTACCTAGCCCGCGCTCGGCCCTTTCTCACGCCCGCGCCCGGCCTGTACTTCGCCCGCGATCGCCCCGTCGACACCCGCGCCCGGCCCAGTACCTAGCCCGCGCCCCGTCGACGCCCGCGACCGGCCCGTACCTAGCCCGCGACCCGGCCCCGTACCTAGCTCGCGATCGCCCCGTCGACACCCGCGCCTTGCCCCGTACCTAGCCCGCGCCCCGTTGACGCCCGCGACCAGCCCGTACCTAGCCCGCGACCCGGCCCCTTACCTAGCCAGCGCCCTGTCGACACCCGTGCCCAGCCCCGTACTTAGCCAGCACCCCGTCGACACCCGCGCCCGGCCCCGTACCTAGCCCGCGCTCGGCCCTGTTCCTAGCCCAGCGCCCGGCCCCGTACCTAGCTCCGCGCCCGGCCCCTTCCCTAGCCCGCGCCCGTCGACGCCCGCGCCCGGCCCAGTCCCTCGCCCAGCGCCCGGCCCCGTACCTAGCCCGCGCCCGGCCCCGTACCTAGCCCTGCGCCCGGCCCCTTGTTTGGCCACTCGGCCCCCTAGGCCCCTCAGCCCCTTGTTTGGCCCCTCGGCCCCTAGGCTCGGCCTGCTCGGCCCCCTAAGCCCCTCGGCTCCGTACCTGCCCAGCGCCCGGCCCCAGTTCAGAGCCCTGCGCCCGGCCCCTTGTTTGGCCCCTCGGCCCCGCACCTCGGCCCCTAGTCTCGGCCCCTAGGCTCGGCCTTCTCGGCCTCGTGTGTTAGGCCCCTCGGCCCCAATTCAGAGCCCAGCGCCCGGCCCCGTACCTGCCCAGCGCCCGGCCCTGTACCTAGCCCGTGCCCGGCCCCGTACCTAGCCCTGCGCCCGGCCCCTTGTTTGGCCCCTCGGCCCCACCCCTCGGCCCCTTGGCCCCTACCCTCGGCCCCTAGGCTAGGCCTCCTCGGCCCCCCCTAGGCCCCTCGGCCCCTTGTTTGGCCCCTCAGCCCCCTAGGCCCCTCGGCCCCTTGTTTGGCCCCTCGGCCCCTAGGCTCGGCCTCCTCGACCCCCTAAGCCCCTCGGCTCTGTGTGTTTGGCCCCTCGGCCCCCTAGGCCCCTCGGCCCCTTGTTTGGCCCCTCGGCCCCTAGGCTCGGCCTCCTCGCCCCCCCCCTAAGCCCCTCGGCTCCGTGTGTATGGCCCCTCTGCCCCCTAGGCGCCTCGGCCCCTACCGTGGTCACCTTACCAAGGAAGTCAAGGCAAGATTCGCGGCGCTCAACATCGTGCCGGCGGTCATCCCGACGGGATGCATGGCAGACGTGCAGCCGCTCGATGTGTCGGTGAAAAAGAGCTTCAAAGCGAGTGTTCGCCAGCAGTACCATTCCTGGTTTGAGGCGGACGGCATGAACATTCTGACACCTGCAGATGAGCGACGACATGCCCTCCCGTCTCCCCTTTGTGTGCTTGTCTGCGTGCTTGTGGACTAATGTGTTCCCCATTCCCTTTCATGTGGTGCAGGGAACATCAAGAAACCACCCCCGGCGGTGGTGCTCAAGTGGATTTCATGAGCGTGGAAGGCCGTGCCCGCCGACCTGATTAAGAAAGCCTTCCTCACGTGTGGCATCAGCAATGCCCTTGACGGGAGCGAAGACCATCTGGTGATGGCGCACTGGAGAAGCCAGCTGAGCCACGAGGTAGAGGTAGACAACGACATCCAAGCAGACGGGTTCTGAGGCAACAACGCCACGGAGCCTGAATCGGACGTGGAGGAAGAGCAGGCCTAAGGCTAGACTAGGCAAGATGATGGTGTTTGGGCTAGGACGATAGTCACCATATTGTATGTGAAACTTTTAGCTAGTGCAAAATTACAACTAATGAAGGCTAGCCTTGCTTTAGCTCTAACAATAATGACAACTATTCAACAATTATATATATATATATTTTTTTTACTGCAAGGGGTGCGCTTGTAATTGAGGATCGGCCATAAGCACATTGCTCCATATATAAGCGCATGCGCTTTTAATAGGCCTGCGGTTATATCCGGGGCGATACGTGCACGGTACAGTAAATTGCAGTTTCCTAAAAGTTATGGCATCATTCACTGCAGCAATAGCGCTGACAAAACAACGACAAATCAATAATGTGCATCTAGGATCAGTGTGGCTCAAACAACATCATTTGAGCAGTAGGATTAGCAACAGCAACCAACATGAGCAGCGGCAGCAGTAGGAACTTAGGAGAGCAACCAAAAGATCACTGGCCT
Organism: Closterium sp. Naga37s-1; assembly: GCA_947471745.1. NCBI lineage: Eukaryota > Viridiplantae > Streptophyta > Zygnematophyceae > Desmidiales > Closteriaceae > Closterium > Closterium sp. Naga37s-1. Next base: position 285,622 of record CANJKZ010000978.1, read on the forward strand.
TGAAAGTAGCAGCAACTGCTGCAGAAGACTGTCAAAATAACTGTGCAGGAATGAATTAACTATGAATGAGTTGGGTACAAGTACTAACTGTCAGAATGTTATTGTATACATCACTTTATAACTGCCTGCAATGTAGACTTAGTGTAGTTACCTTGCTTGTTAGGTGGTGCACCTTGCTTCACTTCTTTCATATTTGTACCCTTGAACCTATAGTGAAACTCTCATTCCCCTTCACAACTTTCTCGACACTCTCCTCACCCTCGAACTTAACTACCAAGGCTCCTAAGCTATGGCTCCCAAGCCCACCTAACTCTACCTACTTCTCTCACATGGAATCAGAGCGACTACGCTCTTGGCCTGTGGGCCCCACGTGCTTCCGCTGCTTTCTTTTCTGTCGCGCGCCCCGTGGCGCGCGACACTTTTTTCTTCCCGCCACGCGCTCGGGGCGCGTGGCGGTTTTCCGCAAGCCGTGCGCCCCGGACGCGCGGACGCCGCCCTTCTCGGCCCCTCACGGCCTCTTCGCGGCCCCGTCGCTGCTCCTCTCACGGCCCCTCGCGCTACCCTCGGTGGCCCCGTCGCCACACTTCGCGGCCCTGTCGCCGCCCCATCTCGGCACCGTCGCCGCCTTTAGCGGCCCCGTTGCCGCCCCTAGCGGCCCCGTCGCCGCTCTTCGCGGCCCCGTTGCCGCCCCTAGCGGCTCCGTTGCCGCCCCTTGTGGCCCTGTCACCTGCTCGTTGCGGCGCACCCCCCCCTGGCCGCCGCCTCTGCCTCCCTTGCGCCCGTGCCTGCTTTGCAGCAGCGCGCGGGCCTGCCTTGCAACAGCAGCCGCCCCTGGAGCAGCCACCCCAGCAGCAGCCGCCCCAGCAGCAGCCGCCCCTGGAGCAGCCGCCGCTGCAGCAGCCGCCCCTGGAGCCGCCGCCCCTGGAGCAGCCGTCACTGCAGCAGCCGCCCCTGGAGCCGCCACTGCAGCAGCAGCCCCTGGAGCAGCCGCCCCAGCAGCAGCCGCCCCTGGAGCAACCGCCGCTGCAGCAGCCGCCCCTGGAGCAGCCGTCACTGCAGCAGCCGCCCCTGGAGCCACCGCTGCAGCAGCAGCCCCTGGAGCAGCCGCCACTGCAGCAGCCGCTACCCCTGCAGCAGCCGCCCCTGAAGCGGCCGCCCCTGCAGCAGCCGCCCCTGGAGCAGCCCGCAACTGCAGCAGCCGCCCCTGGAGCAGCCTGCACCTGCAGCAGCCGCCCCTGGAGCAGCCCTCAACCGCAGCAGCCGCCCCTGGAGCAGCCCGCACCTGCAGCAGCCGCCCCTGGAGCAGCCCGCAACTGCAGCAGCCGCCCCTGGAGCAGCCTGCACCTGCAGCAGCCGCCCCTGGAGCAGCCCTCAACCGCAGCAGCCGCCCCTGGAGCAGCCCGCACCTGCAGCAGCCGCCCCTGGAGCAGCCAGCAACTGCAGCAGCCGCCCCTGGAGCAGCCCGCACCTGCAGCGGCCGCCCCTGGAGCAGCCCGCACCTGCAGCCCGTCCCGTTCCCCCCCCCCCCCCCCCCCCCCCCCCCGTGCATTCCGTGGTGCTGGGGGTGTGGGGTGCCGAGCATGGGGGTGGCGGGTGTGGGGGTGGCGGTTATGTGTTCCTCCCCTTGCTCCTCCTCCTCCCTCGTCTCCCACTGCTGCAGCTGTCGCTGAGGGGGGTGGGTGTGTGGGAGCCTAGGGTTTAGGGTTTAAGGGGGGTGCTGTGGGAGTGGAGCTAGGGTTTGAACAGGGAGTGTGTGAGAGGGGAGTGGGGCAGCTGGGGGAGGTTGTGTGAAGGTAGCTGTCGTGTCGCCTGCAGCGCCTGTAGTCCGTCGCCCTTGCTTCGGTAGCCAGTGAGCCTGTTGCACCAGTCGCCAGTGGGTCCGTTGCTCCTGCCGCTCGTCTATAGCCGCGGAGCCAGTCACTCCAGTAGTCCGTCGCCCTTGCTTCGGTAGCCACTGAGTCAGCCGCTCCTGTGCCCGTGCCTCTGCAGCTTCAATCGTTGCCTCGCATCTTCTCTTCCTCCACAGTCTCTCCTCCTCATTTGCCCTCTCTGTCTGCTGCGCTCTACTTGGTGTACCCCTTCCGGGGGTGTTTCTGCACATGGTTCTTCACTGCAGGCAGTTAGGGGGTGTGTCAGAATGTTATTGTATACATCACTTTATAACTGCCTGCAATGTAGACTTAGTGTAGTTACCTTGCTTGTTAGGTGGTGCACCTTGCTTCACTTCTTTCATATTTGTACCCTTGAACCTATAGTGAAACTCTCATTCCCCTTCACAACTTTCTCGACACTCTCCTCACCCTCGAACTTAACTACCAAGGCTCCTAAGCTATGGCTCCCAAGCCCACCTAACTCTACCTACTTCTCTCACACTAACCCTAAGTGTTGTACCCCTTGTAGGCTAACCCACTATAGCCTAGAGAGAACACAAACATATAGTTTGACACACCCCCATAGGCTAAGTGGGAGATAGCAAACACAACAGACCGTCACAAGACCAGTCAAGCAAGAGAGCAAAGCAAAGCTCAGAGTGGATCTCAAGGATACCACACACTCTGAGCACAAGCAAGCGGCCACAAGGCCAGTTCACATGCAGAGTTATAATAGAAAGGCAGTACACTGATCACAATCTAGTAAGAGTAAACAAGTAGGTATAAAGATATATATTAGTGTACAACAAGAGCAAGTCAAGCAACCAGCAGGTGAGGCAGAGTGGGCACAAGCCCAAGAGCAGTGCAGAAACGGTGATGATCACTAGACCCAAGGGCCTTGGTGAACACATCAGCAGTGTTGGCCCGCGAGGCCACGTAGGAAAGGCGGAGCTGACGAAGCTGCTGCAGCTCACGCGCAAGGAAGTAGCGAAGAGCAATGTGCTTCGTTCTGTGAGCCACGTAGCGAGCCAGAAGGCTGAGAGGGTACGCGAGGTCAGGTCGTGTGCACGTCATCAGGTACATGAGGCAACCCACAGGCTCTGGGTAAGGACCACTCGGCTCTACATGCTCGTCCGAAGGTGGAGCTGAGAGCGAGTGGCCAGTAGACAGAGGAGTGGGTTGTGGCGAGGAGAACTGGAAGCGGAAGCGCTGAAGGACCTGGTGCACCATGTGTGACTGAGTCAGGGTGATGGTGCGCCGTGCTCTGTCCTGCGTGATCTGCAAGCCAAGATAGCTGCGCAGTTCACCCAGGTCAGTGCAGGTGTGTCTCTTCTGCAGCTCCGACTTCACAAGGGTCAGTGCCTTGGTGTCAGCAGTCGCAAAGACGAGGTCGTCGACGTAGACGAGGACGTAGAATGGCGGTAGCGAGGTGTCGGTGCGTAGAAACAGCGACGGGTCAGCAGTAGAAGGAGCAAACCCAAGAGCCGCAAGTGTAGTGCTCAGTGTGTCGTGCCACTCGCGAGGCGCCTGGCAAAAGACCCTAGACTGGCCGCCGGAGAATCCATTGGGTACCTGCAGGAAACGACCCAGTGAAGCCAGGTGGGCGGCGCAGCCAGATCTCCTCGTGCAGGCTGCCCTGCAAGAAAGTTGTGCTGAAGTCAAGAGAGTGCAGCTTGTAGTCACGCTGAGCAGCGACGTGCAGAAACACCTGAAGAGTGGGGTGGGGGAGAAAGTCTGGAAGTAGTCAACCCCTTGTCGCTGACTGAAGCCTCGAGCAACGTAACGCGCCTTGAAGGCAGATGGAGAACCCGGCGGCCGCTGCACCCTGTAAATCCACATGCCATCATCTATGTTCGCCCGAGACGAGGGAACTGCATCGACGTAGGTGCCTGTGGACTTCCGGGATGCCATCTCGGCATCCATGGTTGCCTGCCACTGAGAGGAGTAGGGACCCATAATCGCCTCTGCGTAAGAGCGCGGGGTCGGGATGTCTGGTGCATCCGGGTCTACCTCAGGAGCAAGCAACATGGAAGCATAACGAGGTACAGCAGCTGCAAGACACTCAAAGTCCTCCTGCCTGTCCTAAAGGACGTCCGTGCAAAGAGCACACTCACCCCCGACGGACGGAGGACTGGCAGACGCAGACTCAGCAACAAGAACAGTGGTGTAGTCTAGATGACAGGCAACAGCAAAGTCAACTAGCTCAGCAACGAGGGCAGACGCAGCAGTGGACTCAAAAGAAGGGTCAGTGACAATAGTGGCGAGGAGACGAGAGACAGTGGGACTGGCAGCATGAGCGATGTCAGACTCAAGGTCAGGACGGCAGAAAGAGAGGACACAGGAGGAGCAGGAAGAGGAACACGCAGTGGAACAAAGGAAGGACGAAGTGCCATAGCGTGTGTGCCGGGGACAGGAGGAGAACGCGGACAAGGAACGCGACGACCAGTGCGAACAGGGGAGGCAGGACGAGACGCAGGCTCACAACGCTCTGTCAAAGAGTCTGTCTGCTCAGTGTAAGGAGAAGGAGCAGGGAGTGGGGAGGCTGGCTGTAACAGCGAGTGTGACTAGTCAGGCGGTGGACACAGTAAGGTTGGAGAAAGGCCAGTAGAAGACGGGACACCAAGAACCTGCTGAAGCAGAGGAATAAAGTACGGTCGCGGTCGCACAGTGCCTCCAGCACCTCCAGCTCCAGGGTCAACAGCTCCAGCTCCTTTAGCTCCAGCGCCTCCAACGCCAGTGCCTCCAGCTCCAGCTCCAGGATCAACAGCTCCAGCTCCTCCAGGCTCCGTAGGGTCCCCAGCTCCAGCTCCCCCAACTCCACCAGTCCCGGCAGCTCCAGTACCCCTAGTACGAGCACCTCCAGGACCAGCAGCTGCAACACCTCCAGTACCACCAGCTCCGACAGTAACTCCAGCTCCTCCAGCTCCAGTGTCTCCAGCGGCAAAGTCTCCAGCTTCGGCAGCTGCACTCCGAAGGCGGGTGCGCTGGGCAAACCACTCGCGCAGCTGCTACGGGGAGAGAGGCTCCGGCCGGGGAGACAGTCGTGGCGAAGCACCCGCATGACCTCCAGAAGAAGCACTACTCCTCGGCTCAGCACCCCCAGACTCCAAACCCTCAGACTCAGCACCCCCAAGCTCCACACCCTCAAGCTCAGCACCCCCAGGCTCCACACCCTCAGGCTAAGCACCCCTAGGCTCCGCACCCCCAAACCCGGCACCCTCGGACTCAGCACCCCCAGGCTCCGCACCCCTAGACGCAGCACCCCCAAACGCAGCACTTGGAGCAGCACCTGAGCCGACAGCTACCTCAACCGGCGTAGTACCAGGGAGAGGGTCAACCTGCAACACACCTGAGGGAGCAGGACCCTGCGGGGGGAGGGGGTCTACCGCAGGGGGACCTGGAGCAAGGAAGAGCGGCGGGGGTGGGGGAGGAGCAGAGCAATAGGGGAAGAGACGGTAAAAGGGAACCGACTCGTCAAACATGACACCCTGAGAGGGGAAGACACGGCGCGAGGTGGGGTGGTAAAACTGCCAGCCAGGCGCGTCAGGGGAAAAGCCAAGGAAGACGCAGGGAATAGCGCCGGCGGAGAGCTTGTCCGCGGACGTATCGCGAACAAAGGCACGAGAACCCCAGACCCGGAACACCGACGCATCGCCAACCTTCCCCGTCCAACGCAGTGTAGGCGAGGTCTCCGGCAAGGAGACACGGGGCCAGAGGTTGAGATGATGTGCAGCATACTGGACCGCAAACGGCCACAGAAAATGGGGAGCAGCCGCATGGATCATGGAGGTACGAGCGACCTCCATGACTAAACCAATGCGGCGCTCAGCAATCCCATTTTGCTGAGGCGAGTCCGGAAGCGTGAACGACTGGAGAATGCCCTCCCCACGACAAAAGTCCCGCAAGAGGTCGGAGGAGAAATCACCACCTCTGTCAGAGTGCAGACGCAGGACAGGAAGGTCCTGATGGAACCGCTCGCGGAGCTGGAGACGGAATGCGCGGATCCAAGGGATCAAGACATCAACAACCTGACCCTTGCTGTGCAAGGGGAAGACCGTGGTGTACCGCGTGTAGTCGTCAACAACCAGCAGAAAGTAGCGCTCGCGGCTGAGTCCACTGACGCGGGCTGGGCCCCAGACGTCCATGTGGAGAGTCTGCAGGGGAGCAATTGTCGGGGGAAACAAGGAGGAGTGAGGAGCGGCGCGCTGCCGCCCCTCGACGCAAGGAAGGCAGGGCGGGGCAGGCGAGGGCGGGAGGGTAGGCAGAGACCGGGGAAGACCAGAGACAAGGAGGCGGGAGTGCATGCCACGAAGGCGTGGCAGGGAGGGGTGACCCAGGCGGTGGTGCCATAGAAGGGTCTGGTGCGACAGCAGGCGACACAAGCAAGGGGGTGCTACCTGACCCGATGCGGACACCTGGGCAGACGTAGCTACCTGAGGAGGCTCGGTAGCCAGTGTGTACAGACTCGCCCCAGGCCGACGAGTGAACGTGGCATAGTGACAGCCAGTCCGTGTACACGTGCAGACCGACACACGCTGACCCCCAGGAGTGGTGGTAGTGACCATCGCGTCCTGGAGAGCAGCGGTACTCACCAAGTTCGTAGAGAACGAGGGGAGGTGAAGGCCTGACAGTGAGACGGACGGAACCGCCAAACACGGGAGCACAGTGGAGGAACGGGCGAGGACTGGGCCCCCGGAGGGGTCAGCCAGCCTGACCGGGACAGGTGCAGAGAGAGGAGTGAGGGTGGTGCTGTCGCAAAAGAAACAGCGTGAGGCAACTGAGTCAAGTGTGAAGGTGTGCAAGGCCTCAGCAGGCGCAGTACTAGGGAGAACAGACTCGCTAGCACCTAGAGCAGCAGCCTTTATACCTGGGTTAGGCGGCACACACAGGTAACAGTCACCCTCAGCACTAACAGACAAAGCATACATAGCAGGAAGGATAGCATCATAGTATAGGTCAAAGATATCAACTCCAGACCTAAGCAGCTCTGCCCAGCGGGGGCGCTCGGCCTCGTCACCAAACTCAGCGCACCAAGCGTCGTCGAGGCGGGAGAAGCAGCGGTGCTGAGTGTGAGGCTCCCCGCATGTCCGACCAGCACGGTCACCCGTGCGAATGACATACGGGCAGCTCACACTACCCCCAGACGCCCCACGCTGAAACAACCACTCACGAAGCTGCTGGGGCGACGGGGTCTCGCTCCGACGCTGCTGCTGCTGCCCCTGACCTCCTCCAGAACCTCCACGCTGAGCTCCAGTCCGACTGCCACCACTCCCACCGCTGCCACTACCACCACTCCCACCGCTGTCTCCTCCGCCGCCACCAAAGCCCCCACTCCCGCCACCACTCCCACCGCTGCCACCGCCTCCACTGCCTTCACCACCTCCACTGCCTCCACCACCTCCACTACTGCCCCCACCAACACCCCCGCTGCCACTGCCACCACCCCTGCCACCCTTACCGTTGCTGCTGCGGGGCTTCGCACTAGCAGAAGCAGCCTCGACGTCCTCAGCACTAGGGACGTCGACAGCAGCAGCAGAGGCGTAGGAGGGGGCAAGGGGGGAGGGAGAGCACCCCTCAAAGAAGGGCGTGCGCAGAGTGCCACGAGCAGCACCTACAGCAACTACACTAGTCTCAGCTGCAATGAGGTGCTGCTCGAGAAGGTCAACAGTGAGGGCTGTGGGGTCAAGTGCGAGAAAGTGGTCCCTGATAGCGCGAAGAGAGTCAGGGAGGCGGGTGATGATAAAGTAAAGAGTGATGTACATCGGGGGTGGGTTCTTCTCAAGGAAATCTGCTGGGAGGGCAGCGCGGTAGGGAGCATCGCTAATGCAAAGGTGGGAAACCAGGTCCTCTACTGTGGCAAAGGCGGCAGCTCGGGGAACAGGTAGGGCAGTAGGAGGCGGCCTAGAGCAGCAATGGCAGGCGAGGAGTAGCGAGCAACGACAGCGTCGTACAGTGCCTGTGCTGTCCTGTGCTGTCCGAAGTGAGCGCATTCGGCCAACTGCAGGTGGTTGCGAATGGCTAAGCGGGCAGCAACGTCGCGAGTAAGCCACTGTGAGCGGTTCGCACTGTCAGCTGTGGTGGGAGGGGCGGGAGCGGTGCCAGACGTGTGGTCAAACAACGAAACGCTGTCCCTAGAGTCGCTCAGTAGGTACAGCTGCAGGTCATCGAACCACGTGTCAAACTGGATAGGGCGGCCCTCAGGATCGAAAGCGAGGACGCGAAGAGAATCCATAGTGGCGCAGCACGCAGAGCGAGGAGAAGCAGGGCAGGCAGCAACAAGGGGCAGATAGCGGAGCAGCAAGGGCGGCTAGAGGGCCACCAAGGGCGGCGAGGGAGGCTGCAAGGGCGGCTCGCGGGCCGGAGGGCCGAGGGGCAGGCCGCAAGGGGCGGCTCGCGGGGCCTGGGGTCGACGGGCGGGTCGGCGCTTAGGGGCGACGGGCGCTGGGCGACGGGCTTGGGGCCGGGGCCTAGGGCCTAGGGGCGACAGGCCTAGGGGCGAAGGGCGTCGGGCCGGGGCCTAGGGGCGTCGGGCGACGGGCCGGGGCTATGGGCGACGGGCGCGGGCCTAGGGGCGACAGGTGCCGGGCCGGGGCGTAGGGGCGTTGGTCGCGGGCCTAGGGGCGTCGGGCGGCGGGTCGGGGCGCCTGGCCTAGGGGCGACGGGCCGGGACGACGGGCCTAGGGGCGATGGGCCTAGGGGTGATGGGCCTAGGGGTGTTGGGCGACGGGCCGGGGCGTAGGGGCGTCGGTCGCGGGTCTAGGGGCGTTGGGCGACGGGCCGGGGCGCCTGGCCTAGGGGCGACGGACCGGGCTAGGGGCGACGGGCCTAGGGTCCGGGCTAGGGGCGACGGGCCAAGGGGCAACGGGCCGGGGCGGGGCGCCTGGCCTAGGTGCGACGGGCCGGGCTAGGGGCGACGGGCCTACGGGCCGGGCTAGGGGCGACGGGCCTAGGGGCGACGGGCTGGGGCGACAGGCCTAGGGGCGACGGGCCGGGGCGACGGGCCTAGGGGCAATGGGCCGGGCTAGGGGCGACGGGCCTACGGGCCGGGCTAGGGGCGACGGGCTGGCCTAGGGGCAACGGGCCTAGGGGCGACGGGCCGGGACTAGGGGCGACAAGCCGCACGATGGCGGCGCGCTGGGCAGCAGGTGCGACACGAGGGTTGCTAGGGGCGGCTAGTGGGGCAGCGCAGTGGTGGGCCCAAGGAAAAAAAAAAAACGGCCCTATCGAAGGACCTGCTCTGAACATATGTCAGAAGAATGAACGAGAATGAATGAACTATGAAACAGTTGGGTACAAGTACTAACCCTAATTGGGTTGTATCCCTTATGGGCTACCCCACTATAGCCTACACAATTGTAAGCAATATAACATTCTTACAAGACGCAGCGGAGAGTGCGATAGGAGAGCTTGTTCACTTTGGCATCGCGAACAAGGGAGAGCGCGCCCCAGACCCAAAACACCGACGCATCGCCAACCTTCCCCATCCACCGAGTGTGGGCGAGGTCTCTGGCTCAGAGACACGAAGCCAGAGGTTGAGCTGATGCACAACGTATCGGACCGCAAACGGCCACAGAAAATGGGGAGCAGCTGCATGGATCATGGAGGTACGAGCAACCTCCATGATCAAGCCAATGCGACGCTCAGCGCTCCCATTTTGCTGAGGAGAGGCCGAAAGCGTGAACGACTGGACGATGCCCTCGTCTCGACAGAACTCCGCAAGGAGGTCAGAAGAGAACTCACCGCCCCTGTCAGAGTGCAGACGCAGGACTGGGAAGTCCCGACTGAACCGCTCGCGCAGCTGGCGACGAGTAGCACAGATCCAAGGGATCAAAACACCGCTGTCGTCTACCTTGCGCCGCAAGGGGAAGACAGTGGTGTAACGTGTGTAGTCGTCAACAACCAGCAAGAAGTAGCGCTCCTGGTCCGTTCCACCAACGGGGGCTGGGCCCCAAACGTCCATGTGGAGAGTCTGCAGAGGAGCAGTGGTCGGAGGAAACTCGGAGGAGTGAGGAGCGGCGCGCTGCCGCCCCTTGACGCAGGGAAGGCACGGCGGGGCAGGCGAGCGCGGGAGGGAGGGCAGGGACCTGGGAAGGCCAGGGACAAGGAGACGGGAGTGCATACTACGGAGACGCGGTAGGGAGGGGTGACCGAGGCGGTGGTGCCAGAGGAGAGTCTGGTGGGAGAGTACTCAACACGAGCAAGACGCTGCAAGCTGACCAGACGCAGACACCTGACTCGACGCAGCCACCTGACTTGCCTCAGCCACTTGTGCAGACGCAGTGGTCAGTGTGTACAGACTAGACCCAGGCCGGCGAGTGAACGTAGCCAGGTGACGGCCAGTCCGGGAGCACGTATAGATCGCCATACGCTGCCCTCCAGGAATAAAGGTATCAACCCAGACATCCTGAATGGCAGCGTTGCTCACCAAGTTCGTCGAGAACGTGGGGAGGTGGAGACCTGACAGAGAACCGGAGGGGATTGCTGGACACGGGAGGACAGTGGAGGCTCGTGCGACTACCGGGCCCCCAGTGGGGTCAGCCAATGAGACTGGTACCGGTACAGCAAATGGTCTGAGTGTGGTGCAGTCACGAAAGAAGCAACGTCACGCGCCTGAGTCAAGTGTGAAAGTGTGCAAGGCCTCAACTGAGGAAGGACCTGTGGCGGGAGACGCACGAGCACCTAAAGCTGCAGTAGACTCACTCGCACCTAGTGCTGCAGCAGACTCACTAGCACCTAGTGCGGCAGCAGACTCAGTAGCACCTAGTGCAGCAGCCTCGACAGAACAAGTGACACATCGCTGAGGAAACAACTCACTAAGCACCTGAGGGGAGAAGGTCTCCTGCTGACTCTGCTGCCGCCTCTGTGCAGTGCGTAGAAAACCAAAGCCTCCACCACCTGGACGGGCTCGCTGAAGAACCCACTCGCGAAGCTACTGAGGGGTGGGGTCGTCTGGGAGAGGCATTGACCGCCGCTGTCCACCCCTAGCCGCTGCAACTGCCGTGATAGTGGCCATGACAGGCAGTGACGGTCAGTAGTAGGTCCAGCACCTCCGGCACCAGCAGCACCTCCAGCACTCCCAATCGCACGTCTGGCACCAGCAGCACCTCCAGCACTCCCAGTCGCACCTCCAGCACCCCCAGCACTAGCAGCACTCCCAGCACTCCCAGCAGCACCTCCACCAGCAGCAGTAGTAGCACGAGTAGCAGCAGCAGCAGTAGTGGCAGCAGGGCGGCTCGGTGGGGCTGGTGATCAAAGTAGGGCGGCGCGGCTCGGGTTGGGCAGGACGGCTTGGGCTGGGCGGTGCGGCTCGGCCGGGCAGGGCGCGCCGCGGGCTGCAGGACAGGGCAGCAGGGCGCGCGCTGTGCAGGGCAGCAGGGCGCGACGTGTGGGGCAGCAGAGCGCGACGCGTTGGCTGCAGTAGGGCACGACGCACTGGCTGCAGTAGGGCGCGACGCGCTGGCTGCAGTAGGGCGCGGCACGCTGGCTGCAGTAGGGCGCGACGTGCAGGGCAGCAGAGCGCGACGCGCTGGCTGCAGTAGGGCGCGACGTGCAGGCTGCAGCAGGGCGTGAGGCGCGGAGCAGCAGAGCGCGACGCGCGGGCTGCAGCAGGGCGCGACGTGCGGGGGGGGGGAGGGAGGGGGGGGAGGGGGGCGGGCAGTGCGAGTAGTTGCAGGGCAGCGCCAGGGCTGATTTTATCAGGGTAATCACCCTGATTTCATGGTGATTTCAGACTTGTCACTTTCTGGACCCTGAGAAATCAGGTTTTTCACATTTTAGTCCCTGATCCATTCAGAGTATTGCTTTAGCGGACCCTGAAATTTTGTGTACACTCTCAGTGTAGGGTTTTCACGGACCCTGTCAATACAGAGTACGAGGCCTGTGGACCCTGAATGCGATGTTATCGGGGCGAAGTTTCTCGGAAATTTCCTCCTGATAACCCCTTCGCATTGATTTCAGTGCCCCTCACGTGCGTAATCCTCCCCCCCCCCCCCCCCCCCTCGCTTTATCGAGACGAAGTTTCTTCGAAGTTTCGTTCCCATACACCCACCATCTAGATCGGGCGAATCTGTAATGTCAGATTTTAGGTTGCTGTTATTGGTCGAAATAGATGTGCTCTAACACAGCGCCAGTCACATCGCCACAGTGCCAGTCACATCGCCACAGTGCCAGTCACATTGCCAGTCACATCGCAAGTCACAGCGCGCCAGTCACAGCGCCAGTCACAGTCACCCTTGCGACACCAACAGCAGATTCGACCTCTGCTCCGTACGGAAATCCCTTTTGCGCTAGGTCAAGGCAGATTCTGCTTGAATTCCCCGTAGACTGTCAGATTTCGAGCAGATGTTGCGATTAGGGTAAAGAATGAGACTTCTGATTGAGTGAGACTTCTGTCCTCGCTAAAGAAAGAGCAAGTTACTACGACCCTGATTTTCAATTCTCGACCCTGAACATTCAGAGTTCACTACTTCTTGTTGAAACAACTGATCTAAGCGCCTCTGTCGTGTCGAAACACCAAGACAGAAGCGAAGCAGATCGTATCGAAACATCGGTGAGTCAACCCTCGGAGGTTGAACAACTGCTGGAGGTTACGCGAAAGTCAAAGGTCAGCGACCTTTGACCTGACAAATGCAGCGCGACAGCAAGGACAAACAACTGTCTCGATACTGAGCAGTTGCCCGAGTCGACACTGTATCGAACCGCAACAGCAATAGTAAAACAGTTATTAACCGTATCTTTTCATATTCCCTGTATTCTTATAAAAAGCATGTATCTCTTTACTTTAATTAATCAACTTTGCCCTCACATACAAGCGCAAGGTGGTTCACAAGTCCTTCATTAAAACGCTTCCGCTATTACATTGTCCTACCCTTGAATTCTGTCCTGCAAAGATCCTAAGGGCTTTTTCAGCCCAACATGGTATGAGAGCAGTCAGGACAAAATCGACTACAATCAAGATATCTACAACATCACAAGACATGGCAACACAGAAGGAGAGAAGCTCCTCTAACGGCTCTCCCGGTACTACTCCTACTCCACCTCTTGCCTCTGGCCTACAGACAGAGGAGGGTACGGCAACAAAACCAAGAGCAACATCTTCAGAAACTCCCGCAAACCAAGCTGTGGCCTTCGATCCAGACATGATGGAGAAGTTCTTCTCCTTCATTTCCATCTACGAACAACACCAGCAAGGGGCACCTGCACAGTCAAACAACAGCAACAACAACGCAACACCGATGAGCCTTGACGGCTCATCCTACGCACGTGGAAATCAACAGCAACGGCCTACCTTTGCTCCGTACGAGCCCCAGCGTGGCTCCGTCAGCTCTATGCCACACCCGCAGCCTGCATCCGGACAAGAAAAGACACTGGATGCACTTCAAGTTCAGTCGCAGTTCGCGCACGTCTTAAAACTGCAAACGACAAAGCCTTTCGACGGAAAGGACTTCTTTACCTGGTCATTCGAGTTCGAGCTTATGATGGAAGGCGCGCAGATCCTTGGCTTCTTCGACGGGTCCCTGCCATATCCAACACACGGCACACAGTACGATAAGCAGCAGTACACGTATCAGTCAATGATGGCGTACACAATACTGCTGAGAAATATCACTCCAAGTCAGCAGCAGAACATACGGTCTTACCGGGGTTACGGCAACTCCGCAGAGCTCGCGTGCAACCACCTGAAGAACCTGTATCAAGCAACAGACAGCGTAAATCAAAGTCGGTTAATGGCACAACTGACGACAGTCGAAATGAAACCAGGCGAAAAGGGGATGGCGTATATCAGCCGTTGTCGCGAACTGCGCGACAAACTCCTTCGATGCGGAGGGTCGATTTCAGAAGACGCCTTCGTCACAGTCATCATCGGCGGCCTTGGTCCTCAGTGGCGCTCCACCCGCGCCATACTCCGAGCGCATGGAAAGATATCAGAAGCAGCACTCTGCGCCAAAAGCCACGCTGAGCAGCAAGATATGGACCTGCAAGAAGAACGACACAAAAGGAAGACGTCAGTGCCCGAATTCGCATTCCACACTCAACGACGCTACAACAACAACAACTACCGGCATCAACCGAAACCAGTACCTCCGTTCTGTCACCTTTGTAAAACGTCAGGGCATTCCCGCACGCACTGCCCCTGAGAAGAAACGAGGAATGAATTGACTAAGGGAAAGTTGGGTACAAATGCAAACCCTAGGAAAACTGTACCCCATATGTGCTACCCCACTATAGCCTACAGTAGTAATGTCATATAAATCTGACACACCCCCATAGGCAAAGTGGGGGAGAACAAGGGGTCACAAGACCAGTCAAGCAAAGCAAAGCAAGCTCAGGGTGGATCACAAAGTCACCACACATTCCGAGCACAAGTTCAAGGCCACAAGGCCAGTTCACATGCAGGATTACATATATATATAAGTCTAGACAAGCAAAAGCAGGTGTATATATATATATGCAACAGTACAAACAAGGTCAAGGGGTGAGCAAGTGAGGCAAGGCAGGCACAAGACCCAGCTGAGTACAGAAGCGCTGATGATCACAAGGCGCAAGTGCCTTGGTGAAGATATCAGCAGTGTTGGCCTGAGAGGCCACGTACGCAAGCCGCAGCTGACCACGCTGCTGTAGCTCACGAGCAAGGAAGTAGCGGAGAGCAATGTGCTTCGTTCTGTGCTCCAGTCTCTGCTCTCGACACAAGGCCAGCATGGCCTTGTTGTCTACGTACAGCACTGGAGGAGAACGAGGCGGCTCTCCGAGGTCAGTCAGCAGGTAGGTGAGCCAGCGAAGCTCCTGTGCAGCCATGGCCCCGGCGTAGATCTCAGCCTCACAACTGGAGCCGAGAACAGAAGACGAGCGGGTAGCCCGCCACGAAACAGAGCCGGAACCAAGGCTGAAGGTGTAACCCTGTGACGACCGCTGCGTAGCCTGGTCGTCAGCCCAAGAAGCGTCTGCGTGCCCAGTGAGGACCACTGGACTCTGCCCTCCAAGCACAAGCCCCATGCCCGACGTACTGCACAAGTAACGCAACACCCTCTTCGCTGCAGCCATGTGCTCCGGTCTGTGTCTCCCAGGAGCAACATAGCGTGTGAGAATGCTAAGAGGGTATGCGAGGTCAGGTCGTGTGCAGGTCATCAGGTACATGAGGCAGCCAACAAGCTCTGGGTACGGGCCACTCGACTCTACGGACTCATCCGAAGGCAGAGCTGAGAGCGAGTGGCGAGTAGGCAGAGGAGTGGCCTGAGGCGAGGAGTACGTGAAGCCGAAGCGCTGAAGGACCTGCTGCACCATGTGTGACTGAGTCAGGGTAATGGTGCGGCGTGCTCTGTCCCGGGTGATCTGCAAGCCAAGGTAGCTGCGCAGTTCACCCAGGTCTGTGCACGTGTGTCTCTTCTGCAGCTCGGACTTCACGTGGGCGAGTCCAGCAGTGTCAGCTGTGGCAAAGACCAAGTCGTCGACGTACACGAGGATGTAGAACGGCGGCAAAGAAGTGTCGGTGCGCAGAAACAGCGACGGGTCGGCAGTAGAGGGAGCAAACCCAAGAGCCGCAAGTGTAGTCCTCAGTGTGTCGTGCCACTCACGCGGTGCCTGGCGGAGACCGTAGACTGGTCGCCGGAGGCTCCACTGGGTGCCAGGAGGAAAAGACCCAGTGAAGCCAGGTGGGCGACGCAGCCAGATCTCCTCGTGCAGGCTTCCCTGCAAGAAAGCAGTGCTGAAGTCAAGAGAGTGCAGCTCGTAGTCGCGGTGAGCAGCTATGTGCAGCAGTACCCGAAGAGTGGTCATCTTCGGGGTGGGAGAGAAGGTCTGAAAGTAGTCAACTCCCTGCCGCTGACTGAAGCCACGAGCCACGTAACGCGCCTTGAAGACAGGCGGAGAACCCGGCGGCCGCTTCACCCTGAAAATCCACATGCCACTGACGATGTTCGCCCCAGGCGGGGGAACCTCGTCAACGTAGGTGCCTGTGGATTTCCAGGAAGCCATCTCTGTCAGACAATTGTAGCTTATGCTGTTGTGTAGGCTATAGTGGGGTATCCCATAGGGGGTACAACCAATTAGGGTTTCATATTTGTACTCACTTCATTTCATAGTCCATTCATTCTTGTTCAAATCTTCTCATGGTATCGAGCAGGTTCCCCCTTGGGAACTGTGCTTAGGGCCCACCACATCGATTTTTTTCCTGCCCGAAGCGCGCTCAGCCCGAGTCGCGCTCCGGGCCCTCACTTCGTCGAGCCGCCCTAGCGGCCCTTCACTGCGGCCCCGCCACTCGTCTCAGCGGCCCCGCCGCCCGTCTTCGCGGCCCCGCCGTCTCTCTCCTAGCGGCCCCGCCGCCCTACCTAGCGGCCCCGCCGCCCTACCTCGCGGCCTCGCCGCCCTATTGCGCGGCCCCGCCGCCCTACCTAGCGGCCCCGCCGCCCTTACTCGCGGCCTCGCCGCCCCATTGCGCGGCCCCGCCGCCCTACCTCACGGCCTCGCCGCCCCATCGCGAGGCCCCGCCGCCCTACTTAGCGGCCCCGCCGCCCTTCCTCGCGGCCCCCGCCGCCCCATCGCGCGGCCCCGCCGCCCTATCTAGCGGCCCCGCCGCCCTTCCTCGCGGCCCCGCCGCCCCATCGCGCGGCCCCGCCGCCCTTCCTCGCGGCCCCGCCGCCCCATCGCGCGGCCCCGCCGCCCTTCCTCGCGGCCCCGCCGCCCCATCAGCGGCCCCGCCGCCCTGTCAAGCGGCCCCGCCGCCCTTCTCTGCAGCGGCCCCGCCACTCCTCTACAGCGGCCGAGCCGCCCAGCAGCAGCGCAGCCGAGCCGCCCAGCAGCAGAGCAGCCGAGCCGCCCAGCCGTCGAGCCGCCCTGCAGCCGAGCCGCCCGGGAGCCGAGCCGCCCTGCCGCCGAGCCGCCCTGCCGCCGAGCCGCCCGGGAGCCGAGCCGCCGAGCCGCCCTGCCGCCGAGCCGCCCTGCCGTCTAGCCGCCCTGCCGCCGAGCCGCCCGGGAGCCGAGCCGCCCAGCAGCCGAGCCGCCGAGCCGCCCAGCAGCCGGGCCGCCCTACTGCCGAGCCGCCCGACCTGCCCTGCCTGGTGAGCACAGCACCACTGTTACTGCGTGCCCTTCCCCTACTGCTTGCACTACTACACTGTCGTCGTCATGGCTACCCCTAGTGTCCTCGCTTTTGACGCTGAGGGTCGAGCCATTGACTTTGAGGTCTGGGTCGACGACCTGCAGCTGTTCTTACAGTGCGATAGGGCGGACGGTCTTTCCCTCTTTGACCTCACCTCTGGCCCCTCTCCTGCCCCTGCTGCTGATGCTGACCCCACTGTTCGCTCTCAGTGGGCCACCCGCGATGCTGCTGCACGTCTTGCTGTGCGTCGCCACCTGCCTACCACTGAGCGCGCGCACTTTAGTCAGTACAAGAGTGCTCAGACCTTGTACGACGCTGTAGTTGCGCGCTACTCTTCCCCTGCCACTGCTGCCCTGAGCCGCCTCATGCTACCGTACCTCTTTCCTGACCTTGCTGCCTTTCCCACTGTCGCTGACCTCATTACGCACCTCCGCACTAGTGACACTCGCTACCGCGCCGCCCTTCCTGCTGAGTTCTGCGCCAAGAACCCCCCCCCCATGTACATCACTCTCTATTACATAGTCACACGCCTCCCTGACTCCCTTCGCGTAGTCAGGGACCACTTCCTCTCAGTCTGTCCCACCACTCTCACTGTCGACCTCCTCGAGAAGTCCCTCCTTGCGGCGGAGAAGAGCATCGTCGCTGTAGGAGCCTCTCGTGGTGACCCTCGCACCCCCATCTTTGAGGGGTGTTCTCCTTCCCCCCTGCTGCCCTCTGTTGCCTCTGCTGCTGCTGCCGACCTGCTTGGTCTTGAGTCGGTCTGCGCGGCGTCTGCCCCTAGCGGGAGACGCCGCCCTGGCAGGGGCAAGGGGGGCAAGGGCGCGGGTGGAACTGGCGGGGGCGGTGGAGGTGGCGGTGGAGGCGGCGGAGGGAGTGGGGGTGGCGGTGGGAGTGGTGGCGGGGGCGGTGGTGGCGGTGGCAGCAGCGGAGGAGGAGGCGGTGGTGGCGGCAGCGGTGGGAGCGGAGGCAGCGGTGGTGGTGGAGGTGGAGGCGGCGGTGGCGGAGGGGGTGGAGCTGGTCGGGGTGGTGCCCCGCAGCGTAGCGGCTCTGGTGGTGGCCAGCGTCAGCAGCAGCAGCAGCAGCAGCAGCAGCAGCAGCAGCAGCGTTCGCGGGACATCCCCCCGCCCCAGCAGCTCCGTGAGTGGTACATGCAGCGTCAGCGGGGTGGGGGTTTTGGTCCGTGCTCCTACGTCCTTCGTTCCGGCGACCGCGCGGGTGAGCAGTGTGGGGGTGCCCACCCCACCCAGCGCTGCTTTGGCCGCCTGACGGACGCTTGGCGTCAGCAGTTCCCCGAGGCCAGTGAGATTCCCCGTTGGGGAGAGCTGTCTAGGGCTGGCGTAGCTATCTTTGATCTTGACTTTGATGCTATCCTTGCTGCCATGTATGCTGTGACTATTAGTGAGGAGGGTGACTGTTACCGGTGTTTCCCGCCCGACCCGGGCATTGGTACTGCTGCGCCAGGTACTTCTGCGGCTGCTGCTCTAGGTGCCAGTGCGTCTGCACTCTCAGGTACTGGTGAGGCTGCGCTCTCAGGTACTGCGTCGGCTTCGGCCTCCCTCACCTTCACGCTTGACTCAGGGGCTTCTCGCTCCTTCTTTCGAGACCGCACCACACTCACGCCGCTTGGCCGGCCGGTTGCAGTCTCCCTGGCTGACCCCTCTGGGGGTCCTGTCCTCTCTCACTTCTCCACTGTCCTCCCGTGTCCGGCTGCCCCCTCGGGCACCTTGTCTGGTCTGTACCTCCCCTCGTTCTCGACGAACTTGGTGAGTGGTGCTGACCTGCAGGATGCGGGGGTTCACCAGTTTACTCCTGCGAGTCAGCGGGTGACCCACTGCTCGGACGCCCGCACAGGCCGACACCTGGCCACGTTTTCGCGTCGGCCGGGGTCGAGTCTCTACACCCTGACCACTGAGTCTCCTCCTGTCCCTGCGTCTGGCCAGGTAGCTGCGTCGGGTCAGGTGTTTGCTGCTGCGTCCAGGTCTGGTCCTGAGTCTGCCCCCTGCTCGTGTCGCCGCCTGTCTCATGAGACTCTCCTGTGGCACCATCGTCTTGGCCACCCCTCCTTGCCTCGTCTTCGGGGCATGGCTTCCCGTGTCCTTGTCTCTGGTCTTCCCCGGTCTCTCCCTCCCCTTCCTTCGGGACCCGGACCTTCCTGTGTCCCCTGTGTCGAGGGGCGGCTCCGGGCTGCCCCTCACTCCTCCCAGTTTCCCCCGACAGAGGCTCCTCTGCAGACGCTTCACATGGACGTGTGGGGCCCGGCCCGCGTCCGTGGGCAGGGTCACGAGCGCTACTTCCTGCTGGTGGTTGACGACTACTCGCGTTACACCACAGTCTTCCCCTTGCGCAGCAAGGGTGATGTCACTGAGGTGTTGATCGACTGGATCCGCGCAGCTCGTCTCCAGCTCAGGAGGAGCTTCGGCTCGGACTTTCCTGTTCTGCGTCTGCACTCTGACCGAGGTGGAGAGTTCTCCTCTGGCCTTCTGCGAGCCTACTGTCGTGCACGAGGCATCCGCCAGACCTTTACGCTTCCGGACTCTCCACAGCAAAATGGGATTGCTGAGCGCCGCATTGGCATGGTCATGGACGTCGCTCGTACGTCCATGATGCATGCGGCTGCCCCCCATTTTCTGTGGCCGTTTGCGGTTCGGTACGCGGCGCATCAGATCAACCTTCACCCCAGGGTCTCCCGGCCGGAGACCTCCCCAGCTCTGCTGTGGACGGGGAAGGTCGGCGATGCGTCTGCGTTCCGTGTCTGGGGATCTCGGGCGTTTATCCGCGACTTGTCTGCGGACAAGCTGTCCCCTCGTGCTGCTCCCTGTGTCTTCCTCGGCTTCCCCCTTGACGCCCCAGGGTGGCAGTTCTACCACCCCTCCTCTCGTCGTGTTCTGTCCTCCCAGGACGTCACGTTCGACGAGTCAGTCCCCTTCTACCGCCTCTTCCCCTACCGCACTCCTTCCCTCCCCCCGCCACCGCACTTCCTTGTGCCAGGTCCCCCCCCGGTAGACCCCCTTCCCCCTCAGGGTCCTGCCCCTTCAGGTGTGTCCCAGGTAGACGCAGTCGAGCCGGTCGAGGTTGCTGGTGACTCTGGTCCTGCTGCGGGTGCTGAGCCTGGGGGTGCTGACTCTGGGGGTGCTACGTGCGTGGGTGCTGAGCCTAGGGGTGCTGAGCCTGGGGGTGCTGAGTCTGGGGGTGCTGAGCCTCGGGGTACTGCGACTGGGGGTGCTGAGCCTGGGGGTGCGGAGTCTGGGGGTGCTGAGCCTGGGGGTGCTGTGACTGGGGGTGCTGAGCCAGGGGGTGCTGCGTCTGGAGCTACTGAGCCTGGAGCTGCGGAGCCTGCGGCCGCTGGACCTCCCCTTGTGGCGTCTGGCGGTGCGGGACCTGGCGGTTCTCCGGGTGCTTCGCCTCGGCGGGAGCCCCTCTCTCCACAGGAGCTGCGCGAGTGGTTTGCTCGCCGCTGGAGACGTACTGCTGGAGCTGGAGCTCCTTCGGCTGCTGAGGGTACTTGTGCCGCTGGTCCCGGAGCTGCTGGGCCCTCGGGTCCGCCTGGAGCTGGAGCTGCCGCGGGGGTTGGTGCTGAGACTGCTGCTGTCCTTCCTGGCGGTGGTCCTACTGCAGGTACTGCTGGTGCTGCTGGAGGTACTGGAGCTGGAGGTGCTGTTGGCGCTGGTGCTGCTGCTGAGGGTGCTGTCCCTGCTGTGTCTGGAGTCGCCGCGCGGCCTCGGCCGTACTTCGTTCCACTCCTACAGCAGGTTCTTGGTCTTTCTCCTCCTGCAGCGTGTCCACAGCCTGTTCAGTCACAGTCCCAGTTAGAGCCCGCCTCCCCACTTCCTGCTCCCTCTCCTTACACTGGTCCCACTAGAGGTCTTGCTGAGCGTCGTGAGCCTGCGTCTCGTCCTGCGTCGCCTGTTCGTGCTGCTCGCGCTAGTGGTCGCGGTTCGCGTCAGCGTCCTCCTCCTGTCCCTGGCACGCACCGGATGTCTTTGCGTCCGTCCACTGCTCCTCTGCGTGCCCCTTTGCCTTCTCCTCCTGAGTCCTCCCTTCCTGCACTTACCGACCCAGAGTCCGACTCTCTTCGTGCTGCTAGTCCTACTGTCACACGTCTCCTTGCTACTGTCGTCACTGACCCCTCTTTTGAGTCCACTGCTGCGTCTGCTCTTGTTGCTGAGCTCGTCGACTTTGCTGCTAGCTGTCGTCTAGACTACGCTGCCGGTCTTGTTGCTGAGTCTGCGTCTGTCTGTCCTCCGTCCGTCGGGGGTGTGTGTGCTCTTGGCACGGACGTCCTTGAGGACAGGCAGGAGGAGTTCCAGTGTCTGGCTGCTGCTTCACCTCATCTCGCGTCCGTACTACTTGCCCCTGAGGGAGACCCGGATGCACTAGACATCCCGACTCCGCGCTCTTACGCGGAGGCCGTAGAGGGTCCCTACTCCTCTCAGTGGCAGGCAGCTATGGATGCAGAGATGGCGTCCTGGAAGTCCACAGGCACCTACGTTGACGCGGTTCCCCCTCCTGGGGCGAACATCGTCAGTTGCATGTGGATCTTCAGGGTGAAGGGCCGCCGGGCTCTCCACCTGTCTTCAAGGCGCGGTACGTCGCTCGTGGCTTCAGTCAGCGGCAGGGAGTTGACTACTTTCAGACCTTCTCTCCCACCCCGAAGATGACCACTCTTCGGGTGCTGCTGCACATAGCCGCTCAGCGCGACTACGAGCTCCACTCTCTTGACTCCAGCACTGCTTTCTTGCAGGGTAGCCTGCACGAGGAGATCTGGCTGCGCCGTCCACCTGGCTTCACTGGGACTTTCCCTACTGGCACCCAGTGGAGCCTCCGACGGCCAGTCTACGGTCTCCGCCAGGCACCGCGTGAGTGGCACGACACACTGAGGACTACGCTTGCGGCTCTTGGGTTTGCTCCCTCTACGGCTGACCCGTCGTTGTTTCTGCGCACCGACACTTCTTTGCCGCCGTTCTACATCCTCGTGTACGTCGACGACTTGGTCTTTGCCACAGCTGACACTGCTGGACTCGCCCACGTGAAGTCCGAGCTGCAGAAGAGACACACGTGCACAGACCTGGGTGAACTGCGCAGCTACCTTGGCTTGCAGATCACTCGGGACAGAGCACGCCGCACCATTACCTTGACTCAGTCACACATGGTGCAGCAGGTCCTTCAGCGCTTCGGCTTCACGTACTCCTCGCCTCAGGCCACTCCTCTGTCTACTCGCCACTCGCTCTCAGCTCTGCCTTCGGATGAGTCCGTAGAGTCGAGTGGCCCGTACCCAGAGCTTGTTGGCTGCCTCATGTACCTGATGACCTGCACACGACCTGACCTTGCATACCCTCTTAGCATTCTTGCACGCTATGTTGCTCCTGGGAGACACAGACCAGAGCACATGGCTGCAGCGAAGAGGGTGTTGCGCTACTTGTGCAGTACGTCGGGCATGGGGCTAGTGCTTGGAGGGCGGAGTCCAGTGGTCCTCACTGGGCACGCGGACGCTTCTTGGGCTGACGACCAGGCTACGCAGCGGTCGTCACAGGGTTACACCTTCAGCCTTGGTTCCGGCTCTGTTTCGTGGCGGGCTACTCGCTCGTCTTCTGTTCTTGGCTCGAGTTGTGAGGCTGAGATCTACGCCGGGGCCATGGCTGCACAGGAGCTTCGCTGGCTCACCTACCTGCTGACCGACCTTGGAGAGCCGCCTCGTTCTCCTCCAGTCCTGTACGTAGACAACAAGGCCATGCTGGCCTTGTGTCGAGAGCAGCGACTGGAGCACAGAACAAAGCACATTGCTCTCCGCTACTTCCTTGCTCGTGAGCTACAGCAACGTGGACAGTTGCGGCTTGCGTACGTGGCCTCTGAGGCCAACACTGCTGATGTCTTCACCAAGGCACTTCCGCCTTGTGATCATCAGCGCTTCTGCACTCAGCTGGGTCTTGTGCCCGTCTTGCCTCACTTGCTCTCCTCTTGACCTTGCTTGTACTGTCACATATATATACCTGCTCTTGCTTGTCTAGCTTTATATATATGTGTGTACTCTTGCATGTGAACTGGCCGTGTGGCCTTGACCCTGTGCTCAGACTGTGTGGTGACTTTGTGATCCACCCTGAGCTTGCTTTACTTTGCTTTGCTTGACTGGTCTTGTGACCCCTTGTTCTCCCCCACTTTGCCTATGGGGGTGTGTCAGACAATTGTAGCTTATGCTGTTGTGTAGGCTATAGTGGGGTATCCCATAGGGGGTACAACCAATTAGGGTTTCATATTTGTACTCACTTCATTTCATAGTCCATTCATTCTTGTTCAAATCTTCTCAATCTCTGCGTCCATAGCTGCCTGCCACTGAGAGGAGTAGGGACCCTCTATCGCCTCCGCGTAAGAGCGCGGAGTCGGGATGTCAAGTGCATCCGGGTCTCCCTCAGGGGTAAGCAGTACGGACACGAGATGAGGTGAAGCAGCAGCCAAACACTAGAACTCCTCCTGCCTGTCCTCAAGGACGTCCGTGCCAAGGGCACACTCACCCCCGACGGACGGAGGACAGACAGACTCAGACTCAGCGACAAGACTAGCAGCGTAGTCTAGACGACAGCGAGCAGCAAAGTCGACGAGCTCAGTAACTAGGGCAGACGCAGCAGTGGACTCAAAGGAAGGGTCAGTGACAACAGTAGCAAGGAGACGCGTGACAGTAGGACTGGCAGCACGAAGAGAGTCCGACTCCGGGTCAGGAAGAGCAGGAAGAGAGGACTCAGGAGGAGAAGGCAAAGGGGCACGCAGAGGAGCAGTGGACGGACGCAGAGACATCCGGTGCGTGCCAGGACAGGAGCAGGACACTGACGCGAAGCACGACCACTAGTGCGAGCAGCACGGACAGGCGACGCAGGGCGAGACGCAGGCTCACGACGCTCAGCAAGACCTCCAGTAGGACCAGTGTAGGGAGAAGGAGCGGGCAGTGGGGAGGCCGGCTGTAACTGTAACTGTGACGGGACAGGCTGTGGACACTCTAAGGGAGGAGGAGGACCAGTAGAAGGCGGGAGACCAAGAACCTGCTGAAGCAGCGGAACGAAGTACGGCCGAGGCCGCACGGCGACTCCAGACACAGCAGGGACAGCACCAAGACCCCCAGCGGCAGCACCAGCGCCAGCAGCACCTCCAGCTCCAGTATCTTCAGCAGCACCAGTAGCACCCCCAGCAGGACCGCCTCCAGGACCGACAGCAGTAGCCTCAGCGCCAACACCCTCAGCAGCTCCAGCTCCAGTCGTACCTGCAGGCCCAGCAGCTCCAGTACTCCCAGTACGAGCACCTCCGGGACCCGCGGCACCAGTACCCTCAGCAGCCGACGAACCTCCAGCTCCAGCAGCACGCCTCCAGCGCCGGGCAAACCACTCGCGCAGCTCCTGTGGAGAGAGTGGCTCCCGCCGAGGCGAAGCACCCGGAGAACCTCCAGGCTCAGCACCGCCAGACGCCACACGAGCAGGCCCAGCTCCCTCAGGCTCCGCACCCCCAAGCTCAGCACCTCCAGGCGTGGCACCCCCAGGCTCAGCACCCCCAGGCGTAGCACCCCCAGGCTCAGCACCCCCAGGCTCAGCACCCTCAGTAGTAGCACCCCCAGGCTCAGCACCCCTAGGCTCAGGACCCCCAGTAGTAGCACCCTCAGGCTCAGCACCCCCAGGCGTAGCACCCACACGCTCAGCACCCCAAGAGTCAGCACCCCCAGGCTCAGCACCCTCAGCAGCACCAGAGTCACCAGTAACCTCGACAGGCTCGACTGCGTCTACCTGGGACACACCTGAAGGGGCAGGACCCTGAGGGGGGAGGGGGTCTACCGGGGGGGGACCTGGTACCAGGAAGAGCGGTGGCGGGGGGAGGGACGGAGTGCGGTAGGGGAAGAGGCGGTAGTAGGGGACCGACTCATCAAACGTGACGTCCTGGGAGGACAGAACACGGCGAGAGGTGGGGTGGTAGAACTGCCACCCTGGCGCGTCAGGGGGGAAGCAAAGGAAGACGCAAGGAGCAGCACGAGGGGACAGCTTGTCCGCAGACAAATCGCGGACAAACGCCCAAGAGCCCCAGACACGGAACGCAGACGCATCGCCAACCTTCCCCGTCCACAGCAAGGCTAGGGAGGTCTCCGGCATGGAGACCCTGGGGTGAAGGTTGATCTGATGCGCCGCGTACCGAACCGCAAACGGCCACAGAAAATGGGGGGCAGCCGCATGCATCATGGACGTACGGGCGACGTCCATGACCATGCCAATGCGGCGCTCAGCAATCCCATTTTGCTGTGGAGAGTCCGGAAGCGTGAAGGTCTGGCGGATGCCTCGTGCACGACAGTAGGCTCGCAGAAGGCCAGAGGAGAACTCTCCACCTCTGTCAGAGTGCAGACGCAGAACAGGAAAGTCCGAGCCGAAGCTCTGCCTGAGCTGGAGACGAGCTGCGCGGATCCAGTCGATCAACACCTCAGTGACATCACCCTTGCTGCGCAAGGGGAAGACTGTGGTGTAACGCGAGTAGTCGTCAACCACCAGCAGGAAGTAGCGCTCGTGACCCTGCCCACGGACGCGGGCCGGGCCCCACACGTCCATGTGAAGCGTCTGCAGCGGGGCCTCTGTCGGAGGAAACTGGGAGGAGTGAGGGGCAGCCCGCTGCCGCCCCTCGACACAGGGGACGCAGGTAGGGCCAGGCCCCGGAGGAAGGGGAGGGAGGGACCGGGGAAGACCAGAGACAAGGACACGGGAGGCCATGCCTCGGAGACGAAGCAGGGAGGGGTGACCAAGGCGGTGGTGCCAGAGGAGAGTCTCGTGAGACAGGAGGCGACACGAACAGGGGGCAGACTCAGGACCAGACCTGGACGCTGCAGCAAACACCTGACCCGACGCAGCTACCTGACCAGACGCAGTGACTGGAGGAGACACAGTGGTCAGGGTGTACAGGCTCGACCCCGGCCGACGGGTAAACGTGGCCAGGTGTCGGCCAGTCCGAGCGTCCGTGCAGTGGGTCACCCGCTGACTCCCAGGAGTGAACTGGTGAACCCCCGCATCCTGTAGGTCAGCACCACTCACCAAGTTCGTAGAGAACGAGGGGAGGTAAAGACCAGACAGGGTGCCAGAGGGGGCCGCCGGACACGGGAGGACAGTGGAGAAGTGAGCAAGGACAGGACCCCCAGAGGGGTCTGCCAGAGAGACCGCAACTGGCCGGCCAAGTGGCGTGAGTGTGGTGCGGTCTCGAAAGAAGGAGCGAGAAGCCCCCGAGTCAAGGGTGAAGGTGTGGGAGGCCGAAGCCGACGCAGAACCTGAGAGAGCAGACTCACCAGCACCTGAGGAAGCAGACGCACTTAGAGCAGCAGCCTCGCTAGCACCTAGAGCAGCAGCCTCACCAGTACCTAGAGCAGCAGTCTCAATGCCCGGGTCGGGCGGAAAACACCGGTAACAGTCACCCTCATCACTAATAGTCACAGTATACATGGCAGCAAGAATAGCATCAAAGTCAAGGTCAAAGACAGCGACACCCGCCCTAGACAGCTCACCCCAGCGGGGGATCTCAGTGGCCTCAGGGAACTGGTGACGCCAAGTGTCCGTCAGGCGGCCAAAGCAGCGCTGGGTGGAGTGCGCACCCCCGCACTGGTCACCCGCGCGGTCGCCGGTGCGGAGGACGTAGGTGCACGGACCAGTACCCCCACCCCGCTGGCGTGCAGTGTACCACTCACGGAGCTGCTGAGGGGGGGGGATGTCACGAGTGCGCTGCTGCTGCTGCTGCTGCTGCTGCTGGCGCTGACCACCACCGGAGCCGGCCCTCTGCGCAGCTCCACCCCGACCAGCTCCACCTCCTCCGCCGCCGCCTCCTCCACCGCCGCCACCTCCACTCCCACCGCCACCGCCGCCGCCGCCTCCGCCTCCACCGCCGCCACCGACACCTCCACCCCCACCACCACCCCCACCGCCACCCCCACCCCCTCCACTGCCTCCACCGCCGCCTCCACCGCCCCCGCTAGCCCCTCCAGTGCCCCTGCCCCCCTTGCCCTTGCCAGGGCGGCGTCTCCCGCTAGGGGTAGACGCCGCACCGACCGACTCAAGCCCAACGAGGTCGGCCGCAGCAGCAGAGGCAACAGAGGGCAAAAGGGGGGAGGGGGAACACCCCTCAAAGATGGGGGTGCGAGGGTCACCACGAGAGGCTCCTACAGCGACTATGCTCTTCTCTGCTGCTAGGAGGGACTTCTCGAGGAGGTCAACGGTGAGAGTGGTGGGGCAAACTGAGAGGAAGTGGTCCCTGACTACGCGAAGGGAGTCAGGGAGCCAGGTGACTATGTAGTAGAGGGTGATGTACATGGGGGGGGGGTTCTTGGCGCAGAACTCAGCAGGAAGCGCAGCGCGGTAGCGAGTGTCACTAGTGCGGAGGTGCGTAATGAGGTCAGCGACTGTGGGAAAGGCAGCAAGGTCAGGGAAGAGGTACGGTAGCATGAGGCGGCTCAGTGCAGCAGTGGCAGGTGAGGAGTAGCGCGCAACTACAGCGTCGTACAAGGTCTGAGCACTCTTGTACTGGCTAAAGTGCGCACGCTCAGAGGTAGGCAGGTGGCGACGCACAGCAAGACGTGCAGCAGCATCGCGCATGGCCCACTATGAGCGAACAGTGGCGTCAGCATCAGCAGCGGGGGCAGGAGAGGCACCAGAAGTGAGGTCAAAGAGGGAGAGGCCGTCTGCTCTGTCGCACTGTAAGAAAAGCTGCAGGTCATCTATCCAGACGTCAAAGTCAATGGCCCGACCCTCAGCGTCAAAAGCGAGGACACTAGGGGTAGCCATGACAGCAGTAGACTAGCAGCGCAAACAGTAGGGTGAGGGCAGGGCTGTGAAAGAGGCGCTGCTCTTACCGGACAGGGCGGCTCGGGTGGTTCGGCTGCAGGGCGGCTCGGCGGTTCGGCTGCTGGGCGGCTCGGCGGCTCGGCTGCTGGGCGGCTCGGCGGCTCGGCTGTTGGGCGGCTCGGCGGTTCGGCTTCTAGGCGGCTCGGCGGCTGGGCGGCTCGGCTGCTGGGCGGCTCGGCTGCTAGGCGGCTCGGCTGCTGGGCGGCTCGGCGGGGCCGCTGAGAGGGCGGCGTCCGGGGCCGCTGGGAGGAGGCGGCGGGGCCGCGGAGAGGAGGCGGCGGGGCCGCAAAGGTAGGTGGCGGGGCCGCAAAGGTAGGTGGCGGGGCCGCAAAGGTAGGTGGCGGGGCCGCTAGTAGGTGGCGGGGCTGCTAGTAGGTGGCGGGGCCGCAGGTAGGTGGCGGGGCTGCTGGTAGGTGGCGGGGCCGCAGGTAGGTGGCGGGGCCAGCACAGGTAGGCGGCGGGGCCGCGGGTAGGTGGCGGGGCCGCTGGTAGGTGGCGGGGCCGCAGGTAGGTGGCGGGGCCGCACAGGTAGGTGGCGGGGCCGCACAGGTAGGTGGCGGGGCCGCTGAGGGCGGCGACGAGCCGTAGGGGGCCGTGAGGGGCCGCGGGAGGGGCCGTAAGGGGCGTAGGGGGCCGCGCGAGGGGCTGTAAGGGACGGCGCGAGGGGCCGTAAGGGGCGGCACGAGGGGCCGTAAGGGCGGCGCGACGGGCGCGACGGGCCGTAAGGGCGGCACGAAGGGCCGTAGGGGCGGCGCGACGAGCCGTGAGAGGGCCGCTAAGGGCGACGCGACGGGGCCGTGAGGGGCCTAGCGAGGGCGCGACGGTAGGGAGAGCACACAGGGCGCGACTCGGGCCGGAGCGAAGCGCGCTCCGGGCAGGAAAAAAAAAATCGTGGTGGTGGGCCCTAGGAATCGTTCCCACTAGGGTGTGAAAATTTTAAGAGGAATTAAGAAGAAGGAGGGTTGCACTAGCAAGAATGAGGATACAAATAGCAAAC
Source organism: Closterium sp. Naga37s-1 (assembly GCA_947471745.1). Classification (NCBI taxonomy): domain Eukaryota; kingdom Viridiplantae; phylum Streptophyta; class Zygnematophyceae; order Desmidiales; family Closteriaceae; genus Closterium; species Closterium sp. Naga37s-1. The sequence continues at coordinate 314,422 of CANJKZ010000978.1, forward strand.
CCTAGAAGGATTGTACTCGCTATAGAGCACCCCACTACAGGCTAGAGCATAATATTCTGACACACCCCCATAGCCAAAGTGGGGTGTAATCAGCAGAGCAAGCAAAGCAGTACAAGCTCAGGGTGGATCACAATGTCACCACACATTCTGAGCACAAGTTCAAGAAGCAATAGTTTAAAGTTCACAATTATGAGCAAAGCTAGAGGCTATCGCAGAGGGCAAGTGAGGAGGAGGAGAGACTGTGGGGGAGAGAAGATGGGAGGCGACTGCTGACGCTGCAGACACACAGACGAGCTGCTGGCTCAGTGGCTACCGGAACAACGCTCCGGACTACTGGGGTAACTGGCCCCGCGGCTAAAAGTAGCGGCAGACGAGCAACGGACCCACGGGCGACTGGCGACTACCGGAGATTGTAGCCTCCGGACTGCTGCTGCTGCTAACGACAAGACTGCTGCCTCCACTCGACCTCCCCCAAACAGTACCACCCCTCCTGACACACACCCGCTGCTACACCGCTAGCTCCACTCCCCCTTCACCCCCCCTTAGCACCACTCCAACGGCTCCAACAAGTCCACCCCCCCTCAGCGGCAGCTGCAGCACAGGGAGACGGAGGAGGAGGAGGAGCAGGGAACGGCACACAGTAGTTTCACCCCCATACCCCTCACCCCCAAACCCTAATTCAGGAGAACGGGCTGTAGGAGGGGTGGGGCGCCAGCAGAAGCATGGGGGACAGCGGGGAGGGCAGGGGCAGCGAGGAAAGGGCCGCCCACGGGCCTGGCACAGCCTCCCGAACCGCGCGTAGGCGGCCCGAGCCGCGCGCGGGCCTGGCGCAGCCCGTACGGGCCGCGCGCGGGCCTGGCGCAGCCCGTACGGGCCGCGCGCCGGCTGTACGGGCCGCGCGCAGGCCACGACGGGCGACGGGGGGCGACGCGCGGGTCCCCGTCGCCCGTCGCAGCGCCTCCCGAGGGCGACGCGGCGAGTGACGGGGTAGAAGCCCGCCGCGCGCCTCGGGGCGCACAGCGGGCAGAGAACCGCCGCGCGCCACGGGGCGCACGGCGGGCAGAAAACCGCCGCGCGCCTCGGGGCGCACGGCGGGAAGAAAAACTGCCGCACGCCACGGGGCGTGCGGCACAGAAGGTAGTAGTGGAAGTTGCAGCGGAAGCAACGAGGTGGTGAGCCCACCCACAGGATCGATCCAAGGGGATGGACCTGCTCTGATAGCATGTGAAAATTTTAAGAGGAATTAAGAAGAAGGAGGGTTGCACTAGCAAGAATGAGGATACAATAGCAAACCCTAGAAGGGTTGTACTCGCTATAGAGCACCCCACTACAGGCTAGAGCATAATATTCTGACATAGGGAACCTGCTCGATACCATGAGAAGAAACGAGGAATGAATTGACTAAGGGAAAGTTGGGTACAAATGCAAACCCTAGGAAAACTGTACCCCATATGTGCTACCCCACTATAGCCTACAGTAGTAATGTCATATAAATCTGACAGCCCCAACCGACAACAGTCAGTACCAACGCAGCGGCAGTATCGGCCTTCAAGCAATCAAGTCGCCTCAACGCAAGCGAATCCGACATCCCAAGAACAAGTCTCAACAACATCGACGGGACAACCTGCGCAAGGAACAAGAAACATCGTCAGTTGCATGATACGGCTGACCGATTCCTGCATCACAGAGTCACCACCATATTACTCACCGGAAGAACAACTCGACAACAGCACGTCTCGCCGCGAGTCACTTCAACCAAATCCGACCTATGCAGCCATCGCTCAAAGCGAGCCGTCAGGAAAGGATACGTGGTTCTTGGACAGCTGCTGTGGACAGCATATGTGCTCTTCAGGACGCTTTGTTCAACGTGAACACCAACTTCAACGCGAGGTCGTCATCACCGTCGCCAACAATCAGAACCTGCGCACACGACGACAAGGCGTAGTGCAACTTCAGTCACGAGAGACAAACGTCATATTACAGATGTCAAAGGTTTTGATAGCAGAAGGACTCGGTTACAACTTACTGAGTGTCAGTCAACTGATGGCGAAGGGCATCCACCTCGAAGCAAATAGTACTACTCAGGAGTTCAAGTTATACCACGGAAAAGGCGGTCTCTACATCGGGAAGGCGGTCCTGAAAAACAACGTCTTCGTCCTCGACTTCGTCCCAGATCTTGGCACTGCTGACAGCGACGGGATCGTCACCTTCACCTCTTGGACCCATCCACCGGATCTTGACCCCGACTTCAGTCCAGAAGGCTTCTGGTATTCACACACCATCCCTGAAGCAGAACGAACAAGAGCATTAGCAACAATTCAACACTCGGCAGCAGCAGAGACAACATCGGCAGCAGCAAAAACAACAGCAGCAGCAGCAGCAACATCGACACCAATCGATGGTCCTTCAACTGCATCACCTCAAATCGACGACACTCCACCGACTCTTGCGCATCAGCTTAACCCAACATCACGAGAAATACATCGAAGTGCCAAACTCACCGCAAGTTTCTACTCCAACTCCGACTTGTATCGTCGCTCACCCGGACATCGCGCTAGCGCGGACATCTGGCACGCACGAATGGGACATCCAAGCAACACGGTGTTAAACAACACAATCAGAGCAGGAGTGCTCGACAAAGATTCACTGCTTCTAACTGATGGAAGCGAACTTCGACGAGCTCGTGGAACGTGCTTTACCTGCCCCGAAGCAGACTTACCACATCGGCCATTTACTTCTCACCACAACCCCAGCGCACCAGCTTACGTACCACTCGAGAAAGTGTACAGCGACATCCTGTACAATCGCGAACCTGGACAAGGAGCATACAGCTACACCATCACGTTCATCGATGCCGCTACACGTTACGTTTGGCACCTTAATCTCCCGAGCAAGGACATGGCTTTCGAAGCCTTCATCGCTTGGCTTCCAGTAGCAGAACGAGAATCGGGCGTGAAACTCAAAAGCTTCCAGTCAGACGGAGGAGGAGAATACACCTCACAGAGATTCAAGCAGTTCTTGGCAGAAAGGGGAATCAAGAGGCTCATCTCGCTTCCCTACGCCCATCAACAGCAAGGCGTAGCGGAACGGATGAATCGAACTCTCCAGAACACCATGCGCAAATTACTGCGTGGCATGCGACTGCCTAATCACCAGTGGCCTGAAGCGATGGACCACGCTGTCATGCTGCACAACTTGCTTTCGTCGTCGTCACTACCGAACAACGCATCACCGCACCTGCTGTGGACAGGAAAACAGGGCAGCACAAAAATGTTAAAGCTTTTGTATACATTTGAAAGTACTGTTTGTGGTGGAACAGTAGCCACCAAGATTTCGCCCCAACGAAAAGAAAGGGGCTTGGCGAGAGGGGTTGCGAAAATTTGGAGGATTGAGGGGTGGGAACATGAGAAACTCTCCCGTCACCCAACCCTTGAGGTTGGGCTCACAAACACAAGTATAAGCAACTAATTACTAGGAAAGGCCAGCATAGAACTAGCAGCGCAACTACTCACCCTGACCTAATCGCCCGTTGTAAGGGGACACGGGGCTATACAAACGCCTTTAGCTGCAGGGGCGGTGTGCATTCGGATGGGCCGCCGCGTAGCATTCGTCGAGCGATGCCATGCGGCAAACGGCGAGCGCCTCGACGAGTTGCATTATGCTGGCTCCAGGGTGATGAAATCGTCGAACCAGCGATAAATTATTCAGTGAGCCGTCGCGTTCCAACCTACGGGCTTCTCGCCTAGCGCCATCATGCATCACGAAACCCGCTGATGGCGAAACCCGCTGATGGCGGAACCCGCTGATGGCGATACCCGCTGATGGCGGAACCCGCTGATCGCGATACCCGCTCCTCGCCAAACACGGTGCTCGCGAAATCTGTTTAGCTCGTCACCCGCTTCTCGCCTCACCCGCCGCATGCCTCACCTGCGAATCGGCACAATACTCGCCTCACGCGCTGCTCGGCTCATAACCCATTTCGTCATTTTTCCCCCTTCCGCCTCTCGTTTCCTCAATCTCATTTCCCCCCCTTCCGCCTCTCATTTTCCCGGAGCTCCTCCCTCTCGTTTCCCCCCTTTCTCCCTCTCGTTTCCCCCCCTTCCGCCTCTCATCTTCCCCCCTTCCGCCTCTCGTTTCCCCCCCTTCTCCATCTCGTTTCCTCCCCTCCTCCCTCTCGTTTCCCCCCTCCACCCTCTCGTTTCCCCCCCTTCCGCCTCTCATTTTCCCCCCCTTCCGCCTCTCGTTTCCCCCCCTTCTCCATCTCGTTTTCCCCCCTCCTCCCTCTCATTTTCCCCCCTTCCGCCTCTCGTTTCCCCCCCTTCTCCCTCTCATTTCCCCCCCTCCTCCCTCTCGTTTCCCCCCCCTTCCCCCTCTCGTTTCCCCTCCTTCTCCTCTCATTTCCCCCCTTCTCCCTCTCATTTCCCCGTTTTCCCCCTCTCGTCTCCCCCCCTTCTCCCTCTCATTCCCCCCCCCCCTCCCTCTCGTTTCCCCCTTTTCTCCCTCTCGTTTCCCCCCTTTCTCCCTCTCGTTTCCCCCCTCCTCCCTCTCATTTTCCCCCCTTCCGCCTCTCGTTTCCCCCCCTTCTCCCTCTCATTTCCCCCCCTCCTCCCTCTCGTTTCCCCCCCCCTTCCCCCTCTCGTTTCCCCTCCTTCTCCTCTCATTTCCCCCCTTCTCCCTCTCATTTCCCCGTTTTCCCCCTCTCGTCTCCCCCCCTCCTCCCTCTCGTTTCCCCCCTTTCTCCCTCTCGTTCCCCCCCCTTCTGCCTCTCATTTCCCCCCTTTCCCCCTCTCGTTTCCCCCCCTTCTCCCTCTTGTAACTCCCCCTTCCCCCTCTCGTATTCCCCCCTTCCCCCTCTCGTATTCCCCCCTTCCCCCTCTCATTTCTCCCCCTCCTCCCTCTCGTTTCCGACCCTTCCCCCTCTCGTTTCCCACCCTTCCCCCTCTCGTTTCCCCTCCTCTCATTTCCCCAACTTCTCCCTCTCATTTCCCCCCTTCCCCCTCTCATTTCCCCGCTTTCCCCCCTCATGTCGCCCTCCTTCCCCTCATTCACCCTTTCCTTACCCTCATCTCCCCATCTCGTTTCTCGCATTTCCCCTACTCCGTCCCCTCGTTTCCCCCTCTCCCCTCATTTCATCCTCTCGTTCCACAAAATCCCCAACTCTCGTTTCCCACATTTCCCCTTATCCGTCCTCTCCTCTCCCTCTCTCCGTCCCCTCCTTTACCCCTCCTTCCCCTCATTTTCCCCTCTCCCTCCCCTCATTCCCCCCTCTCCTTTCCCTCATTTCCCCCCTCTCCTTTCCCTCATATTTCCCCTCCTTCCCCCCATTTCCCTCGAGGAGGGTTCGGGTGAGTGCAAAACTGTGTGCGGCGCACACAGGCATAGAGGGACAAATCGTTTGCGCTGGAGTGATCCGCCCTTGCTCTTATGTTGCCGCGTCTGCTCACGAATGCGCTCGTCAGCTCTCCATTTGTCACACAATCAGCTTTGCACCTCACACCACCCACTGAGTTCAAGCCTCTCACGTGTTACCCTATCACCACTGCTGCATATCTTCCCTACATGCCTCTCTCCCTCTCCTCTCTTCACACGTTGTTCTGCCCTGCCATGCCCTTCCCTTGCCTTCCTTACCCTTCCCTGCCCCCACCCTGCCGGCCGGTGAGTGCGCTCATGCTGCTGGCGCGCGAGAGGGAGCTGCAGCGCCCTCACATGCTGCACAGTCCTTCCCCTCCTCCCCCCTTTGCTTACCCTTCCTTACTCCCCCCCGTGCAACCCTTGCTCTCCCTTTGCTTCCCCTCCCTTCCCCTCCAGCTTACCCTCTGTTTCTTCTGCAGCTTGCCCTTGTCTGTAATTTTGTTTGTTTGTTTGTTTATTTGTTTGTTTGTTTGTTTTTTTCAAGTGCACAACACAAAAGACATCAGCCCTTCTCATTCTGAGTGCTGCTCTTTGCAGCTTAGTGAAACCAAATAACTAGGCAGGAAGTTCCAGCTTGTGTGTGCTGTTAGCGTATCAATCAATTCAATTGATAGCATAGCATGCCATAATACATCAGTTTATTCAAAATATTGATGACTGTACCTAGACACAACTTCCCTTCTTTGCGTACAGCATCCTTGCATGATGCATATGGGCACAGCACAGCATTGTATGCGACATGTGACGTGTGTTGTACACAACTCAAGATACATGGTGGGCTGTCCTCTGCTCTAGCTGGTCATCATTTGTCCAACACTTGTGTCTGATGCTGCTCCCCTCTGCTGAACCCGAACTTGTCCTGCTCGAAGCGGTAACAAAGGGGGGAGAGATGGGAAAACAGGATGGAAAGGTGGAGAGGCAGGAACGGAGGATTAGGTGGGACGCAGAGGTTTGGTGACAAGAGTGGGAGATGGGGAAGAGAGGAAAAAAGAGGGAAAGGCAGGAAGATTGCAGAAAAGTGGGAAGGGCTGGAAGAGAGGGGAAATGAGGGAAAGGTAGGAAGAGAGCTGAAAAGAGAGAAAGGCAGCAGGAGAGGGGAGAAGAGGGAAAGGCAGGAGGATCGTGAAAAAGAGGGGGGAAGGGTAATGCAGGGAGGGGAAGGGTAATGCAGGGAGGGGAAGGGTAATGCAGGGAGGGGAAGGGTAATGCAGGGAGGGGAAGGGTAATGCAGGGAGGGGAAGGGTAATGCAGGGAGGGGAAGGGTAATGCAGGGAGGGGAAGGGTAATGCAGGGAGGGGAAGGGTAATGCAGGGAGGGGAAGGGTAATGCAGGGAGGGGAAGGGTAATGCAGGGAGGGGAAGGGTAATGCAGGGAGGGGAAGGGTAATGCAGGGAGGGGAAGGGTAATGCAGGGAGGGGAAGGGTAATGCAGGGAGGGGAAGGGTAATGCAGGGAGGGGAAGGGTAATGCAGGGAGGGGAAGGGTAATGCAGGGAGGGGAAGGGTAATGCAGGGAGGGGAAGGGTAATGCAGGGAGGGGAAGGGTAATGCAAGGAGGGGAAGGGTAATGCAGGGAGGGGAAGGGTAATGCAGGGAGGGGAAGGGTAATGCAGGGAGGGGAAGGGTAATGCAAGGAGGGGAAGGGTAATGCAGGGAGGGGAAGGATAATGCAGGGAGGGGAAGGGTAATGCAGGGAGGGGAAGGGTAATGCAGGGAGGGGAAGGGTAATGCAGGGAGGGGAAGGGTAATGCATTGTGTGGAACCTGTGCGGCAGGGCGATGCCGCAGTGGGCCACGCGACAAGCGACGATCGTGCGATGGTGCCTTCCCTTGCGATGACGAGCGGGGGGGATGAGGAGAGACTTATGGCGGACCGGCAGTTTCAGTGCGGCCTCTTGTCGCTTACTATCGGGAGGCGCGGCCTCTCGATAGGCGACGAAATGAGCGGGAGAAGGGGGGAAATGATCGAGAGAAAGGGGGGACATGACAGGGAGCAGGGGGGGAAATGAGAGGGAGAAGGGGGGAAATGAGCGGGAGAAAGGGGGGGCATGACAGGGAGCAGGGGGGGAAATGAAAGGGAGAAAAAGGGGGGAATGAGGGGGCGCATGGGGGGAATGAGGGGGAGAACGGATGGAAATGAGAAGGAGAAAGGGGGGCAATGAGCGGGATAAGGGGGGGAAATGAGAGGGAGAAGGGGGGGAAACGAGAGGGAGAAGGGGGGGAGACGGGAAGGAGAAGGGGGGGAGATGAGAGGGAGCAGGGGGGGGGGGGAATGAGAGGGAGAAGGGGGGGAAATGAGCAGGTGAATGGGAGGGAAACGAGAGGGGGAAAGGGGGGGAATGATGGGGAGCATGAGGGGAAATGAGAGCGAGAATGGGGGGAAATGAGAAGGGGAAAGGGGGGACATGAGAGTGAGCAAGGGGGGAAATGAGAGGGAGAACGAGGGGAAACGAGAGGGGGAAGGGGGGTAAACGAGAGGGGGAGGGGGGGAAACGAGAGGGAGAAGGGGGGGTAACGAGAGGGAGAAAGGAGGGAAACTGGGTAATGGGGAGGCGGGAAGGGGATATGGGGTGGCGAGAAGGGGTAATGGGGAGCGGGAATGGGAAACGGGGAGGCGGGAAGAGGTAATGGGGAGCGGGAAGGGGAAACAGGGAGGTGGGAAGGGGAAACGGGGAGGTGTGAAGAAGAAACAGGGAGGTGGGAAGGGGAAACGGGGAACGGGAAGGAGAAATCGGGAGCGGGAAGGGGAAACGGGAACAGGACGGGGAAACGGGGAGGCGGGAAGGGGAAATCGGGAGCGGGAATGGGAAACGGGGAGGCGGGAACGGGAATTGGGGAGGCAGGAAGGGGAAACGGGAAGGCGGGAAGGGGTAATGGGGAGCGGGAAGGGAAAACGGGGAAGCGGGAAGGGGTAATTGGGAGCGGAAAGGGGAAACGGGGGGGCGGGAAGGGGTAATGGCGGGCGGGAAGAGGAAACGGAGAGGCGGGAAGGGGAAACGGGGAGCGGGAAGGGGAAATAGGGAGCGGGAAGGGGAAACGGGGAGGTTGGAATGGGAATTGGGGAAGCAGGAAGGGGAAACGGGAAGGCGGGAAGGGGTAATGGGGAGCGGAAAGGGGAAACGGGGAGGCGGGAAGGGGTAATGGGGGGCGGGCGGGAAGAGGAAACGGAGAGGCGGGAAGGGGAAACGGGGAGCGGGAAGGGGAAGGTGGGAAGCGGGAAGGGGAAATGGGGAGGCGGGAAGGGGTACTGGGGAGCGGAAAGGGGAAACGGGGAGGCGTTGTCGCGAATTGGGGTGGCGAGAAGGGAAACGAGGAGGCGGGAAGGGGTTGGAAGCTCCCGTTTCTGCAGTCGTTCGTGTATTCAAGTGCGGCTGCCGGGGCTAGTGCAGAAACGTGGTAGCGAGGCTGTGCGATCGGGCCGCGACTTTGATCGTGTTCGGCAGTTTGAGACGAGTCGTGCGCGTTCACGGTGGCGTGAGGAGGCAGCGTCGTGAGGCGGCACGACGGACGACGAGGCGAGGCCATGAGAGGAGGTCCTACGGGATCGCCGCGTGAGAGGGCGGGACTGACGTTGGTTTATCCCTATAATTACACTAAACTGCCCCACGCGTCTAGGTTTGTGTCGGAAACGGGGGTAATTTGCGCTGGCTGTTGAGTCGCGATGTGCTCAGCTACGTATTATGCTGCCTGTAGAGCGTAGTGGCGTAGATCTCACATAGGCTGGAATTCGTATACTTTTGTCAACCCAAAAGTTTTGAATCACCAGCGAGTGCTGGGTGTTGGGGAGATCTCCCTCCCTCGTTCAGAGACTGAACTAGCTCTAATAGGGTTACCAGTATTTCAAAATTCAAAACTTTTGAACCTCCCTCTTTCAAATGTATACAAAAGCTTTAAGAGTTTTCGGCTGCATGGTACAGTACCGACCCCCATCTGCACGAGCCGGCCGATTTTCTCAACGGGCACAGTGGGGATTACACTTGGGCATCGAAAAGAATTACAACGCGTGGAAGATTTTCGACGTCCACTCCAAAGAAACAGTAGCAGCACGTGACGTCATTTTCTACGAACGACTCACCCTTCCGACGTATCTTGCCAACCTGGAAGAAAATCTGGATCCCACAGGTGGCTTCCGTGGTGACCGACACTTCGCCTCGGCAGCAGACGAAGCTGACTGGGACGAGCAGAACGTGGATAACGCCTCGGAAGAAGCAGGACCACTCCCATACAGCTCCGTGCCTATCCAGATGGACGACGAAAATCCTCGCGAAAGTGTCAACGCCGAAACTTATTTCGAATTCGCCGACACCGGTTACGTTACACCTGCAGAAGTCAACACCAACGAAGCAGAACGCATAGGGCCCAATTTCATACCTGACCCAGAAGCAGGTGACGAAGCAGCTTATCCCGAGGACACAACACTCCCCCGCTACACACAGAGTGGCCTTCAGATACTCGGACTAGTCACCGCAGTCCACGGCACCGAAACTCCTAAGGAGCCTGCCACAGTTCAGCAGGCTCTGGGGGGGGAACATAGGGAAAAATGGCGTGAAGCCATGGACAGGGAACTCAAAGCACTGAAGGAGCGCAACACCTGGAAAGTGGTCCCTATCAGCGTGGCACAAAACAAGACAATACTCACCGGGAAGTGGGTCTTCCGTGTGAAGACGAAAGCAGACGGTACCATTGACAAGTTCAAGGCACGATGGGTCGTACGCGGCTTCGACCAAGAGCATGGACGTGACTTCACCGAGACATTCGCTCCGGTCAGCCGACAAACTTCACTACGGATTCTTCTCGCGATCACCGCTATGAAGGAAAAGAAACTGCGGCAAATCGACGTCGCCAACGCTTTTCTCTATGCACCTGTCGACGCAGAAATCTACGTCGAACTCCCACACGGTTCCCACGGAGAGCCCAATCAAGTCTGTCAGCTGCAAAAATCCCTGTACGGGATCAAACAGGCCCCGAGACTATGGCAGCAGTACCTACACGCTCGACTCACTCGCATCGGATTCCGGCAACTACCTCACGACCAAGGCATGTACCGGCTGACGAAAGGCGACGACTACATTCTATTGATCGTCTACGTAGATGATCTACTCTACATCGGATCGACCGACAACGTTACTACCTGGTTCGAAGGGGAGTTACAGAGAGATCTCACACTCATTGTCTCATGTACCGTCACGCAATACCTCGGCCTAAATATCCAGGAAGGGGAAAGCGCAATCTACCTCAACGCTGCGAAGTACGCCGACACCATAGCTAAACGTTTCTCACTAACACCTACCATCATCTCTACGCCATACCGCTACACGGCAGGAAGTCACAAGGAAGAATCCACTCCACTAAAACCCGCCAGCATACGCAACTACAAGAGAAAGCTGGGATGCCTTCTCTTCGCAGCTGTTACCTGCCGCCCGGACCTATCATACTCCGCAAGTCAACTCGCCACCTACCTTAAAAGGCCTGAAGCTAAACACATGGCGGAACTAGACCGCGCCCTTCACTACCTCGTTAGTACCGTATTACCCCGGATATAAGCGCACCTGCGCTTATAATAAAACAGTGTTTTTTTGGGGGGTGCGCTTATAATTGAGTAAAAATTATAAGCGCATGCGGTTATAATATAACAAATACAAATATATATTTCAATGCACCAAATTGTACATCTCATCCTTCCGATTTCAATCGAATCGAAATTGTAGAAAGTCACATGTCAAAATCGCGCGCGGGCGATTCTTCGCGAGCGCCCAGAGGCAAAATACAGTGTAACACCTCACTTTGAGGGCGTGCCAGCTCGTGCTGACTGGACGCGCAGGATGTGAGAGGTCTTCGAAAGTCAATGTAAGCGAAAATGGGTTGTGGCCTCGCTGCAAAACTGAGATTCGTTACCGTTTTAATGGAGAATCATAACATGCGCTTATAATATATCAGGGTTTTATAAGGGGTGCGCTTATAATTGAGGATCGGCCATAAGCGCATTGCTCCAGATACAAGCGCATGCGCTTTTAATAGGCCTGCGCTTATATCCGGGGCCATACGGTACTCCGACGATCGGCCTAATTTACTGTGAATCAAGAAAAAACAGGAATGAAATGACTAAGTGAAAGTTGGGTACAAAAGGCAAACCCTAGGAAACTGTACCCCATATGTGCTACCCCACTATAGCCTACAGTAGCTATATCAAATAACTCTGACACACCCCCATAGGCAAAGTGGGGGAGAACAAGGGGTCACAAGACCAGTCAAGCAAAGCAAAGCAAGCTCAGGGTGGATCACAAAGTCACCACACATTCCGAGCACAAGTTCAAGGCCACAAGGCCAGTTCACATGCAGGATTACATATATATATAAGGCTAAACAAGCAAGAGCAGGAGTATATATATATGCAACAGTACAAACAAGGTCAAGAGGTGAGCAAGTGAGGCAAGGTAGGCACAAGACCCAGCTGAGTACAGAAGCGCTGATGATCACAAGGCGCAAGTGCCTTGGTGAAGATATCAGCAGTGTTGGCCTCAGAGGCCACGTACGCAAGACGCAGCTGACCACGCTGCTGCAGCTCTCGAGCAAGAAAGTAGCGGAGAGCAATGTGCTTCGTTCTGTGCTCCAGTCGCTGCTCCCGACACAAGGCCAGCATGGCCTTGTTGTCTACGTACAGCACTGGAGGAGAACGAGGCAACTCTCCGAGGTCAGTCAGCAGGTAGGTGAGCCAGCGAAGCTCCTGTGCAGCCATGGCTCCTGCGTAGATCTCAGCCTCACAACTGGAGCCGAGAACAGAAGACGAGCGAGTAGCCCGCCACGAAACAGAGCCGGAACCAAGGCTGAAGGTGTAACCCTGTGACGACCGCTGCGTAGCCTGGTCGTCAGCCCAAGAAGCGTCTGCGTGCCCAGTAAGGACCACTGGACTCTGCCCTCCAAGCACAAGCCCCATGCCCGACGTACTGCACAAGTAGCGCAACACCCTCTTCGCTGCAGCCATGTGCTCCGGTCTGTGTCTCCCAGGAGCAACATAGCATGCAAGAATGCTAAGAGGGTATGCAAGGTCAGGTCGTGTGCAGGTCATCAGGTACATGAGGCAGCCAACAAGCTCTGGGTACGGGCCACTCGACTCTACGGACTCATCCGAAGGCAGAGCTGAGAGCGAGTGGCGAGTAGGCAGAGGAGTGGCCTGAGGCGAGGAGTACGTGAAGCCGAAGCGCTGAAGGACCTGCTGCACCATGTGTGACTGAGTCAGGGTAATGGTGCGGCGTGCTCTGTCCCGAGTGATCTGCAAGCCAAGGTAGCTGCGCAGTTCACCCAGGTCAGTGCACGTGTGTCTCTTCTGCAGCTCGGACTTCATGTGGGCTAGTCCTGCAGTGTCAGCTGTGGCAAAGACCAAGTCGTCGACGTACACGAGGATGTAGAATGGCGGCAAAGAAGTGTCGGTGCGCAGAAACAGCGACGGGTCGGCAGTAGAGGGAGCAAACCCAAGAGCCGCAAGTGTAGTCCTCAGTGTGTCGTGCCACTCACGCGGTGCCTGGCGGAGACCGTAGACTGGCCGCCGTAGGCTCCACTGGGTGCCAGGAGGAAAAGACCCAGTGAAGCCAGGTGGGCGACGCAGCCAGATCTCCTCGTGCAGGCTGCCCTGCAAGAAAGCAGTGCTGAAGTCAAGAGAGTGTAGCTCGTAGTCACGGTGAGCAGCTACGTGCAGCAGTACCCGAAGAGTGGTCATCTTCGGGGTGGGAGAGAAGGTCTGAAAGTAGTCAACTCCCTGCCGCTGACTGAAGCCACGAGCCACGTAACGCGCCTTGAAGACAGGCGGAGAACCCAGCGGTCGCTTCACCCTAAAAATCCACATGCCACTGACGATGTTCGCCCCAGGAGGGGGAACAGCGTCAACGTAGGTGCCTGTGGACTTCCAGGAAGCCATCTCTGCGTCCATAGCTGCCTGCCACTGAGAGGAGTAGGGACCCTCTATCGCCTCCGCGTAAGAGCGCGGAGTCGGGATGTCAAGTGCATCCGGGTCTCCCTCAGGGGTAAGCAGTACGGACACGAGATGAGGTGAAGCAGCGGCCAAGCACTGGAACTCCTCCTGCCTGTCCTCAAGGACGTCCGTGCCAAGGGCACACTCACCCCCGACGGACGGAGGACAGACAGACTCAGACTCAGCAACAAGACTGGCGACGTAGTCTAGGCGACAGCGAGCAGCAAAGTCGACGAGCTCAGCAACTAGAGCAGACGCAGCAGTGGACTCAAAGGAAGGGTCAGTGACAACAGTAGCAAGGAGACGCGTGACAGTAGGACTGGCAGCGCGAAAAGAGTCCGACTCCGGGTCGGCAAGAGCAGGAAGAGAAGACTCAGGAGGAGAAGGCAAAGGGGCACGCAGAGGAGCAGTGGACGGACGCAGAGACATCCGGTGCGTGCCAGGGACAGGAGGAGGACGCTGACGCGAACCGCGACCACTAGTGCGAGCAGCACGGACAGGCGACGCAGGGCGAGACGCAGGCTCACGACGCTCAGCAAGACCTCCAGTAGGACCAGTGTAGGGAGACGGAGCAGGCAGTGGGGAGGCCAGCTGTAACTGTAACTGCGACGGGACAGGCTGTGGACACTCTAAGGGAGGAGGAGGACCAGTAGAAGGCGGGAGACCAAGAACCTGCTGAAGGAGCGGAACGAAGTACGGCCGAGGCCGCGCAGCGACTCCAGGCACAGGAGGGACAGCACCAGCACCCCCAGTGGCAGCACCAGCGCCAGTAGCAACTCCAGCTCCAGAACCCCCAGCAGCACCAGTAGTACCCCCAGCAGGACCGCCTCCAGGACCGACAGCAGTAGCCTCCGCGCCAACACCCGCAGCAACTCCAGCTCCAGAAGTACCCGCAGGTCCAGCAGCTCCAGTACTCCCAGTACGAGCACCTCCGGGACCCGTGGCACCAGCTCCCTCAGCAGCAACAGAACCTCCAGTACCCGCAGCACCTCCAGCTCCAGCAGCTCCAGCAGCTCGCCTCCAGCGCCGGGCAAACCACTCACGCAGCTCCTGGGGAGAGAGTGGCTCCCGGCGAGAAGGAGCACCCGGAGAACCGCCAGGCACAGCACCACCAGGCGTAGCACCCCCAGGCTCAGCACCTCCAGGCGTAGTACCCCCAGGCTCAGCACCCCCAGACGCAGCACCCCCAGGCTCAGCACCTCCAGGCGTAGTACCCCCAGGCTCAGCACCCCCAGTCGTAGTACCCCCAGACTCAGCACCCCCAGACTCAGCACCCCCAGGCTCAGCACCCCCAGGCGTAGCACCCACACGCTCAGCACCCCCAGAGTCAGCACCCCCAGGCTCAGCACCCTCAGCAGCACCAGAGTCACCAGCGACCTCGACAGGCTCAACAGCGTCTACCTGGGACACACCTGAAGGGGCAGGACCCTGAGGGGGGAGGGGGTCTACCGGGGGGGGACCTGGTACAAGGAAGAGGCGGAGGGACGGAGTGCGGTAGGGGAAGAGGCGGTAGTAGGGGACCGACTCGTCGAACGTGACGTCCTGGGAGGACAGAACACGGCGAGAGGTGGGGTGGTAGAACTGCCACCCTGGGGCGTCAGGGGGGAAACCCAGGAAGACGCAAGGAGCAGCACGAGGGGACAGCTTGTCCGCAGACAAGTCGCGGACAAACGCCCGAGATCCCCAGACACGGAACGCAGACGCATCGCCAACCTTCCCCGTCCACAGCAAAGCTGGGGAGGTCTCCGGCATGGAGACCCTGGGCTGAAGGTTGATCTGATGCGCCGCGTACCGAACCGCAAACGGCCACAGAAAATGGGGGGCAGCCGCATGCATAATGGACGTACGGGCGACGTCCATGACCATGCCAATGCGGCGCTCAGCAATCCCATTTTGCTGTGGAGAGTCCGGAAGCGTGAAGGTCTGGCGGATGCCTCGTGCACGACAGTAGGCTCACAGAAGGCCAGAGGAGAACTCTCCGCCTCTGTCAGAGTGCAGACGCAGAACAGGAAAGTCCGAGCCGAAGCTCCGCCTGAGCTGGAGACGAGCTGCGCGGATCCAGTCGATCAACACCTCAGTGACATCACCCTTGCTGCGCAAGGGGAAGACTGTGGTGTAACGCGAGTAGTCGTCAACCACCAGCAGGAAGTAGCGCTCGTGACCCTGTCCACGGACGCGGGCCGGGCCCCACACGTCCAGAGACAAGGACACGGGAGGCCATGCTCCGGAGACGAAGCAGGGAGGGGTGACCAAGGCGGTGGTGCCAGAGGAGAGTCTCGTGAGACAGGAGGCGACACGAGCAGGGGGCAGACTCAGGACCAGACCTGGACGCTGCAGCAAACACCTGACCCGACGCAGCTACCTGACCAGACGCAGGGACTGGAGGAGACGCAGTGGTCAGTGTGTACAGGCTCGACCCTGGCCGACGTGTAAACGTGGCCAGGTGGCGGCCTGTCCGAGCGTCCGTGCAGTGGGTCACCCGCTGACTCGCAGGAGTGAACTGGTGAACCCCCGCATCCTGTAGGTCAGCACCACTCACCAAGTTCGTAGAGAACGAGGGAAGGTAAAGACCAGACAGGGTGCCAGAGGGGGCCGCCGGACACGGGAGGACAGTGGAGAAGTGAGCAAGGACAGGACCCCCAGAGGGGTCTGCCAGAGAGACTGCAACTGGCCGGCTAAGCGGCGTGAGTGTGGTGCGGTCTCGAAAGAAGGAGCGAGAAGCCCCCGAGTCAAGGGTGAAGGTGTGGGAGGCCAAAGCCGACGCAGAACCTGAGAGAGCAGACTCACAAGCACCTGAGGGAGCAGATGCACCTAGAGCAGCAGCCTCGCTAGCACCTAGAGCAGCAGCCTCACCAGTACCTAGAGCAGCAGTCTCGATGCCCGGGTCGGGCGGAAAACACCTGTAACAGTCACCCTCATCACTAATAGTCACAGTATACATGGCAGCAAGAATAGCATCAAAGTCAAGGTCAAAGACAGCCACACCCGCCCTAGACAGCTCACCCCAGCGGGGGATCTCAGTGGCCTCAGGGAACTGGTGACGCCAAGCGTCCGTCAGGCGGCCAAAGCAGCGCTGGGTGGAGTGCGCACCCCCGCACTGCTCACCCGCGCGGTCGCCGTGCGGAGGACGTAGGTGCACGGACCTGTACCCCCACCCCTCTGGCGTGCAGTGTACCACTCACGGAGCTGCTGAGGGGAGGGGATGTCACGAGTGCGCTGCTGCTGCTGCTGCTGCTGCTGGCGCTGACCACCACCGGAGCCGACCCTCTGCGCAGCGCCACCCCGACCAGCTCCACCTCCTCCGCTGCCTCCTCCTCCACCGCCGCCACCTCCGCTCCCTCCGCCACTGCCGCTGCCGCCTCCGCCTCCACTGCCGCCACCGACACCTCCACCCCCGCCACCACCCCCACCGCCACCGCCACCTCCTCCACCTCCTCCACTGCCGCCTCCACCGCCCCCGCTAGCTCCTCCAGCGCCCCTGCCCCCCTTGCCCTTGCCAGGGCGGCGTCTCACGCTAGGGGTAGACGCCGCACCGACCGACTCAAGCCCAACGAGGTCGGCCGCAGCAGCAGAGGCAACAGAGGGCAAAAGGGGGGAGGGGGAACACCCCTCAAAGATGGGGGTGCGAGGGTCACCACGAGAGGCTCCTACAGCTACTATGCTCTTCTCTGCTGCTAGGAGGGACTTCTCGAGGAGGTCAACGGTGAGAGTGGTGGGGCAAACTGAGAGGAAGTGGTCCCTGATTACGCGAAGGGAGTCAGGGAGCCGGGTGACTATGTAGTAGAGGGTGATGTACATGGGGGGGGGTTCTTGGCGCAGAACTCAGCAGGAAGCGCAGCGCGGTAGCGAGTGTCACTAGTGCGTAGGTGCGTAATGAGGTCAGCGACTGTGGGAAAGGCAGCAAGGTCAGGGAAGAGGTACGGTAGCATGAGGCGACTCAGTGCAGCAGTGGCAGGGGAGGAGTAGCGTGCAACTACAGCGTCGTACAAGGTCTGAGCACTCTTGTACTGGCTAAAGTGCGCACGCTCAGAGGTAGGCAGGTGGCGACGCACAGCAAGACGTGCAGCAGCATCGCGCGTGGCCCACTGGGAGCGAACAGTTGCGTCAGCATCAGTGGCGGGGAGGAGAGGCACCAGAAGTGAGGTCAAAGAGGGAGAGGCCGTCTGCCCTATCGCACTGTAAGAAAAGCTGCAGGTCATCTATCCAGACGTCAAAGTCAATGGCCCGACCCTCAGCGTCAAAAGCGAGGACACTAGGGGTAGCCATGACAGCAGTAGACTAGCAGCGCAAACAGTGGGGTGAGGGCAGTGCTGTGAGAGAGGCGCTGCTCTTACCGGACAGGGCGGCTCGGGCGGCTCGGCTGCAGGGCGGCTCGGCGACTCGGCTGCTGGGCGGCTCGGCTGCTGGGCGGCTCGGCGGCTCGGCTGCTGGGCGGCTCAGCGGCTCGGCTGTTGGGCGGCTCGGCGGCTCGGCAGCTGGGCGGCTCGGTGGCTCAGCTGCTGGGCGGCTAGGCTGCTGGGCGGCTCGGCGGGGCCGCTGAGAGGGCGGCGTCCGGGGCCGCTGGGAGGAGGCGGCGGGGCCGCTGAGAGGAGGCGGCGGGGCCGCTGAGAGGAGGCGGCGGGGCCGGAAAGGTAGGTGGCGGGGCCGCGTCAGGGGCCGCGACAGGGGCCGCGTCAGGGGCCGCGTCAGGGGCCGCGGCAGGGGCCGCGTCAGGGGCCGCGGCAGGGCCGCGTCAGGGCGCCGCGTCAGGGGCCGCGTCAGGGCGCCGCCAGGGGCCGCGGCAGGGCCGCGTCAGGGCCGCGTAAGGGGCCGCGGCAGGGGCCGCGTCAGGGGCCGCGTCAGGGCCGCGTCAGGGCCGCGGCAGAGCCGCGTCAGGGCCGCGTCAGGGGCCGCTGCAGGGCCGCGGCAGGGGCTGCAGCAGGCCGCGTCAGGACCGCGTCAGGGGCCGCGGCAGGGCCGCGTCAGGGCCGCGGCAGGGGCCGCGTCAGGGCGCCGCGTCAGGGGCCGCGTCAGGGCGCCGCCAGGGGCCGCGGCAGGGCCGCGTCAGGGCCGCGTCAGGGCCGCGGCAGAGCCGCGTCAGGGCCGCGTCAGGGGCCGCTTCAGGGCCGCGGCAGGGGCCGCGGCAGGCCGCGTCAGGGCCGCGTCAGGGGCCGCGGCAGGGCCGCGTCAGGGCCGCGGCAGGGGCCGCGTCAGGGCGCCGCCAGGGGCCGCGTCAGGCCGCGTCAGGGCCGCGTCAGGCGCCGCCAGGGGCCGCGTCAGGGCGCCACCAGGGGGCGCGTCAGGGGCCGCGATAGGGCGCCGACAGGGGCCTCGTCAGGGCGCCGCCAGGGGCCGCATAGGGGGCGCGTGGGAGGTGGCGTAGGGGCCGCGTAGGGGCCGCGTAGGGGCAGCGTAGGGGCCGCTAAAAAAAAAAATTAGGGCAGGGCGCAATGTGCGCGGGCAGCTAAAAAAAAAATTTCTTATGGTGGGCCCTTAGGAAGGAACGGTCCCATGTAGGAACCCGCTCTATACCATGTGAATCAAGAAAAAACAGGAATGAAATGACTAAGTGAAAGTTGGGTACAAAAGGCAAACCCTAGGAAACTGTACCCCATATGTGCTACCCCACTATAGCCTACAGTAGCTATGTCAAATAACTCTGACATTTACTACAAGAGCAAAACTACAACGCCCAAGCTTATCGGGTACGTCGACGCCGACCACGCCGGAGATCCTGACAACAGGCGCTCGCGCACAGGCTACATCTACCGCCTCGAGCTTATCGGACCTATTTTGTGGCAGTCAAGCAAACAGGAATTAATCGCCCTCTCCTCAGCTGAAGCTGAATATATCGCACTCTGCTCAGCCACCAAGGAAGGACTGTACCTTCGCGAACTTCTGGAGGAAGCGAAGCTGGCCCAGTTACCCAGCTTCCAGGCTCTACGATATCAGGAATTTTTCCCTGAAATTCCTGATTTTCAGCCTAGTTTTGTGTACCTACACTGAATTTTCAGTGTTGAGATTTTTGTGACACTGATTTTTTCAGCCTTTACTTCATAGCTAACACTGATGTTTCAGACTTTTATCGAAGTGTACACTGAATGCACATTCCGAATCCTTACCGTAAAACACCCGAGACAATAAGTCAACCAACATTTCCACAATTTAAAAACCACTTCTGTAAACAATACTGATTGTTGACTCCATGAACTGGCTTAGTGGTTAGCGAAGTGGATACCGAATGGTAAGGTTTCTGGTACGAATCCCTCTACTACCATGTTCGTAAAGGCTACTCTAGAACAACTGCATGATATGATTGAAAATTCAGGCTTATGTTTTCCGGAACCCTGAAAATTCAGGCTTTTTTTTTTAGGAACCTTGAAAATTCAGGCTTTTTTTCACAAGGACCCTGATGCATCAACGTCCCTAAAAGTGAATCTGAGGGCCTGCCAGCTTCTCCCTATTCTGCAACAACCAGTCAGCAATTCGCATAGCCAACAAAAATGGATTCCCGAACAGGACGAAGCATATCGCCCTGCGATATTTCTTCGTAAAGGACGAGATCGAGAAGGGGAAACTTGAGCTGTCTTACTGCTCCACATCCGAGATGGCAGCTGATTACTTGACCAAGAAGCTCGGAAAGTCGAAGTTTGAATATTGCATGCTGCTGACTGGACAAAGCCACGTCACCAGCAGCGACACTCTAGAAGCGAAGGGGAGTGTTGGAAACAACTGATCTAAGCGCCTCTGTCGTGTCGAAACACCAAGACAGAAGCGAAGCAGATCGTATCGAAACATCGGTGAGTCAACCCTCGGTGGTTGAACAACTGCTGGAGGTTACGCGAAAGGCAAAGGTCAGCGACCTTTGACCTGACAAATGCAGCGCGACAGCAAGGACAAACAACTGTCTCGATACTGAGCAGTTGCCCGAGTCGACACTGTATCGAACCGCAACAGCAACAGTAAAACAGTTATTAACCGTATCTTTTCATATTCCCTGTATTCTTATAAAAAGCATGTATCTCTTTACTTTGATTAATCAACTTTGCCCTCACATACCGGTACAAGCGCAAGGTGGTGTCAGAACATTATAGCTTATGCTGTTGTGTAGGCTATAGTGGGGTATCCCATAGGGGGTACAACCAATTAGGGTTTCATATTTGTACTCACTTCATTTTCATAGTTCATTCATTCTCGTTCTCATTGTAACATGGAATCAGAGCAGGTCCCCTCCTAGGGACTGTTCCTTGGGCCCACCGAAGCGCGCCTCGAGTCGCGCCTGCCTTTTTTAGCGGCCCGTCGAGTCGCACCTAGCGGCCCGTCGCGCCGCCCTTACGGTCGCGTCGAGCCGCCCTAGCGGCTGCGGCGCGCCGCCCTTTTCCCGGCCCGTCGCCGCCCTTACCCGCGGCTTTGCGCCGCCCTCACCGGCGGCTTCGCGCCGCCCCTACCTGCGGCTTCGCGCCGCCCAGGCCCGTCGCCGCCCTTCCCGCGGCTTCGCGCCGCCTCTACCTGCGGCTTCGAGCCGCCCCGGCCCGTCGCCGCCCTTACCTGCGGCTTCGCGCCGCCTACGGCCCGTCGCCGCCCTTTTCTGCGGCCCCGCCGCCTCTCTCGTTGCGGCCCCGCCGCCCGTCTTCGCGGCCCCGCCGCCATCTCTCGCTGCGGCCCCGCCGCCACTCACTGCGGCCCCGCCACCCGTCTCAGCGGCCCCGCCGCCCGTCTTCGCGGCCCCGCCGCCTCTCTCGCTGCGGCCCCGCCGCCTCTCACTGCGGCCCCGCCGCCCTACTCAGCGGCCTCGCCGCCCGACTTCGCGGCCCCGCCGCCCGTCTTCGCGGCTCCGCCGTCCTTCTGCAGCGGCCCCGCCACTCCTCTACAGCGGCCCCGCCGCCCTACGTCAGCGGCCCAGCCGAGCCGCCCAACAGCAGCGCAGCCGAGCCGCCCAGCAGCAGAGCAGCCGAGCCGCCCCGCTGTTGAGCTGCGCTGCAGCCGAGCCGCCCGGCCGCCCACCAGCCGAGCCGCCGTGCAGCCGACCGCCCAGCCGCCGAACCGCCCAGCTGCCGAGCCTCCCAGCCGCCGAGCCGCCCAGCCGCCGAGCCGCCCAGCGGCCGAGCCGCCCTGCAGCCGAGCCGCCCGAGCAGCCCTGTCCGGTGAGCACAGACCCTCTGTCACTGCGTGCTCTTCCCCTACTCCTTGCACTGCTGGTCTACTGCTGTCATGGCTACCCCTAGTGTCCTCACTTTTGACGCTGAGGGTCGGGCCATTGACTTTGAGGTCTGGGTAGATGACCTACAGCTGTTCTTACAGTGCGATAGGGCGGACGGCCTCTCTCTCTTTGACCTCACCTCTGGCGCTTCCCCTGCCCCTGCTGCTGATGCTGACGCCACTGTTCGCTCCCAGTGGGCCACGCGCGATGCTGCTGCACGTCTTGCTGTGCGTCGCCACCTCCCTACCTCCGAGCGTGCGCACTTTAGTCAGTACAAGAGTGCTCAGACCTTGTACGCCGCTGTAGTCGCGCGCTACTCCTCCCCTTCCACTGCTGCACTGAGCCGTCTCATGCTGCCGTACCTCTTCCCTGACCTTGCTTCTTTTCTCACCGTTGCTGACCTCATTACGCACCTCCGCACTAGTGACACTCGCTACCGCGCTGCACTTCCTGCTGACTTCTGCACCGCGAACCCCCCCCCCATGTACATCACTCTGTACTTCCTAGTCACTCGCCTCCCTGACTCCCTTCGAGTAGTCAGGGACCACTTTCTCTCAGTCTGTCCCACCACACTCACTGTAGACCTCCTCGAGAAGGCCCTCCTCGCGATAGAAAAGAGCATAGTCGCTGTAGGAGCCTCTCGAGGTGACCCGCGCACCCCCATCTTTGAGGGGTGTTCTCCCTCCCCCCTGCTGCCCTCTGTTGCCTCTGCTGCTTCGGCCGACCTCCTTGGTCTTGAGTCGGTCGGTGCGGCGTCTGCCCCTAGCGGGAGACGCCGCCCTGGCAAGGGCAAAGGGGGCAAGGGAGCTGGAGGAGCGGGCGGTGGAGGTGGAGGTGGAGGCAGTGGGGGGAGTGGGGGTAGCGGTGGAGGTGGAGGTGGGGGTGGGGGGTTCGGTGGCGGCAGTGGAGGCGGAGGCCGCGGCGGCGGTGGCGGTGGTAGCGGAGGTGGCGGAGGAGGCGGCGGTGGAGGAGGCGGTGGAGGCGGCGGCGGCAGTGGAGGCAGCGGAGGCGGTGGAGGTGGTGGGGGTGGCGGTGGAGCTGGTCGCGGGTCTTTGCAGAGGAGTGGCTCCGGTGGTGGCTCGCGCTAGCAGCAGCAGCGTGGTCGTGCGACCCTGTCCCCTCAGCAGCTCCGTGAGTGGTACACTGCACGCCAGCGGGGTGGGGGTTTTGGTCCGTGTACCTACGTCCTGCGCACCGGCGACCGTGCGGGTGAGCAGTGTGGGGGTGCGCACCCCACTCCGCGCTGCTTTGGCCGCCTGACGGACGCATGGCGTCACCAGTTCCCGGAGGCCTCCGAGATCCCTCGCTGGGACGAGCTGTCTAGGGCGGGGGTTGCCATCTTTGATCTGGACTTTGATGCTATTCTCTCTGCCATGTATGCTGTGTCTATTAGTGATGAGGGTGACTGTTACCGGTGTTTCCAGCCCGATCCGGGCATTGAGACTGCTGCTCTAGGTACTGGTGAGGCTGCTGCCCTAGGTGCTTACGACGCTGCTGCTCTAGGTGCTGGTGTGTCTGCGTCCTCAGGTACTGGTGAGTCTGCTCTCTCAGGTACCGCGTCGGCTTCGGCCTCCCTCACCTTCACTCTTGACTCTGGGGCGTCTCGCTCCTTCTTTCGGGACCGCACCACACTCACGCCGCTTAGTCGGCCGGTTGCGGTGTCTCTGGCTGACCCCTCTGGGGGTCCGGTCCTGTCTCGTTTCTCCACAGTCCTCCCGTGTCCGGCGGCTCCCTCTGGCACCCTGTCTGGTCTCTACCTCCCCTCGTTCTCGACGAACCTGGTGAGTGGTGCTGACCTACAGGATGCGGGTGTCCACCAGTTCACTCCTGCACGTCAGCGAGTGACCCACTGTACAGAGGTTGGCACAGGCCGACACCTGGCTACGTTCACCCGTCAGCCGGGGTCGAGCCTGTACACTCTGACCACTGCGTCTTCTCCAGTTGCTGAGTCTGGTAGGGTAGTTACGTCGGGTCAGGTGTTTGCTGCGGCGTCCAGGTCTGGTCCTGAGTCTGCCCCCTGTTCGTGTCGTCTCCTGTCTCACGAGACTCTCCTCTGGCACCACCGCCTTGGCCACCCCTCTCTGCTTCGGCTCAGAGGTATGGCCTCCCGTCTTCTTGTGTCCGGTCTCCCCCGGTCCCTCCCTCCCCTTCCTCAGGGCCCTGGCCCTGCCTGTGTCCCCTGTGTCGAGGGGCGCCAGCGTGCTGCCCCTCACTCCTCCCAGTTTCCTTCGACAGAGGCCCCGTTGCAGACACTTCACATGGACGTGTGGGGCCCAGCCCGCGTCCGTGGACAGGGTCACGAGCGCTACTTCCTGCTCGTTGTTGACGACTACTCGCGTTACACCACAGTCTTCCCCTTGCGCAGCAAGGGTGATGTCACTGAGGTGCTGATCGACTGGATCCGCGCAGCTCGTCTCCAGCTCAGGCAGAGCTTCGGCTCGGACTTTCCTGTTCTGCGTCTGCACTCGGACAGAGGCGGAGAGTTCTCCTCTGGCCTTCTACGTGCCTACTGTCGTGCACGGGGCATCCGTCAGACCTTCACGCTTCCGGACTCACCGCAGCAAAATGGGATTGCTGAGCGCCGCATTGGCATGGTCATGGACGTCGCTCGTACGTCTATGATGCATGCGGCTGCCCCCCATTTTCTGTGGCCGTTTGCGGTGAGGTACGCGGCGCATCAGATCAACCTCCACCCCAGGGTCTCCAGGCCGGAGACCTCCCCAGCCTTGCTGTGGACGGGGAAGGTTGGCGATGCGTCGGCGTTCCGGGTCTGGGGATCTCGGGCGTTTGTCCGCGACCTGTCTGCGGACAAACTATCCCCTCGTGCTGCTCCTTGCATCTTCCTGGGGTTCCCCCCTGACGCGCCTGGGTGGCAGTTTTACCACCCCACCTCTCGCCGTGTTCTGTCCTCCCAGGACGTCACGTTTGACGAGTCGGTCCCCTACTACCGCCTCTTCCCCTACCGCACTCCGTCCCTCCCCCCACCCCCACTCTTCCTGGTACCAGGTCCCCCCCAGGTAGACCCCCTCCCCCCTCAGGGTCCTGCCCCTTCAGGTGTGTCCCAGGTAGACGCAGTCGAGCCTGTCGAGGTCACTGGTGACTCTGGTGCTGCTGAGGGTGCTGAGGCTGGGGGTGCTGTACCTGGGGGTGCGGAGCCTAGGGGTGCTGGGCCTGGGGGTGCTACGTCTGGGGGTGCTGAGCCTAGGGGTGCTGAGCCTAGGGGTGCTGAGCCTGGGGGTGCTGAGCCTAGGGGTGCTGAGCCTGGGGGTGCTGAGCCTGGGGGTGCTGAGCCTGGGGGTGCTGAGCCTAGGGGTGCTGAGCCTGGGGGTGCTGAGCCTAGGGGTGCTACGTCTGGGGGTGCTGAGCCTAGGGGTGCTATGCCTGGGGGTGCTGAGCCTGGAGGTGCTCCGCCTGGAGGTTCTCCGAGTGCTTCGTCTCGCCGGGAGCCACTTTCTCCACAGGAGCTGCGTGAGTGGTTTGCCCGGCGCTGGAGGCGTGCTGCTGGTGCTGGAGGTCCTTCGGCTGCTGAGGGTGCTGCGGTCGCGGGTCCCGGAGGTGCTCGTCCTGGGTGCACTGGAGCTGGTGCTGCTGAGGGTGTTGGCGCTGAGACTACCGCTGGCAGTCCTATTGGGGGTGCTCCTGGTGCTGCTGGAGGTTCTGGAGCTACTGGTGATGCTGCTGGAGCGGGTGCTCCTGCTGAGGGTTCTGGTGCTGTCCCTGCTGCTTCTAGCGTCGCCGCGCGGCCTCGACCGTACTTCGTTCCACTCCTGCAGCAGGTTCTTGGTCTTCCACCTTCTACTGGTCCTCCTCCTCCCTTAGAGTGTCCACAGCCTGTCTCGTCCCAGCTACAGTTGCAGCCTACCTCCTCTTTGCCTGCTCCTTCTCCCTACACTGGTCCTACTGGAGGTCTGGCTGAGCGTCGTGAGCCTGCGTCTCGCCCTGCGTCGCCTGTCCGTGCTGCTCGCACTAGTGGTCGCGGTTCGCGTCAGCGTCCTCCTCCTGTCCCTGGCACGCACCGGATGTCTCTGCGTCCGTCCACTGCTCCTCTGCGTGCCCCTTTGCCTTCTCCTCCTGAGTCCTCTCTTCCTGCTCTTGCCGACCCGGAGTCGGACTCTCTTCGTGCTGCCAGTCCTACTGTCACGCGTCTCCTTGCCACTGTTGTCACTGACCCTTCTTTCGAGTCTACTGCTGCGTCTGCTCTCGTTACTGAGCTCGTCGACTTTGCTGCTCGCTGTCGCTTAGACTACGCTGCTAGTCTTGTCGCTGAGTCTGAGTCTGTCTGTCCTCCGTCCGTCGGGGGTGAGTGTGCCCTTGGCACGGACGTCCTTGAGGACAGGCAGGAGGAGTTCCAGTGTCTGGCAGCTGCCTCACCTCATCTCGTGTCCGTACTGCTTACCCCTGAGGGAGACCCGGATGCACTTGACATCCCGACTCCGCGCTCTTACGCGGAGGCGATAGAGGGTCCCTACTCCTCTCAGTGGCAGGCAGCTATGGATGCAGAGATGGCTTCCTGGAAGTCCACAGGCACCTACGTTGACGCTGTCCCCCCTCCTGGGGCGAACATCGTCAGTGGCATGTGGATCTTCAGGGTGAAGCGGCCGCCGGGTTCTCCGCCTGTCTTCAAGGCGCGCTACGTGGCTCGTGGCTTCAGTCAGCGGCAGGGAGTTGACTACTTTCAGACCTTCTCCCCCACCCCGAAGATGACCACTCTTCGGGTACTGCTGCACGTTGCTGCTCACCGTGACTACGAGCTGCACTCTCTTGACTTCAGCACAGCTTTCTTGCAGGGCAGCCTGCACGAGGAGATCTGGCTGCGTCGCCCACCTGGCTTCACTGGGTCTTTCCCTCCTGGTACCCAGTGGAGTCTCCGACGTCCAGTCTACGGTCTCCGCCAGGCGCCACGTGAGTGGCACGACACACTGAGGACTACGCTTGCGGCTCTTGGGTTTGCTCCTTCTACTGCCGACCCGTCGCTGTTTCTACGCACCGACACCTCTCTGCCGCCGTTCTACATCCTCGTGTACGTCGACGACTTGGTCTTTGCCACAGCTGACACTGCTGGACTCGCCTACGTGAAGTCCGAGCTGCAGAAGAGACACACGTGCACAGACCTGGGTGAACTGCGCAGCTACCTTGGCTTGCAGATCACCCGGGACAGAGCACGCCGCACCATTACCCTGACTCAGTCACACATGGTGCAGCAGGTCCTTCAGCGCTTCGGCTTCACGTACTCCTCGCCTCAGGCCACTCCTCTGTCTACTCGCCACTCGCTCTCAGCTCTGCCTTCGGATGAGTCCGTAGAGTCGAGTGGCCCGTACCCAGAGCTTGTTGGCTGCCTCATGTACCTGATGACCTGCACACGACCTGACCTTGCATACCCTCTTAGCATTCTTGCACGCTATGTTGCTCCTGGGAGACACAGACCAGAGCACATGGCTGCAGCGAAGAGGGTGTTGCGCTACTTGTGCAGTACGTCGGGCATGGGGCTAGTGCTTGGAGGGCGGAGTCCAGTGGTCCTCACTGGGCACGCGGACGCTTCTTGGGCTGACGACCAGGCTACGCAGCGGTCGTCACAGGGTTACACCTTCAGCCTTGGTTCCGGCTCTGTTTCGTGGCGGGCTACTCGCTCGTCTTCTGTTCTTAGCTCGAGTTGTGAGGCTGAGATCTACGCCGGGGCCATGGCTGCACAGGAGCTTCGCTGGCTCACCTACCTGCTGACCGACCTTGGAGAGCCGCCTCGTTCTCCTCCAGTCCTGTACGTAGACAACAAGGCCATGCTGGCCTTGTGTCGAGAGCAGCGACTGGAGCACAGAACAAAGCACATTGCTCTCCGCTACTTCCTTGCTCGTGAGCTACAGCAACGTGGACAGTTGCGGCTTGCGTACGTGGCCTCTGAGGCCAACACTGCTGATGTCTTCACCAAGGCACTTCCGCCTTGTGATCATCAGCGCTTCTGCACTCAGCTGGGTCTTGTGCCCGTCTTGCCTCACTTGCTCTCCTCTTGACCTTGCTTGTACTCTCGCATATATATATACCTGCTCTTGCTTGTCTAGCCTTATATATATGTGTGTACTCTTGCATGTGAACTGGCCGTGTGGCCTTGACCCTGTGCTCGGACTGTGTGGTGACTTTGTGATCCACCCTGAGCTTGCTTTGCTTTGCTTTGCTTGACTGGTCTTGTGACCCCTTGTTCTCCCCCACTTTGCCTATGGGGGTGTGTCAGAACATTATAGCTTATGCTGTTGTGTAGGCTATAGTGGGGTATCCCATAGGGGGTACAACCAATTAGGGTTTCATATTTGTACTCACTTCATTTTCATAGTTCATTCATTCTCGTTCTCATTGTAACAGGTGGTTCACAAGTCCTTCATTAAAACGCTTCCGCTATTACATTGTCCTACCCTTGAATTCTGTCCTGCAAAGATCCTAAGGGCTTTTTCAGCCCAACACTTCTCAACCCTGAGCAATCAGGGTGCTGTTTTTCTGGAAAATGTGCCTTCAGGGTAAATTTTGTTTTTTTTAGGTTGAACTCAGGGTACCTAAATTGAAACGTCAGCCCTGGGCAGCGCGACACTGTGGGAGCAGGGCCGGATAGCGCAAGGGCGCTTCGGGCAGGAACGAGAGAAACTATCGGTGGGGCCTAAAAACTTAACAGGTTTCCTGCTCTGAATACCATGTCAGAATAACTATGCAGGAATGAATTAATTTTGAATGAGTTGGGTACAAGTACTAACCCTAAAGTGTTGTACCCCTTGTAGGCTAGCCCACTATTGCCTAGAGAGAACACAAACATATAGTTTGACAAAGACACCGTACCGTAACTGCAGATATAGATTCAGGAGACAAGCGGCAGCAGCACCACAAACCATTTAGTCACAGCTCCTGCTTCTCTCCAACCACTGTCAGCTTGCCTGGTGATGCAACATTTTCAGATAAAACCTCCTTTATAGCACGCGCTTGTTGAAGCTGGTATAGTTGACATAGAACTTGATGCTAAACTCGTATTTGAACAGCCACCTAATCATTGGCTACTGCCATTTCCAAACAGCCTCTGATGCAGCAGCTGTTGCTGTCTCTGCTGCAGTGTGAATGAGGATTGTTGTCTGGATTGGCAGATAAAAAAGCTCCGAACATACAGTAGTGACAGCGTGAATGACGCTGGGATGTGGGCTGGAAATGAATGTGGCTGCTGCTAAAATTTTAGATGCCCACAGAAGGAAAGGCACATCTGTGACAGGGCTTGCAGTAGGCCCAATCTTTGTAACAGCTGCTGCCGCTGCCACAGCGTTATGACTTGGACTGGCCCTAGACGAAAAGGGAAATGTACGGCAGGGCTTGCATTTGGCTCAGTCTCCGTAACAGCTACTGCTTCTGCTGCTGCTGCCAGTGCTGCTGCTATGACTTGTACTGGCACAAGGAGGAATTGGACACGTGCACCAATGCTCGCCTTAGGCCCAATCTCTGCCACAGGTGCTGCTGCTGCTATGACTGTTTTAGAGGCGTCTAAAAAACTGAATTGCTACTGCCCAAGGAAGAAACGTGCATGTGTGACACTGCACACCTCGGGTTCCCTGTGACAGCTACACCTGCTGCCACTCTGCTGCTGCTGCTGCCGACGCCACCGCTGCTGCTACGACTTGTACTGCCCCGAGGAAGACAGGAACATGTGTGACAGTGCTCGCAGTGGCCAAATCCCAGCCACAGTCGCTGCAGGTGCTGCTATCACTTCGCCTGCAAGGAAGCAAGGGACATGTGCGACAGTGGCAGCTGTGGGCCAATGTCAGTCACAGCCGCTGCCGCTGATGCTGCTATCACTTCGCCTGCCCCAAGGAAGAAAGCGACATGTGCGAAAACGCTCGCCTTAAGCTCAATTTCCGTGAAGGGAGGGCTGGAGGTTGGGGTTGGGAGAGAGGGGAGAGGTAAGAGGAGGGCAAAGGGGGGAGAAAAATGAATTGAGCGTTTTGAGGAAACAGGGAAGTCACAGCAAGGGGGGAAAGGGTATCTGTGACTGACAGGGTTTGCCTTGGGAATCTAACCTGCAGTAGAGGTGCGTGGTGAGGGTTGGGGTTGGGGAAGGGAAGAGGGAAAGGCGAGCAGAGGAGAGGCGAGCAGAGGAGAGGCGAGCAGAGGAAGGCGCGCAGTTAGAATGGGAAAATGAAAACATCTCTAACTGACGGTTCTCGCATTGGAGTGCCCAATGGTTGGGGTGGGGAAGAGATGGTGTGGGAAATCTGAAAAGGGTGTGAGGCGGGAATAGGATTCTAGCCGGAACGCTGAAAAGGGCTGAAGACGTTGGGCTGGGCGATAGAGGAGAGCGGAGGGTAAAGGATGCCAAGAGGTTGGAGGTAGGTATGTGTTTAGGACATCAGCTACGAGAGAGGAGGGCAGGCCATGGTAGGGCATGGGAGAGAAAGGGGGGAAAGGGAGGAGAAGGGTGAGGACTGAGGAGTGAAGGGGAGAGAAAGGGAGTGTAGGGAAGGAAGAGAGGGTGAGAGGAGATGGGAGGGGGAGGGAGGAGATGGGAGGGGAAGGGAGGAGATGGGAGGGAAAGGGAGGAGAGGGGAGGATTGTGCGTATTTGGATGGCTTGGGTTGTGACGTACCACTCTGACTTGTCAACTGAGATGAGGAAAATGCTGATGGGCCACAAATCTTCTCAAAAACGCTGCCGCCCCTTTGCTTGCTGCCTCGCTGCACGGTAGACGCAGTCTCAGAAGAAACCATGTCTTGTGCAGGAAAATGGAGCGGCTTCAAACGCGAACAGCACTCCCCCTTTTCTTAAGTTCCCTCGCCCTCGTCCCGTTCCCCTCTGCTGCAATTACCCCCAGCTTCAAACTTCCCCGCCCTGGTCCCCGCACCCGCGCTTTCCGCCAACCCTTGTTCCCCCAACCTTACAGTCTCACGGATGCACCCGTCCGCAAGGCTTTCCGCGCAGCTGTTTCCACCCGGGATTCGTTCCGCGCGATTTCGGCCTTTTTCCGCTTCTCTTTCGGGTTGCGATGCGGTTCGTCGCAAACATCTAACCGCGAGCGAAGACGCGAGTCGAGACTTCTCGGCCCTCGTGGGTGTGACACGTGGTGATCCCGAACTCGCTGATTGAACATGACAGGATCTAGACCGCATTTTTTTTTCTTGCTGCTGCAGCTGCTCTTGCTGCTCCCGCTTCTCCCGCTTCTCATGCTGCTCCTGCTGCCAGCCATGCTGCTCCTCCCGCTGCAGCTGTTTTGAGGAGTAGAAATTTCCCTCCTTCCATCCCAGTGCTTGCAGGCGACCCAGCAGCGACGGCGACGTCGTTTTCACTGGCGCATCTGCGACGGATTGCGACAGCGGGGTTGTCGCCGCCGTGGGTGCAGTCAGCGGGCGCGTAGACCAAGGCGTCGAATCAGGCGTGGACTGTAATCCGGATTGCGGAAAACCAGATTGAAAGAATCCGTGCTGCGGAATTTCGGATTGCGAACCAGCTGAATCTGAAACCGCCATCGCGCTACGACTCCTAACGCGAAGTTCACTGACTCCGCTAAGACCATTCATCGGATTAGCGCCTGAAGCGGGCGTGACAGAAGCGGGTGTGACTGAAGCGGGGGTGCCTGAGGAGGGCGAGAGCAGTGCCGTGAAGGAGAGCCGCGACGCGGTGCTCGAAAACGACGTCGGGAGCGACGGCCAGTGGAGCAACCCGCGGCGCCGCGGGCTGACTGTCGTCGCCGCAACACCATTCGAGTTAGGGCTGTTCAGCGTAGTAACTGTATCAGTAAAAGTACTAGGGCTGTTTAAGGTGATGATCTGTCTGTGTTCCGAGGCAGCGATAGGAGGGGGTGACGAACAGCAAGAGGCTCTCGTTCGAAGCGGCCTTGACGATCTCTCCGGATCGAAGCGCGTCGTCTCCACACGCGTCGCCGCTTCGACGCGCGGGCTGCTGAACATCGGAAAGTCCGCCACGCTGTGCGGCGAATGCACGGCGGCGTGCGCATCACGCGGAGCGTGCCGCGCGCCGCCGCGCAAGCCGCCGTTTAAAGCGCCGTGGGGTGAATCCGTCGCGCCTCGCAAACAGGCTGCTTCCTGCCGCGGCTCGCAGCACAGCGAAGCAGCCGATGCGTGATTTGGGGGGGGCAGATCTGGCCGTTGGTTCAAGGCGGGCAGATCCGACCGTTCACTGAGTGTCCGTTGGCGGGTGACAGCGATGGCGAAAGGCGG
Organism: Closterium sp. Naga37s-1; assembly: GCA_947471745.1. Taxonomy (NCBI): domain Eukaryota; kingdom Viridiplantae; phylum Streptophyta; class Zygnematophyceae; order Desmidiales; family Closteriaceae; genus Closterium; species Closterium sp. Naga37s-1. The sequence continues at coordinate 346,166 of CANJKZ010000978.1, forward strand.
ACGGAGACGAAGACGGAGGCGCGACGATGGTGGTGTTGCAGGAAGGCCGACTCCGTTAGCACTTTTTCCGTTTACAAACTCTCCGTTACCGTCCATCTGTACCGGGAAACCAGGATCCGCCTGCGCGGGCGAATCAACGCCTCTCCGCAAATCTAGGCCACCCGCCGATTTTCCGCGCGCTTTCTCCTCCGAACTCCCTAACGAAACTCCCCGCGGAACCCCCTGCGGAGCCTCCCCCGCACATCCACTCCTGAACCTTCCCCCGTCCCATGATCCTGCGCGGCCGTTGCGCCCGCTGTCCCCGCATCCTGTCGCCACCGCAGATCCCGAACCGCTGCTAATAGCACCCCGTGCGGGGAAAAATGCTTGGCGAGATGGCCCGCTGTTGAGGCTGTCGTTCCTGATTTCACCGTTTTCCCCGTCGCCTCCGCCTCCCCAGCCGCCACCATGATTGCTCCCGCCCCCAACGGCAGCAGCGACGGGGAAAACTGGTTGGCGGACCACCGCCGCATCGCTCAACACGCGCTTGACCTCCCCGTCGCTAACCCCACCGCTAATCCCGTCGTTAACCCCGCCGCTACCGCCGCTGTTCCCTGCAGCGGCAGCCGGGGGAAAAAGTGGTTGGCGAAACACCGCTGCGCTGCTCAACCCGTTGTTAGGATCGCCGTCGCTAGCCCCGGAGCTGACTCCGCCGCTAACAGACTCACTAACCGCGCCGCTAGCCCCGCCACTAACACCGACACCAGCCGCGCCGCCAACCCCGCCGCCGAAACCGTCGGCGAAAACGTCGCTGCTGCAGCTGCTGTCGCTGGGGAAGGCGCATAGCCCGTCGCAGAAATTCGCGCACGGCGCGCGGTCGACTGTGGGAAGACTAGCGCACGGCGGAAGGCTGGCGAGACTTTCCCGTTTTTTCCTCGTCTCCCCGTCGAAGGGACTCGCGCGCGTATCCGCGTCGTTGATGCGTTCAAGCAGCCGCCGCTGCTGCTGATGCTGCTGCTGCTGCTGCTGCTGGTGCTGCTGCTGCTGCTGCTGCTGCTGCTCTCTCTTAACATGCTGCTGTGTTTTCAAGTTCTGCTCCAGTTCTTGTCTTGACACGGGTAAGTAATTAGAGTCGTGCGACTGGGATCGAATTACCCGATTTGCGCGCGAGCTGACAACAACGACGCTACGAACGCTGGAGTGTTCCACAGGAGAGGTAGGTTGGGAACTAAGTTCGGAACTAAGTTGGGAGATAAGTTGGGGATCAGACGAGCTATTGCTTCGCGGCATGGTCAAGGACAGCTCCAGGTCCCCGCTCGAGCCGCGGGAGTGATCCGAGTCATGTGAACGGTGCGACCTACTAACGCGCCAGTCAACAGCGGGGATTGGGCACAGCTCAGGGAGCGAGCACGATTGGCGGAGCCCGACTGGTTCCCCGCTCCCGTCGCTCGCGCCGCACCCGCAGCTCCCATTGCCCCCGCCGCATCCTCCGCTACATGACTTTTCGCCGCATTTCCCGCTGGCGTAGACGCCGCTTTTCCCGTCGCCGCCGCCGCTTTCCTCCGCGATCGACGTTATCTCCAATATTTGATCCGCGAGGCGATCGTCCTGCCGCCATTGGCTGACGACGGATGAAAGCTGCATCGCGGCGTCGGTCGCGACGTTCCGCAACTGGCGGCGGCGAAAACGGCGGAGGCGTTTCTCGAATTTTCGGACGCATTCTGGCGTGATGTCGGTGTTTATAAGTCCACGCTGCGTGAGGGATTGCGCCTCGATATTGCCTAAGTTGCGCCAATCTATAACGGGTATAGGACACACCTCTGATACGGGCTCCATGAGAGGTGATTACTGCGACTGCTCACGGCAAAAGGTCGCGATGGTGTTGACTGCCGTGTTCTGCTCGCGATGGTGGCCGAAACCGTGATAATTTAGTGACTTGAAATCGATAGAAAAATGAGAGTAAAAGTCAACACAGCTGCCGCCCAGCTTCACGCGTTGCTCCACCACAATTGCCGCTGCTGAGCAGTGCCGCTCCCCGGGCAGTGCCGCTGCCTCCCCCACAGCTGCTAGAATTGCATCACAGAACAGCTGGTAATTAGAAGAAACTCAGCAGCAGCATTGATTCTCTGCAGTTTGACATCTGTACTTTGAGGTGTCTGTTGAGCCTGACAGAAAGTAGGCCGAGAGCAGAAGGCAAAAGTTCGTCTGAAGCAGATGAGCTTTCTGCTACATGCTTCCTTTCCTACTTCCCAACCTCCCTACCCAAAAATGTCGATTCTCCCGATTCCCGTCCCGATTGTTGCTTCCCGTTTCCCGCTCATTCTCTTTCTGGCTAACGCCTGCTGGTCGCCGTCATCATGATATGCTGGCTGGCTGGATCCGACGGTTGAAGGAACACATCGCCATTCAAACTCTGCCCTTCATCTCGAATGATGAGGTTCGGTGGTAAAGCATGCGGTGTAATGACCGGCTGGCTGGCTTTATTTTGGCTGATGTGGGTTCTTCTAGATGATGTACTTTCCTCTCCTGGCCTCGCCCCAGTAGCGATCAGGTGGAATTGAGGGTTCATGCAACAGGGTTTTTGGATGCTACGGCTGCCGGAACGTAAGGTGCGGGAGAGACGAACTGTAGACTGTACAGTTTCATGGTCATGGAGAGGAGGGGAGGAAAAGAATAAGGCGGCGGGGAGAAGCACGAACGAATCACACTCGGAGCAATTGCTGACTCGGCGGCTGTACAAACTGGTCACTTGAGAAAAGCAGCAAGTTTCCATCACAGAACTTCCGCACGATCGGAAGTTGAGTCATGAAAGTCTGGAACGAGGTGGCAGCGCACTGCTACGATAAATGTGGTGTAGAACAGTTCTGGTTGCTGTGGTTGCAGGAGAGGAATTCAACAGCCAGGGTTGGAACTTGGAATGTGCGGGCTGTGATGTGATGTGATGCGGAAATTTACCTACTGTAGGTAGATTTGGGATCATTTGTTTTGGGATGGGGAGGCAGATGAGATGGGATGGTGGGAAGAAGTGAAGGGAACAGAGGGAGGGAAGGAAAGAGAGGTGTGGTCAAGAGAGGTGTGGTCGGTCACTGCACGCACACCCCAAACTGGTCTGGTCATTTCTAGCTGGATCCATCCGCCCACCCGTCCCACCCCGCTGGTTGTTTGTTTTCTCTGTTGGAAAACAACAAACAACACACTGATTCGCAGCTCTCCTGTCCTATCCTCTTCTGCTCGGCCACAATGAGATTCTATTCATCTGTAGCTAGCATGTTGCCGCAACCTTGCTGTGCAACTGGATGGGTTCTGTGACCGTGATGTGCACGACTGGAGGCAGAAGCAAGACTGGAGGCAGAAAAGCAGAGCGTTTTTCATTACAAACCTGGTGTGCTTGGACCAAAAACTGTCTTTCACCGAGTGTTGTTTCCGGATTTCCTTCGAGTCCGGGTGGGTTAATGTACCAACCCGTGGGGTCACATCTCAGCCTCTTTCCGGGCGGTGTTTTTTATGTGCAACTCTGCGGTGCAAGAGTTTTGTGACGGAATGATTAATCTGTATTCCCCCGTATCCGCGCTTACAACCAATTGAGCCGACATCTCCCAGCCTCCGTTTTTCTCTGAAATTTGTTGTAGGAAAATTCGTCATTTTTTCTGTCAAAACTCGAGATGAGGACATGTTGCAAATGCCAGTCCTGCATCGGCTCGGAAAAACTGGAAGGCTCCAGGCAGGCGAGAGGCCAAACCCAGGCAAAGAAAAGTTTCAGGATAATGAGTTATTTGCCAAGGTTATATTAGGACATGAGATGTGTTTGCGCATTTCCTGTAAATAATTTAGGGCGTCTTGCCTTCCTGGAGCCTTTCTGAGCGTCCGGCCCCGGACCGAGCCGATGCAGTGCACCGCGAATTCCAACAGCCATCAGTTTAGGTTAAGCGCGGCACAATTTCCCAACCTTTGACCAAAGTCGAAACAAACACAAGAACTTGGACATAGAAAATATATAATTGTAATGAACTACACTTGGTTCGCTATATTTTAACCGAGCCATGGTGAAGATAAGGGTGCAAAGTTTTGGTCATTATTTTCACCACCAAATATCTGAACATCATGGAAAGTTTTGACAGCACTACTCAAAAGGAGCAATTTGGCTCTTTTCGCCATCTGGAAAGTTCGAGAGTCGGAAAAGTAGCACCATCGAAATTTGCTTGCCACGTGGACAGCGCCAGCTGAAATATAAAAAAAAAAGGCTAGGCAACTCTACAACTTGGTTCGGTCAAGTGTGAACAGCGATTTCTGGCTTCCCAACAAGAAAAGCCCAGCGTGCCAACAAACAGTGTTCGGATACCTGCGGTTAAAATACCGCGGACCAGGTGTAGAAACGAGAAGGTCAAGGGGTGCTTGCTTGGTTATGCGTGGTGAAAAAAAAAAAAAAAAAAAAAAAAAAAAATCAGATTGTGGGAAGGGTTCCGAAGGCAGTTTGCATGATTGGTTGAAGGGTGTCGTAAAAAACACAGCAGGGTTCCTGAGAATATGGCGGGTCCCACAAATCAAGTTTACTGGAAAACACTCGGTTCAGTGACAGGTGGGTCAAACCTTACGGAAGAGTGGGTTATAAAATAAACGGAAAAAGAGGTCAGATTAGACTAAGCAACATTTTTACGCTGTACAGACGCAGCAGTGGACTCAAAGGAAGGGTCAGTGACAACAGTAGCAAGGAGACGCGTGACAGTAGGACTGGCAGCACGAAGAGAGTCCGACTCCGGGTCAGGAAGAGCAGGAAGAGAGGACTCAGGAGGAGAAGGCAAAGGGGCACGCAGAGGAGCAGTGGACGGACGCAGAGACATCCGGTGCGTGCCAGGGACAGGAGGAGGACGCTGACGCGAACCACGACCACTAGTGCGAGCAGCACGGACAGGCGACGCAGGGCGAGACGCAGGCTCACGACGCTCAGCAAGACCTCCAGTAGGACCAGTGTAGGGAGAAGGAGCGGGCAGTGGGGAGGCCGGCTGTAACTGTAACTGTGACGGGACAGGCTGTGGACACTCTAAGGGAGGAGGAGGACCAGTAGAAGGCGGGAGACCAAGAACCTGCTGAAGGAGTGGAACGAAGTACGGCCTAGGCCGCGCGGCGACTCCAGACACAGCAGGGACAGCACCAGTACCCCCAGCGGCAGCACCAGCGCCAGCAGCACCTCCAGCTCCAGTACCTCCAGCAGCACCAGTAGCACCCCCAGCAGGACCGCCTCCAGGACCGACAGCAGTAGCCTCAGCGCCAACACCCTCAGCAGCTCCAGCTCCAGTCGTACCCGCAGGCCCAGCAGCTCCAGTACTCCCAGTACGAGCACCTCCGGGACCCGCGGCACCAGCACCCTCAGCAGCCGACGAACCTCCAGCTCCAGCAGCACGCCTCCAGCGCCGGGCAAACCACTCGCGCAGCTCCTGTGGAGAGAGTGGCTCCCGCCGAGACGAAGCACCCGGAGAACCTCCAGGCTCAGCACCGCCAGAGGCCACACGAGCAGGCCCAGCTCCCTCAGGCTCCGCACCCCCAAGCTCAGCACCTCCAGGCGTGGCACCCCCAGGCTCAGCACCCCCAGGAGTAGCACCCCCAGGCTCAGCACCCCCAGTAGTAGCACCCCCAGGCTCAGCACCCCCAGGCTCAGGACCCCCAGTAGTAGCACCCTCAGGCTCAGCACCCCCAGGCGTAGCACCCACACGCTCAGCACCCCCAGACTCAGCACCCCCAGGCTCAGCACCCTCAGCAGTACTAGAGTCACCAGTAACCTCGACAGGCTCGACTGCGTCTACCTGGGACACACCTGAAGGGGCAGGACCCTGAGGGGGGAGGGGGTCTACCGGGGGGGGACCTGGTACAAGGAAGAGCGGTGGCGGGGGGAGGGACGGAGTGCGGTAGGGGAAGAGGCGGTAGTAGGGGACCGACTCGTCAAACGTGACGTCCTGGGAGGACAGAACACGGCGAGAGGTGGGGTGGTAGAACTGCCACCCTGGCGCGTCAGGGGGGAAGCCAAGGAAGACGCAAGGAGCAGCACGAGGGGACAGCTTGTCCGCAGACAAGTCGCGGACAAACGCCCGAGATCCCCAGACACGGAACGCAGACGCATCGCCAACCTTCCCCGTCCACAGCAAGGCTGGGGAGGTCTCCGGCATGGAGACCCTAGGGTGAAGGTTGATCTGATGCGCCGCGTACCGAACCGCAAACGGCCACAGAAAATGGGGGGCAGCCGCATGCATCATGGACGTACGGGCGACGTCCATGACCATGCCAATGCGGCGCTCAGCAATCCCATTTTGCTGTGGAGAGTCCGGAAGCGTGAAGGTCTGGCGGATGCCTCGTGCACGACAGTAGGCTCGCAGAAGGCCAGAGGAGAACTCTCCACCTCTGTCAGAGTGCAGACGCAGAACAGGAAAGTCCGAGCCGAAGCTCTGCCTGAGCTGGAGACGAGCTGCGCGGATCCAGTCGATCAACACCTCAGTGACATCACCCTTGCTGCGCAAGGGGAAGACTGTGGTGTAACGCGAGTAGTCGTCAACCACCAGCAGGAAGTAGCGCTCGTGACCCTGTCCACGGACGCGGGCCGGGCCCCACACGTCCATGTGAAGCGTCTGCAGCGGGGCCTCTGTCGGAGGAAACTGGGAGGAGTGAGGGGCAGCCCGCTGCCGCCCCTCGACTCAGGGGACGCAGGTAGGGCCAGGCCCCGGAGGAAGGGGAGGGAGGGACCGGGGAAGACCAGAGACAAGGACACGGGAGGCCATGCCTCGGAGACGAAGCAGGGAGGGGTGACCAAGGCGGTGGTGCCAGAGGAGAGTCTCGTGAGACAGGAGGCGACACGAACAGGGGGCAGACTCAGGACCAGACCTGGACGCTGCAGCAAACACCTGACCCGACGCAGCTACCTGACCAGACGCAGTGACTGGAGGAGAGGCAGTGGTCAGGGTGTACAGGCTCGACCCCGGCCGACGGGTAAACGTGGCCAGGTGTCGGCCAGTCCGAGCGTCCGTGCAGTGGGTCACCCGCTGACTCGCAGGAGTGAACTGGTGAACCCCCGCATCCTGTAGGTCAGCACCACTCACCAAGTTCGTAGAGAACGAGGGGAGGTAAAGACCAGACAGGGTGCCAGAGGGGGCCGCCGGACACGGGAGGACAGTGGAGAAGTGAGCAAGGACAGGACCCCCAGAGGGGTCTGCCAGAGAGACCGCAACTGGCCGGCCAAGTGGCGTGAGTGTGGTGCGGTCTCGAAAGAAGGAGCGAGAAGCCCCCGAGTCAAGGGTGAAGGTGTGGGAGGCCGAAGCCGACGCAGAACCTGAGAGAGCAGACTCACCAGCACCTGAGGGAGCAGACGCACCTAGAGCAGCAGCCTCGCAAGCACCTAGAGCAGCAGCCTCACCAGTACCTAGAGCAGCAGTCTCAATGCCCGGGTCGGGCGGAAAACACCGGTAACAGTCACCCTCATCACTAATAGTCACAGTATACATGGCAGCAAGAATAGCATCAAAGTCAAGGTCAAAGACAGCGACACCCGCCCTAGACAGCTCAACCCAGCGGGGGATCTCAGTGGCCTCAGGGAACTGGTGACGCCAAGCGTCCGTCAGGCGGCCAAAGCAGCGCTGGGTGGAGTGCGCACCCCCGCACTGGTCACCCGCGCGGTCGCCGGTGCGTAGGACGTAGGTGCACGGACCAGTACCCCCACCCCGCTGGCGTGCAGCGTACCACTCACGGAGCTGCTGAGGGGGGGGGATGTCACGAGTGCGCTGCTGCTGCTGCTGCTGCTGCTGCTAGCGCTGACCACCACCGGAGCCGACCCTCTGCGCAGCGCCACCCCGACCAGCTCCACCTCCTCCGCCGCCGCCTCCTCCACCGCCGCCACCTCCGCTCCCACCGCCACCGCCGCCACCGCCTCCGCCTCCACCGCCGCCACCGACACCTCCACCCCCACCACCACCCCCACCGCCACCCCCACCCCCTCCACTGCCTCCACCGCCGCCTCCACCGCCCCCGCTAGCTCCTCCAGTGCCCCTGCCCCCCTTGCCCTTGCCAGGGCGGCGTCTCCCGCTAGGGGTAGACGCCGCATCGACCGACTCAAGCCCAACGAGGTCGGCCGCAGCAGCAGAGGCAACAGAGGGCAAAAGGGGGGAGGGGGAACACCCCTCAAAGATGGGGGTGCGAGGGTCACCACGAGAGGCTCCTACAGCTACTATGCTCTTCTCTGCTGCTAGGAGGGACTTCTCGAGGAGGTCAACGGTGAGAGTGGTGGGGCAAACTGAGAGGAAGTGGTCCCTGACTACGCGAAGGGAGTCAGGGAGCCGGGTGACTATGTAGTAGAGGGTGATGTACATGGGGGGGGGTTCTTGGCGCAGAACTCAGCAGGAAGCGCAGCGCGGTAGCGAGTGTCACTAGTGCGGAGGTGCGTAATGAGGTCAGCGACTGTGGGAAAGGCAGCAAGGTCAGGGAAGAGGTACGGTAGCATGAGGCGGCTCAGTGCAGCAGTGGCAGGGGAGGAGTAGCGCGCAACTACAGCGTCGTACAAGGTCTGAGCACTCTTGTACTGGCTAAAGTGCGCACGCTCAGAGGTAGGCAGGTGGCGACGCACAGCAAGACGTGCAGCAGCATCGCGCGTGGCCCACTGTGAGCGAACAGTGGCGTCAGCATCAGCAGCGGGGGCAGGAGAGGCACCAGAAGTGAGGTCAAAGAGGGAGAGGCCGTCTGCTCTGTCACACTGTAAGAAAAGCTGCAGGTCATCTATCCATGTCAGAAGTAGTAGGAGTACGGCCTAGGCTTAGTAGCCTAGGCCACAGTAGGACTAGTAACGAGGAGCCAAGTACGAGCTAGGATTGTGTGCAGGAACAGAATTGAGAAGGAATGATTGAACTAGCAAGCAGCAGGATACAAATGGCAAACCCTAAGGGGCTGTACTCACTATAGAGTACCCCACTGCAGGCTACACAAACAACATATTCTGACACACCCCCATAGCCAAAGTGGGGTGTAATCAGCACAATGAGCAGTCATAGCAATAGTTCATAATTATCAGCAAAGCTAGAGGCTATCACAGAGGGCAAGTGAGGAGGAGGGACTATGAAAGGAGAGAAGATGGGAGGCGACGACTGAAGCTGCAGACACACGGGCAACAGAAGCGGCTGACACAGTGGCGGCTGACACAGTGGCTACCGAGACAGAGCGCCCCGGAATACTGGAGTAACTGGCTCTGCGGCTACGACGAGCGGCAGAAGCAACGGACCCACGGGCGACTGGTGCAGCAGGCTCTCAGTGGCTACCGAGACAGTGCGTCCCGGAATACAGGAGTAACAGGCTCTGCGGCTGCGACGAGCGGCAGGAGCAACGGACCCACGGGCAACAGGTGCAGCAGGCTCTCTGAGCTACCAGGACAGTGCGCCCCGGACTACAGGTGCTGCGGACGACAAGACAGCAGCCTCCACTCAACCTCCCCCAACAGTCCCACACCCCTCTCACACACCCCCTGTTTCACCCCTAGCTCCATTCCCACATCACCCCCCTAGTGCCACTCCCCACGACTCCCACACCTCCACCCCCCTCAGCGGCAGCTGCAGCAGTGGGAGACGAAAAAGGAGGAGGGGAGAACCCACACCTCTCACCCCCATGCTCGCCACCCCACACCCCAACCACCACGGAACGCACGGTGGAATGGGAGCAATGGGCAGCACGGGGGGGAGGGGGGGGGGGGGGGGGGGGGGGGGGGGGACGGGCTTCTGCAGGGGCGGCTGCTGCACTGGCGGGCGGCTCCAGGGGCGGCTGCTGCAGGTGCGGGCGGCTCCAGGGGCTGCTGCTGCAGTGGCGGGCGGCTCCAGGGGCGGCCGCGGGGGGGGAAAACGCACGGCCCCCAGGGCGCCCCGAGGGGCGACGAGAAGGGAGCCGCGCGGCCCCCCCCCGGGGCGCCGCGACGGGCACCAGGGAGGGCGCCGCGACGGGCCCCCAGAGCCACCTCGACGGGCGACGGGGAGGGCGCCGCGCGGGCCCCCCGAAGTCGCCTCGACGGGCGACGGGGAGGGCCGCGCACGGCCCCCGAAGTCGCCACGACGGGCGACGGGGAGGGCGCCGCGCACGGCCCCCGAAGTCGCCTCGACGGGCGACGGGGAGGGCGCCGCGCGGGCCCCCCGAAGTCGCCTCGACGGGCGACGGGGAGGGCCGCGCACGGCCCCCGAAGTCGCCACGACGGGCGACGGGGAGGGCGCCGCGCACGGCCCCCGAAGTCGCCTCGACGGGCGACGGGAGGGGACCGCGCGCGGCCCCCGTGGTCGCCACGACGGGCGACTGGTGGGGAGGCCGCGCGGGCCCCCAAGGTCGCCTCGACGGGCGACGGGAGGGGAGGCCGCGCGGGTCCCCAAGGTCGCCTCGACGGGCGACGGGGGGGGAGGCCGCGCGGGTCCCCGAGAGCGCCTCGACGGGCGTTTCGACGGGAGGGGACCGCGGAGGCCCCCCCAAGGGCACCACGACGGGCGCCACGGAAGGGAAAACCGCCAGGCGCCCCGAGCGCGCGGCGGGCAGAAATTAGGGTTTCGCCGCCGCGCACCACGGGGCGCGCGGCGGACAGTACGGCAGCGGAAGCGGGTGGTGGGCCCATACACAGGAAGGCGGCAGACATGCCGCCCTCTGATACCATGTCAGAAGTAGTAGGAGTACGGCCTAGGCTTAGTAGCCTAGGCCACAGTAGGACTAGTAACGAGGAGCCAAGTACGAGCTAGGATTGTGTGCAGGAACAGAATTGAGAAGGAATGATTGAACTAGCAAGCAGCAGGATACAAATGGCAAACCCTAAGGGGCTGTACTCACTATAGAGTACCCCACTGCAGGCTACACAAACAACATATTCTGACAATCCAGACGTCAAAGTCAATGGCCCGACCCTCAGCGTCAAAAGCGAGGACACTAGGGGTAGCCATGACAGCAGTAGACTAGCAGCGCAAACAGTAGGGTGAGGGCAGTGCTGTGAAAGAGGCGCTGCTCTTACCGGACAGGGCGGCTCGGGTGGTTCGGCTGCAGGGCGGCTCGGCGGCTCGGCTGCTGGGCGGCTCGGCGGCTCGGCTGCTGGGCGGCTCGGCGGCTCGGCTGCTGGGCGGCTCGGCGGCTCGGCTGTTGGGCGGCTCGGCGGCTCGGCTTCTGGGCGGCTCGGCTGCTGGGCGGCTCGGCGGCTGGGCGGCTCGGCTGCTGGGCGGCTCGGCTGCTGGGCGGCTCGGCGGGGCCGCTGAGAGGGCGGCGTCCGGGGCCGCTGGGAGGAGGCGGCAGGGCCGCTGAGAGGAGGCGGCGGGGCCGCAAAGGTAGGTGGCGGGGCCGCAGGTAGGTGGCGGGGCCGCTAGTAGGTGGCGGGGCCGCAGGTAGGTGGCGGGGCCGCTGGTAGGTGGCGGGGCCGCAGGTAGGTGGCGGGGCCAGCAGGAAGGTGGCGGGGCCGCACAGGTAGGTGGCGGGGCCGCGGGTAGGTGGCGGGGCCGCTGGTAGGTGGCGGGGCCGCAGGTAGGTGGCGGGGCCGCACAGGTAGGTGGCGGGGCCGCACAGGTAGGTGGCGGGGCCGCGGAGGGCGGCGACGAGCCGTAGGGGGCCGTGAGGGGCCGCGGGAGGGGCCGAAAGGGGCGTAAGGGGCCGCGCGAGGGGCCGTAAGGGACGGCGCGAGGGGCCGTAAGGGGCGGCACGAGGGGCCGTAAGGGCGGCGCGACGGGCGCGACGGGCCGTAAGGGCGGCACGAAGGGCCGTAAGGGCGGCGCGAAGGGCCGTAGGGGCGGCGCGACGAGCCGTGAGAGGGCCGCTAAGAGCGACGCGACGGGGCCGTGAGGGGCCTAGCGAGGGCGCGACGGTAGGGAGAGCACACAGGGCGCGACTCGGGCCGGAGCGAAGCGCGCTCCGGGCAGGAAAAAAAAAAATATCGTGGTGGTGGGCCCTAGGAATCGTTCCCACTAGGGAACCTGCTCGATACCATGAGAAGAAACGAGGAATGAAATGACTAAGGGAAAGTTGGGTACAAATGCAAACCCTAGGAAAACTGTACCCCATATGTGCTACCCCACTATAGCCTACAGTAGCTATGTCATATAAATCTGACAAAAAAAAAAAAAAAGGAAATTTCAGATTGTGGGAAGGGTTCCGAAGGCAGTTTGCATGATTGGTTGAAGGGTGTCGTAAAAAACACAGCAGGGTTCCTGAGAATATGGCGGGGCCCACAATCAAGTTTACTGGAAAACACTCGGTTCAGTGGCAGGTGGGTCAAACCTTACGGAAGAGTGGGTTATAAAATAAACGGAAAAAGAGGTCAGATTTGACTAAGCAACATTTTTACGCTGTACAGTCGGGTGTCTCCACTGGGGCAATTGGGGCACGGGCAGCTGAGAGTTTTGGCTCTTGTTCCGTTGTATTGTCTTGATGTTAAAGCGACGGTGCACATTTGCCACCCAAAACCCAGAACCCTGGCGAACTGTTACTGCGGATGGAAAGTGTCCGCACGAAATCCTGATTTTCGCCAGCCAGCACTTTCGCGCTGGCAAGCCTGGTTCAAAAAAAAATCTTCTGAACCCAACACTGCCAAAAGTTGCCCGTCGCTTTAATAATCTTTGTGCACAACACCTAAAGAAACGACAAGGAGACCACCCTAAATCTGAATTGCTCACATCACACTGCAAGACAACTAAGATCTAACAAAATTGCCCTGTGTTTTCCACATCTAATCTCTTTCTGCTGCGGTGGTACACCTAGCTTTAAGAACACCTGGTTATTATTCAAACTTACGGAGACTTGAAATGTGAGATTTATATGACAGAGCTACTGTAGGCTATAGTGGGGTAGCACATATGGGGTACAGTTTTCTAGGGTTTGTATTTGTACCCAACTTTCCCTTAGTCATTTTCCTTCCTCGTTTCTTCTCATGGTATCGAGCAGGTTCCCTAGTGGGAACGATTCCTAGGGCCCACCACTACGAATTTTTTTTTTCCTGCCCGGAGCGCGCTTCGCTCAGGCCCGAGTCGCGCCCTGTGTGCTCTCCCTACCGTCGCGCCCTCGCTAGGCCCCTAAGCCCCGTCGCGTCGCCCTTAGCGGCCCCCTCACGGCTCGTCGCGCCGCCCCCTACGGCCCTTCGCGCCGCCCTTACGGCCCTTCGTGCCGCCCTTACGGCCTGTCGCGCCCGTCGCGCCGCCCTTACGGCCCCTCGTGCCGCCCCTTACGGCCCATCGCGCCGTCCCTTACGGCCCCTCGCGTGGCCCCTTACGCCCCTTACGGCCCCTTCCGCGGCCCCTCACGGCCCCCTACGGCTCGTCGCCGCCCTCCGCGGCCCCGCCACCTACCTGTGCGGCCCCGCCACCTACCTGTGCGGCCCCGCCATCTACCTGCGGCCCCGCCACCTACCAGCGGCCCCGCCACCTACCTGCGGCCCCGCCACCTACCAGCGGCCCCGCCACCTACCCGCGGCCCCGCCACCTACCTGTGCTGGCCCCGCCACCTACCTGCGGCCCCGCCACCTACCAGCGGCCCCGCCACCTACCCGCGGCCCCGCCACCTACCTGTGCTGGCCCCGCCACCTACCTGCGGCCCCGCCACCTACCAGCGGCCTCGCCACCTACCTGCGACCCCGCCGCCTCCTCTCAGCGGCCTCGCCGCCTCCTCCCAGCGGCCCCGGACGCCGCCCTCTCAGCGGCCCCGCCGCGCCGCCAAGCAGCCGAGCCGCCCAGCCGCCGAGCCACCCAGCAGCCGAGCCGCCCAGAAGCCGAGCCGCCGAGCCGCCCTGCAGCCGAGCCGCCGAGCCGCCCAGCAGCCGAGCCGCCGAGCCGCCCAGCAGCCGAGCCGCCGAGCCGCCCTGCAGCCGAGCCGCCGAGCCGCCCAGCAGCCGAGCCGCCGAGCCGCCCTGCAGCCGAGCCACCCGAGCCGCCCTGTCCGGTAAGAGCAGCGCCTCTTTCACAGCACTGCCCTCACCCTACTGTTTGCGCTGCTAGTCTCCTGCTGTCATGGCTACCCCTAGTGTCCTCGCTTTTGACGCTGAGGGTCGGGCCATTGACTTTGACGTCTGGATAGATGACCTGCAGCTTTTCTTACAGTGCGACAGAGCAGACGGCCTCTCCCTCTTTGACCTCACTTCTGGTGCCTCCCCTGCCCCCGCTGCTGATGCTGACGCCACTGTTCGCTCACAGTGGGCCACGCGCGATGCTGCTGCACGTCTTGCTGTGCGTCGCCACCTGCCTACCTCTGAGCGTGCGCACTTTAGCCAGTACAAGAGTGCTCACACCTTGTACGACGCTGTAGTTGCGCGCTACTCCTCCCCTGCCACTGCTGCATTGAGCCGCCTCATGCTACCGTACCTCTTCCCTGACCTTGCTGCCTTTCTCACAGTCGCTGACCTCATTACGCACCTCCGCACTAGTGACACTCGCTACCGCGCTGCGCTTCCTGCTGAGTTCTGCGCCAAGAACCCCCCCCCCCCATGTACATCACCCTCTCCTACATAGTCATCCGGCTCCCTGACTCCCTTCGCGTAGTCAGGGACCACTTCCTCTCAGTTTGCCCCACCACTCTCACCGTTGACCTCCTCGAGAAGTCCCTCCTAGCAGCAGAGAAGAGCATAGTAGCTGTAGGAGCCTCTCGTGGTGACCCTCGCACCCCCATCTTTGAGGGGTGTTCCCCCTCCCCCCTTTTGCCCTCTGTTGCCTCTGCTGCTGCGGCCGACCTCGTTGGGCTTGAGTCGGTCGATGCGGCGTCTACCCCTAGCGGGAGACGCCGCCCTGGCAAGGGCAAGGGGGGCAGGGGCACTGGAGGAGCTAGCGGGGGCGGTGGAGGCGGCGGTGGAGGCAGTGGAGGGGGTGGGGGTGGCGGTGGGGGTGGTGGTGGGGGTGGAGGTGTCGGTGGCGGCGGTGGAGGCGGAGGCGGCGGCGGTGGTGGCGGTGGGAGCGGAGGTAGCGGCGGTGGAGGAGGCGGCGGCGGAGGAGGTGGAGCTGGTCGGGGTGGCGCTGCGCAGAGGGTCGGCTCCGGTGGTGGTCAGCGCCAGCAGCAGCAGCAGCAGCAGCAGCGCACTCGTGACATCCCCCCCCCTCAGCAGCTCCGTGAGTGGTACGCTGCACGCCAGCGGGGTGGGGGTACTGGTCCGTGCACCTACGTCCTCCGCACCAGCGACCGCGCGGGTGACCAGTGCGGGGAAGCGCACTCCACCCAGCGCTGCTTTGGCCGCCTGACGGACGCTTGGCGTCACCAGTTCCCTGAGGCCACTGAGATCCCCCGCTGGGGTGAGCTGTCTAGGGCGGGTGTCGCTGTCTTTGACCTTGACCTTGATGCTATTCTTGCTGCTATGTATACTGTGACTATTAGTGATGAGGGTGACTGTTACCGGTGTTTTCCGCCCGACCCGGGCATTGAGACTGCTGCTCTAGGTACTGGTGAGGCTGCTGCTCTAGGTGCTAGCGAGGCTGCTGCTCTAGGTGCGTCTGCTCCCTCAGGTGCTGGTGAGTCTGCTCTCTCAGGTTCTGCGTCGGCTTCGGCCTCCCACACCTTCACCCTTGACTCGGGGGCTTCTCGCTCCTTCTTTCGAGACCGCACCACACTCACGCCGCTTGGCCGGCCAGTTGCGGTCTCTCTGGCAGACCCCTCTGGGGGTCCTGTCCTTGCTCACTTCTCCACTGTCCTCCCGTGTCCGGCGGCCCCCTCTGGCACCCTGTCTGGTCTTTACCTCCCCTCGTTCTCTACGAACTTGGTGAGTGGTGCTGACCTACAGGATGCGGGGGTTCACCAGTTCACTCCTGCGAGTCAGCGGGTGACCCACTGCACGGACGCTCGGACTGGCCGACACCTGGCCACGTTTACCCGTCGGCCGGGGTCGAGCCTGTACACCCTGACCACTGCGTCTCCTCCAGTCACTGCGTCTGGTCAGGTAGCTGCGTCGGGTCAGGTGTTTGCTGCAGCGTCCAGGTCTGGTCCTGAGTCTGCCCCCTGTTCGTGTCGCCTCCTGTCTCACGAGACTCTCCTCTGGCACCACCGCCTTGGTCACCCCTCCCTGCTTCGTCTCCGAGGCATGGCCTCCCGTGTCCTTGTCTCTGGTCTTCCCCGGTCCCTCCCTCCCCTTCCTCCGGGGCCTGGCCCTACCTGCGTCCCCTGTGTCGAGAGGCGGCAGCGGGCTGCCCCTCACTCCTCCCAGTTTCCTCCGACAGAGGCCCCGCTGCAGACGCTTCACATGGACGTGTGGGGCCCGGCCCGCGTCCGTGGACAGGGTCACGAGCGCTACTTCCTGCTGGTGGTTGACGACTACTCGCGTTACACCACAGTCTTCCCCTTGCGCAGCAAGGGTGATGTCACTGAGGTGTTGATCGACTGGATCCGCGCAGCTCGTCTCCAGCTCAGGCAGAGCTTCGGCTCGGACTTTCCTGTTCTGCGTTTGCACTCTGACAGAGGTGGAGAGTTCTCCTCTGGCCTTCTGCGAGCCTACTGTCGTGCACGAGGCATCCGCCAGACCTTCACGCTTCCGGACTCTCCACAGCAAAATGGGATTGCTGAGCGCCACATTGGCATGGTCATGGACGTCGCCCGTACGTCCATGATGCATGCGGCTGCCCCCCATTTTCTGTGGCCATTTGCGGTTCGGTACGCGGCGCATCAGATCAACCTTCACCCTAGGGTCTCCAGGCCGGAGACCTCCCCAGCTTTGCTGTGGACGGGGAAGGTTGGCGATGCGTCTGCGTTCCGTGTCTGGGGATCTCGGGCGTTTGTCCGCGACTTGTCTGCGGACAAGCTGTCCCCTCGTGCTGCTCCTTGCGTCTTCCTTGGCTTCCCCCCTGACGCGCCAGGGTGGCAGTTCTACCACCCCACCTCTCGCCGTGTTCTGTCCTCCCAGGACGTCACGTTTGACGAGTCGGTCCCCTACTACCGCCTCTTCCCCTACCGCACTCCGTCCCTCCCCCCACCACCGCTCTTCCTTGAGCCAGGTCCCCCCCCGGTAGACCCCCTCCCCCCTTAGGGTCCTGCCCCTTCAGGTGTGTCCCAGGTAGACGCAGTCGAGCCTGTCAAGGTTACTGGTGACTCTGGTGCTGCTGAGGGTGCTGAGCCTGGGGGTGCTGACTCTGGGGGTGCTGAGCGTGTGGGTGCTACGCCTGGGGGTACTGAGCCTGAGGGTGCTACTACTGGGGGTGCTGAGCCTGGGGGTACTGAGCCTGGAGGTGCTACTACTGGGGGTGCTGAGCCTGGGGGTGCTGAGCCTGGGGGTGCTGAGCCTGGGGGTGCTACGCCTGGAGGTGCTGAGCCTGGGGGTGCGGAGCCTGAGGGAGCTGGGCCTGCTTGTGTGGCGTCTGGCGGTGCTGAGCCTGGAGGTTCTCCGGGTGCTTCGTCTCGGCGGGAGCCACTCTCTCCACAGGAGCTGCGCGAGTGGTTTGCCCGGCGCTGGAGGCGTGCTGCTGGTGCTGGAGGTTCTTCGGCTACTGAGGGTGCTGGTGCCGCGGGTCCCGGAGGTGCTCGTACTGGGAGTATTGGAGCTGCTGGGCCTACGGGTACGACTGGAGCTGGAGCTGCTGAGGGTGTTGACGCTGAGGCTACTGCTGTCGGTCCTGGAGGCGGTCCTGCTGGGGGTGCTCCTGGTGCTGCTGGAGGTACTGGAGCTGGAGGTGCTGCTGACGCTGGTGCTGCCGCTGGGGGTACTGGTGCTGTCCCTGCTGTGTCTGGAGTCGCCGCGCGGCCTCGGCCGTACTTCGTTCCGCTCCTTCAGCAGGTTCTTGGTCTCCCGCCTTCTACTGGTCCTCCTCCTCCCTTAGAGTGTCCACAGCCTGTCCTGTCACAGTTACAGTTACAGCCGGCCTCCCCACTGCCCGCTCCTTCTCCCTACACTGGTCCTACTGGAGGTCTTGCCGAGCGTCGTGCGCCTGCGTCGCGTCCTGCGTCGCCTGTCCGTACTGCTCGCGCTAGTGGTCGTGGTTCGCGTCAGCGTCCTCCTCCTGTCCCTGGCACGCACCGGATGTCTCTGCGTCCGTCCACTGCTCCTCTGCGTGCCCCTTTGCCTTCTCCTCCTGAGTCCTCTCTTCCTGCTCTTCCCGACCCGGAGTCGGACTCTCTTCGTGCTGCCAGTCCTACTGTCACGCGTCTCCTTGCTACTGTCGTCACTGACCCTTCCTTTGCGTCCACTGCTGCGTCTGCCCTAGTTGCTGAGCTCGTCGACTTTGCTGCTCGCTGTCGTCTAGACTACGCTGCTTGTCTTGTCGCTGAGTCTGAGTCTGTCTGTCCTCCGTCCGTCGGGGGTGAGTGTGCCCTTGGCACGGACGTCCTTGAGGACAGGCAGGAGGAGTTCCAGTGTTTGGCTGCTGCTTCACCTCATCTTGTGTCCGTACTGCTTACCCCTGAGGGAGACCCGGATGCACTTGACATCCCGACTCCGCGCTCTTACGCGGAGGCGATAGAGGGTCCCTACTCCTCTCAGTGGCAGGCAGCTATGGACACAGAGATGGCTTCCTGGAAGTCCACAGGCACCTACGTTGACGAGGTTCCCCCGCCTGGGGCGAACATCGTCAGTGGCATGTGGATTTTCAGGGTGAAGCGGCCGCCGGGTTCTCCGCCTGTCTTCAAGGCGCGTTACGTGGCTCGTGGCTTCAGTCAGCGGCAGGGAGTTGACTACTTTCAGACCTTCTCTCCCACCCCGAAGATGACCACTCTTCGGGTACTGCTGTACATAGCTGCTCACCGCGACTACGAGCTGCACTCTCTTGACTTCAGCACTGCTTTCTTGCAGGGCAGCCTGCACGAGGAGATCTGGCTGCGTCGCCCACCTGGCTTCACTGGGTCTTTTCCTCCTGGCACCCAGTGGAGCCTCCGGCGACCAGTCTACGGTCTCCGCCAGGCACCGCGTGAGTGGCACGACACACTGAGGACTACACTTGCGGCTCTTGGGTTTGCTCCCTCTACTGCCGACCCGTCGCTGTTTCTGCGCACCGACACTTCTTTGCCGCCGTTCTACATCCTCGTGTACGTCGACGACCTGGTCTTTGCCACAGCTGACACTGCTGGACTCGCCCACGTGAAGTCCGAGCTGCAGAAGAGACACACGTGCACAGACCTGGGTGAACTGCGCAGCTACCTTGGCTTGCAGATCACCCGGGACAGAGCACGGCGCACCATTACCCTGACTCAGTCACACATGGTGCAGCAGGTCCTTCAGCGCTTCGGCTTCACGTACTCCTCGCCTCAGGCCACTTCTCTGCCTACTCGCCACTCGCTCTCAGCTCTGCCTTCGGATGAGTCCGTAGAGTCGAGTGGCCCGTACCCAGAGCTTCTTGGCTGCCTCATGTACCTGATGACCTGCACACGACCTGACCTTGCATACCCTCTTAGCATTCTCGCACGCTATGTTGCTCCTGGGAGACACAGACCGGAGCACATGGCTGCAGCAAAGAGGGTGTTGCGCTACTTGTGCAGTACGTCGGGCATGGGGCTTGTGCTTGGAGGGCAGAGTCCAGTGGTCCTCACTGGGCACGCAGACGCTTCTTGGGCTGACGACCAGGCTACGCAGCGGTCGTCACAGGGTTACACCTTCAGCCTTGGTTCCGGCTCTGTTTCGTGGCGGGCTACCCACTCGTCTTCTGTTCTCGGCTCCAGTTGTGAGGCTGAGATCTACGCTGGGGCCATGGCTGCACAGGAGCTTCGCTGGCTCACCTACCTGCTGACTGACCTCGGAGAGCCGCCTCGTTCTCCTCCAGTGCTGTACGTAGACAACAAGGCCATGCTGGCCTTGTGTCGAGAGCAGAGACTGGAGCACAGAACGAAGCACATTGCTCTCCGCTACTTCCTTGCTCGTGAGCTACAGCAGCGTGGTCAGCTGCGGCTTGCGTACGTGGCCTCTCAGGCCAACACTGCTGATGTCTTCACCAAGGCACTTGCGCCTTGTGATCATCAGCGTTTCTGTACTCAGCTGGGCCTTGTGCCTACCTTGCCTCACTTGCTCACCCCTTGACCTTGTTTGTACTGTTGCATATATATATACACCTGCTCTTGCTTGTCTAGCTTTATATATATATGTAATCCTGCATGTGAACTGGCCTGTGGCCTTGAACTTGTGCTCGGAATGTGTGGTGACTTTGTGATCCACCCTGAGCTTGCTTTGCTTTGCTTGACTGGTCTTGTGACCCCTTGTTCTCCCCCACTTTGCCTATGGGGGTGTGTCAGATTTATATGACAGAGCTACTGTAGGCTATAGTGGGGTAACACATATGGGGTACAGTTTTCTAGGGTTTGTATTTGTACCCAACTTTCCCTTAGTCATTTTCATTCCTCGTTTCTTCTCATGAAAATCAACACACTTACCGTACGAGCTTCATATACAGCATCAAGGCCTTGACAATGATCTTCCTGCTGATGCAATACCGGGAACACATGTGTCTTTTTACACACTATTTTGAAAACAAATTAGTTTTCCTTGGATTAAAGATGTGACTCGTAGCTAACCTTGGTACTGTATGCGCACCCGATTCCCCATATTCAATTTTAGGGACACTGATCCATCTGCCTCCATAAAAAAAAAAAAAGGCTGATTCACATCCTTTCCTGTAAAAATGGCTGATTTTCCAGCGTTACTTGCAATATATATAAAAAAGGTTGATTTTTCAAGACTCAATCTACCGTAGTACACCCCTAAGACACGCGGATTTGAACTGCATACATTATATTTCGAAGTAAATGTTTTTTTTATTACGCGAACTGCATTATGTTTTTTGAACTGCATTCCTGGTTAGTTCAATAGATAGAAATGCTAAATTTGCTTCAATTTCCGCATTCATGATTGGTTGCCGCACACACCATCTTTCTTACACCAAAGGAAACACTGCAAGGGAGTTGAATTTATGCAATACAGGACAACGCAGATTAGGATACAAGCTGCAAAGCACTTCAAACGGAATGTGACACACTGAGCGAAATATCCCCCGAATGCATCGCAAGAAGCAGCTTGTGTCTCTCTTCCGGATGCGTAACATCTAACGGCAAAACAAGTGTAGTTGCTGTAGTGTACGATCCCACACTGCCTCCCTGTTCCTGCGGCCCTTGCTGCTGCTGCTGCAGTTGCGTTTCTTGACTAGCTTGCTGACTCAAGGGGTTAATAACTCGCGCATCGGTGAAACCGCGAGGGTCGTACCGTTTTGGATGCTCGAGTGTAAAGAGGATAAGAGGAATGGCCACCTGGGGGAGGAGGGGAGCGCAGAGGGGAGAGCAAGAAAACGTAGAGGGGCACATGGCACAAGGGAAGGGACCAGGGTTTGGATCACACGATGAGCGGGCACTTGGAGGGATGCACAGTTTTGGATGTTGGAGAGTGAAGAGGGTAAGAGAAATGAATGGCCACCTGCGGGAGGAGAGCACAGGGGCACAGGGGACAGGGGAAGAGACCTGGTTGCATCACACAATGAGTGGGTACTTGGAGGGATGCACTGTTTTGGATGTTGGAGTGTGAAGTGGGTACGAGAAATGAATGGCCACCAATGGGAGGAGAGGAGAGAGGAAGGGAGAGGGGATGCAGAGGGCCGCAGGGGACAGGGGAGTATGGGGAGGGGGCATTTGCCGGGGAGAGGGGCATATGGGGAGGGGGCATGCCACGTTGTTTGACTTGACTTTTGTAGCTTATCAAAGGGATGCATTGGTATGGATGTCCAGGTGTGAAGAGAATACGAGGACAGGAGTGAACCAGTCGCATTGGGATGGTATATGGTATGGGGATGGTGTAGGGATGGTATAGGGATGTCAAGGGATGTATACGGCTTCTAAGTGGGAAGGCGATGAGGGGGCGGGGGGAGCTGCTATCACCCACGGATGCACACACTCAAGCTGACTTATGAGTCGACTCAAAAGTCAATGCGCACACTCAAGCACACAGTAGACAGCTTTTGAGACGTCTCAAAAGTAGTCACCCACGGATACGCACACTCAAGCGCACAGTGTGGGAAGGAACGCGTACCTGTACAATGCGCGTACCTGTGCGGGTATTGCCTCGGCTGCAAACACGGGGATGACGTGCAGAGCAGCAGAGTCGACCAGCCTTTGTGGGATGAAGAAGGCCGATGAGGCGGAGGCGGCGAGGGGGAAGGAGAGGTGGCGGGGCCACAGAGAGCGGTCCAGCTGGGCTCAGAGGGATTCAGAGAGGTGAGAGAGCGATGTGGAGATGTGGTTGGGAAGATCCGCGGGGTCCAGAGCTGTGCGGATGGGTGCGGAGGGTGGCTGATCGAGGGGGAGGGTGACGAGGTGGTTTGGGTTGGAAGAGTTTAGGTACCAGATTTTATTCTGTGGAGGGTGGCGGGGGAGGGGGGGTTGGAAGGGGAGGGGCGGAGAGGGGTGGTGAGGGGTGGAGATGTGAGGGTAGGTTAATTGAATCCGGGAGAGAGAGAATAGAGAGCGAAAGCAGGGCGAGAAGATGGTTGGGGTTGGAAGAGTTTAAATACGATTTGATTTTGTGGGGAGGGTGCACACGGTGGAGGGGGGGGGAGGGGGGGTGGAGAGGAGTGGAGATGAGTGGCAGAAGCGCTGCAGTAGCAGAGCAGGGAGGCGTGAGCCCGGAGTCCAGTAGTTCAGCACTTCTTGCATCGTCGCCCAGCCAGGAAGAGGAAGCAACAGAAAGTTTTCAGGCGCAAAACTCACCTCAGCAGCTGGGGGGCATGAGCCCTTAGTCCAATAGTTGAGAGTTGCATCACCGTCCAGGCAGAGGAAGCCCGAGGCTGCAAAGGTGAGCAGGGAGTGTGCCCTATTATGCTTACTGAGGATAGTACCTTATCCAGAGAGGCATCGGCCAGCGTCCAGTAGTTGAGAATTGCATCGTCGTCCAGCCAGAGGAAGCCCGAGGCTGAGGCGTGTTGCTCCATGATGGTGGGGAGTGCGGTGTAGGAGAGAGAGGCATCGGTGTTGGCGGCAGGGGAGCTTGTGGCCTGGGGTACGCAGGGGCAGTGCCACAAGAGGGAACAGACAGAGGAAGCCAGAGGCAGTGGGGAAGAGGCGTCAACACCACACCAGAGGAAGCCTGAGGCTGAGGCGTGTTGCTGCTGCATGATGGTGGGGAGAGCGGTGTAGGAGAGAGAGGTCAGCGTTGGTGATAGGGGTGGATGTGGCCTGGGGGAGGGGGTGGGGAGAGGTAGAGAGGGAGCATGGCAATGAGAGGCTGAGGCGTGTTGCTGCATGTTGTGGCAATGTGGCCTGGAGAATGGGGCGAGAGGAAGAGGGGCGAGCAGAGAGAGGGAGCAAGACAATCAGCCGCTGAGGCGTGTTGCTCCATGATGGTTGGCATAGTGGTGTAGGAGAGAGAGGCGTCAACGTTGGCAGCAGGGGAGGTTGTAGCCTGGGGGAAGGGGCATAGCCACAAGAGAGAACAGACAGAGGAAGCCCGAAGCAGTGGGTGGCTGTTACTCCATGATGATGGGGAGAGCGGTGTAGGAGAAAGATGCATCAGCGCTGGCAGCTGGGGAGGGTGTGGCCTGGGGGAAGGGGCAGTGCCACAACACAGAATAGACAGAGGAAGCCCGAGGCTGAGGCGTGTTGCTGCATCCATGATGGTGGGGAGAACGGCATCGGTGTTGGCAGCAGGGGAGGGTGTTGCCTGGGGGAGTGGGGAGTGGTGGGTGGAGAGGTGGGGAGGGGGAAAGGGGCATTGCGTTGAGGCAACACACAGGATGGTGAGGTGGATGGTGAGGTGGACGGGCGCCTTTTGAGGCGACTTTTGAGGCGCCTCAATAGAACACTACAGGAAACAGGGAGTGTTTGAGGGGACGGGCGGAGAGAGGGGGGCCGGCAGAAGGGAAGAGGCATGAGGAGCACGAGTTGCAGCCGCAGATGTGGGTGAGTGGGAGGAGAGAGGGAGGGAGTGCGTGCCAGGGAGTGGGAGGGAGGGAGTGTGCGTGAAGTATGAGAAAACGTGAGGAAGAACCATTGATTTCATTAGGAGAGATTGGGGTATACATAGTAGTGCTAGGGGGGGGGGGGTTGGTTGGAACCAAGCCAACATTATTGGCCCCCACCAATAAGTTGGGTTGAGGGATTATTGGGGGGACCAATAATTCCCAACCCAACCTTGGGGGCTAAGGTTTGAGTTCCAACCCCCAACTAGGGTTAGCCCTAGTTCTACACCGAAACTAAGTTTGGGTGGCTATCTCTAACCTAAGCTTATAAGATTGATGTAGGTTACAATGAGGATGGTAATCTGACATGAAGGAGTGGGAGGGAGGGAGTGTGTGCCAAGGAGTGGGAGGGAGGGACTGTGTGCGAGCACACCGCAATGACCCCCAGCTCAGGTATAGCTTCTGGTGACACTGGGGAATGACCCCCAGCTCAGGTATAGCTTCAGTTGAAAGCGCCACAATGACCCCCAGCTCAGGTATAGCTTCAGCTGAAAGCGCCACAATGACCCCCAGCTCAGGTATAGCTTCAGTTGAAAGCGCCACAAAATCGTCGAATACGCGGCCGTACACGTGGGAAGGAACGAGGCACGAGGAATTGTGGCCGTGGACATGGGTGGGTGGGAGGAGGGAGTGGGTGCGACGGAGTGGGAGGGAGGGAGGGAGTTGGAGGGCATACCGCAATTACCCCCAGCTCGGGGATTGCTTCTGTTGACACTGTCACCAGATTGTTGAATACACGGCCGTAGTACACTTGGGAAGGGAAGAGGCATGAGGAAGAGGCATGAGGAAGAGGCAGAGGAAGAGGAAGAGAAAGAGTGCGTGGAGGAGGGAGCATACCGCAATGACCCCCAGCTCAGGGATTGCTTCTGTTGACACTGTCACCAGATCGTCGAATACGCGGCCGTACACGTGGCGCCAGAACTCCAGTGTCTGCCACGCGCGCACCGGCCTGCAGTGAGAGCAAGTGAGGCACGGAAGCAGGCAGCAGGGAACAGGCATGACATGCACTGCTGAATACGCGGCCGTACACGTGGCGCCAGAACTCCAATGTCTGCCATGCCCGCACTTGACTGCAATCAGTGGCCCGCATGGAAGAGGACACCAGTTAGGCGCCATTGAGTTCGATACGTGGCAGCAACTTAGGATTCAACACCAGTAGTTGGTTGGTAGTACTTTGTAAAAACGCACTTGCCTGCAATCAGTGGCCCGCATGGGATGAAGGAAGGAAGGAAGGAAGGAAGGAAGGAAGGAAGGAAGGAAGGAGGGAAGGGGCAGTGCAAGAAAGAGGTGACTTTTGAGTCGACGCAAAAGTCACCTCGTTACTCTGCAATCAGTAGGCCGCATGGGATGAAGGACCGAGGGAAGGAGAGAAGGAGGGAGGGAAGGGGCAGTGCAAGAAAGAGCAGCTAATTGAAGCAGCAAGAAGGAAAGCGCGCATGCAAGAAGGAAAGCGCGCATGCAAGAAGGAAAGCGCGCATGCAAGAAGGAAAGCGCGCATGCAAGAAGGAAAGCGCGCATGCAAGAAGGAAAGCGCGCATGCAAGAAGGAAAGCGCGCATGCAAGAAGGAAAGCGCGCATGCAAGAAGGAAAGCGCGCATGCAAGAAGGAAAGCGCGCATGCAAGAAGGAAAGCGCGCATGCAAGAAGGAAAGCGCGCATGCAAGAAGGAAAGCGCGCATGCAAGAAGGAAAGCGCGCATGCAAGAAGGAAAGCGCGCATGCAAGAAGGAAAGCGCGCATGCAAGAAGGAAAGCGCGCATGCAAGAAGGAAAGCGCGCATGCAAGAAGGAAAGCGCGCATGCAAGAAGGAAAGCGCGCATGCAAGAAGGAAAGCGCGCATGCAAGAAGGAAAGCGCGCATGCAAGAAGGAAGCGACGCATGCAAGAAGGAAAGCGCGCATGCAAGAAGGAAAGCGCGCATGCAAGAAGGAAAGCGCGCATGCAAGAAGGAAAGCGCGCATGCAAGAAGGAAAGCGCGCATGCAAGAAGGAAAGCGCGCATGCAAGAAGGAAAGCGCGCATGCAAGAAGGAAAGCGCGCATGCAAGAAGGAAAGCGCGCATGCAAGAAGGAAAGCGCGCATGCAAGAAGGAAAGCGCGCATGCAAGAAGGAAAGCGCGCATGCAAGAAGGAAAGCGCGCATGCAAGAAGGAAAGCGCGCATGCAAGAAGGAAAGCGCGCATGCAAGAAGGAAAGCGCGCATGCAAGAAGGAAAGCGCGCATGCAAGAAGGAAAGCGCGCATGCAAGAAGGAAAGCGCGCATGCAAGAAGGAAAGCGCGCATGCAAGAAGGAAAGCGCGCATGCAAGAAGGAAAGCGCGCATGCAAGAAGGAAAGCGCGCATGCAAGAAGGAAAGCGCGCATGCAAGAAGGAAAGCGCGCATGCAAGAAGGAAAGCGCGCATGCAAGAAGGAAAGCGCGCATGCAAGAAGGAAAGCGCGCATGCAAGAAGGAAAGCGCGCATGCAAGAAGGAAAGCGCGCATGCAAGAAGGAAAGCGCGCATGCAAGAAGGAAAGCGCGCATGCAAGAAGGAAAGCGCGCATGCAAGAAGGAAAGCGCGCATGCAAGAAGGAAAGCGCGCATGCAAGAAGGAAAGCGCGCATGCAAGAAGGAAAGCGCGCATGCAAGAAGGAAAGCGCGCATGCAAGAAGGAAAGCGCGCATGCAAGAAGGAAAGCGCGCATGCAAGAAGGAAAGCGCGCATGCAAGAAGGAAAGCGCGCATGCAAGAAGGAAAGCGCGCATGCAAGAAGGAAAGCGCGCATGCAAGAAGGAAAGCGCGCATGCAAGAAGGAAAGCGCGCATGCAAGAAGGAAAGCGCGCATGCAAGAAGGAAAGCGCGCATGCAAGAAGGAAAGCGCGCATGCAAGAAGGAAAGCGCGCATGCAAGAAGGAAAGCGCGCATGCAAGAAGGAAAGCGCGCATGCAAGAAGGAAAGCGCGCATGCAAGAAGGAAAGCGCGCATGCAAGAAGGAAAGCGCGCATGCAAGAAGGAAAGCGCGCATGCAAGAAGGAAAGCGCGCATGCAAGAAGGAAAGCGCGCATGCAAGAAGGAAAGCGCGCATGCAAGAAGGAAAGCGCGCATGCAAGAAGGAAAGCGCGCATGCAAGAAGGAAAGCGCGCATGCAAGAAGGAAAGCGCGCATGCAAGAAGGAAAGCGCGCATGCAAGAAGGAAAGCGCGCATGCAAGAAGGAAAGCGCGCATGCAAGAAGGAAAGCGCGCATGCAAGAAGGAAAGCGCGCATGCAAGAAGGAAAGCGCGCATGCAAGAAGGAAAGCGCGCATGCAAGAAGGAAAGCGCGCATGCAAGAAGGAAGCGCGCATGCAAGAAGGAAAGCGCGCATGCAAGAAGGAAAGCGCGCATGCAAGAAGGAAAGCGCGCATGCAAGAAGGAAAGCGCGCATGCAAGAAGGAAAGCGCGCATGCAAGAAGGAAAGCGCGCATGCAAGAAGGAAAGCGCGCATGCAAGAAGGAAAGCGCGCATGCAAGAAGGAAAGCGCGCATGCAAGAAGGAAAGCGCGCATGCAAGAAGGAAAGCGCGCATGCAAGAAGGAAAGCGCGCATGCAAGAAGGAAAGCGCGCATGCAAGAAGGAAAGCGCGCATGCAAGGCAAGAAGGAAAGCGCGCATGCAAGAAGGAAAGCGCGCATGCAAGAAGGAAAGCGCGCATGCAAGAAGGAAAGCGCGCATGCAAGAAGGAAAGCGCGCATGCAAGAAGGAAAGCGCGCATGCAAGAAGGAAAGCGCGCATGCAAGAAGGAAAGCGCGCATGCAAGAAGGAAAGCGCGCATGCAATCGTCAAACACCCCTCCCTACAACAAGGTGACTTTTGAGTCGACTCAAAAGCCACGGCGCTAACAAAACCCATCTCCCAAACCCCAACACCCACTCCCCAACCCCAGCGCAACGGACATGGAAAAGTGCAGCACCAGAACCACCCCTCTGAAGAACTCCCTCCCGAAGCTTGGCTCTTCAGGGAGGCTTGGGGGAGGCTTGGGGGAGGCTTGGGGGAGGCTTGGGGGAGGAACCAAATGCTTCAGAGCAAGCTTGGTTGTCTTGGTGCACTTGGTTCCTCTCCCCCCCACCCCTCAACACCGTCATCCCCATCCCATCCCCGAACCACCGCCATCGCATCCCCGACACTCATGCCCCCCTCCTCAACCCAGCTGCCTCCCCATGCTTTGCGCTGCACTTTTCCAGGTCAGTTGCGCTGGGGATGGGGAGAGCAGTGAGAGTGGGTCTGAAGGGATGGGGAGAGCAGTGGGAGTGGGTCTGAAGGGATGGGTTGCGCAACTGACCTGGAAAAGCGCAGCACCAGAACCAGAGCCACTCCTCCTCTAGAGGCGCTTACAAAACTCATCTTCCAAACCCCAACACGCATTTCCCCACCCACCCCCATTTCAACTGACACATTCTCCCTGCTCTCCCCATCCCCAGCGTAACTGACCTGGAAAAGTGCAGCACCAGAACCACCCCTCTGAAGAACTCCCTCCATTGCTGAAGCTTCCGCGCACCTTCCTTCCTCCGGCTCGACAGCCCTCCGCCGCCCGCCTCATCATCATCATCCTCATCCTCGTCGTCAGTGCCAGCTGGATTTTTATCCTCGTTATTAGCTGCTCCGTCCTGAGTATTGGCCTTCTCGCTGGGATTGTTAGAGCTGCTACTGCCTGCAGCAGTGGTGAAATTGGGCTGGGTGGGGTGGAGTGGATTGGAGTAGGGAGGGAGTAAAGGTAGAGTCATTGGCAGCAGTGGTGGTGGCAGTAGTGACAGAAACAGTGGGATTGGGCTGGGTGGAGTGGAGTGGAGTAGGGAGGGAGTAAAGATAGAGTCATTGGCAGCAGTGGTGGTGGCAGTAGTGACAGAAACTGTGGGATTGGGCTGGGTGGAGTGGAGTGGAGTAGGGAGGGAGTAAAGATAGAGTCACTGGCAGCAGTGGCAGTGGCATTGGCAGCAGTGGTGGCAGCAGTAAAAGAAACTGTGGGATTGGGCTGGGTGGGGTGGAGTGGAGTAGGGAGGGAGTAAAGGTAGAGTCATTGGCAGCAGTGGTGGTGGCAGTAGTAACAGAAACAGTGGGATTGGGCTGGGTGGAGTGGAGTGGAGTAGGGAGGGAGTAAAGGTAGAGTCATTGGCAGCAGTGGTGGTGGCAGTAGTAACAGAAACAGTGGGATTGGGCTGGGTGGAGTGGAGTGGAGTAGGGAGGGAGTAAAGATAGAGTCATTGGCAGCAGTGGTGGTGGCAGTAGTAACAGAAACAGTGGGATTGGGCTGGGTGGAGTGGAGTGGAGTAGGGAGGGAGTAAAGATAGAGTCATTGGCAGCAGTGGTGGTGGCAGTAGTGACAGAAACTGTGGGATTGGGCTGGGTGGAGTGGAGTGGAGTAGGGAGGGAGTAAAGATAGAGTCACTGGCAGCAGTGGCAGTGGCATTGGCAGCAGTGGTGGCAGCAGTAAAAGAAACTGTGGGATTGGGCTGGGTGGGGTGGAGTGGAGTAGGGAGGGAGTAAAGGTAGAGTCATTGGCAGCAGTGGTGGTGGCAGTAGTAACAGAAACAGTGGGATTGGGCTGGGTGGAGTGGAGTGGAGTAGGGAGGGAGTAAAGGTAGAGTCATTGGCAGCAGTGGTGGTGGCAGTAGTAACAGAAACAGTGGGATTGGGCTGGGTGGAGTGGAGTGGAGTAGGGAGGGAGTAAAGATAGAGTCACTGGCAGCAGTGGCAGTGGCATTGGCAGCAGTGGTGGCAGCAGTGCAAGAAACTGTGGGATTGGGCTGGGTGGGGTGGAGTGGAGTAGGGAGGGAGTAAAGGTAGAGTCATTGGCAGCAGTGGTGGTGGCAGTAGTAACAGAAACAGTGGGATTGGGCTGGGTGGAGTGGAGTGGAGTAGGGAGGGAGTAAAGGTAGAGTCATTGGCAGCAGTGGTGGTGGCAGAAGTAACAGAAACAGTGGGATTGGGCTGGGTGGAGTGGAGTGGAGTAGGTAGGGAGTAAAGATAGAGTCACTGGCAGCAGTGGTGGTGGCAGTAGTAACAGAAACAGTGGGATTGGGCTGGGTGGAGTGGAGTGGAGTAGGTAGGGAGTAAAGATAGAGTCACTGGCAGCAGTGGCAGTGGCATTGGCAGCAGTGGTGGCAGCAGTAAAAGAAACTGTGGGATTGGGCTGGGTGGAGTGGAGTGGAGTAGGGAGGGAGTAAAGATAGAGTCATTGGCAGCAGTGGTGGTGGCAGTAGTAACAGAAACAGTGGGATTGGGCTGGGTGGAGTGGAGTGGAGTAGGGAGGGAGTAAAGATAGAGTCACTGGCAGCAGTGGTGGTGGCATTGGCAGCAGTGGTGGCAGCAGTAAAAGAAACTGTGGGATTGGGCTGGGTGGAGTGGAGTGGAGTAGGGAGGGAGTAAAGATAGAGTCACTGGCAGCAGTGGCAGTGGCATTGGCAGCAGTGGTGGCAGCAGTGCAAGAAACTGTGGGATTGGGCTGGGTGGAGTGGAGTGGAGTAGGTAGGGAGTAAAGATAGAGTCATTGGCGGCAGTGGTGGTGGCAGTAGTGACAGAAACAGTGGGATTGGGCTGGGTGGAGTGGAGTGGAGTAGGGAGGGAGTAAAGATAGAGTCACTGGCAGCAGTGGCAGTGGCATTGGCAGCAGTGGTGGCAGCAGTGCAAGAAACTGTGGGATTGGGCTGGGTGGAGTGGAGTGGAGTAGGTAGGGAGTAAAGATAGAGTCACTGGCAGCAGTGGCAGTGACATTGGCAGCAGTGGTTGCAGCAGTACAAGAAACTGTGGGATTGGGCTGGGTGGGGTGGAGTGGAGTAGGGAGGGAGTAAAGATAGAGTCATTGGCAGCAGTGGTGGTGGCAGTAGTGACAGAAACAGTGGGATTGGGCTGGGTGGAGTGGAGTGATGTAGGGTGGGAGTAAAGATAGAGTCATTGGCAGCAGTGGTGGTGGCAGTAGTAACAGAAACAGTGGGATTGGGCTGGGTGGAGTGGAGTGGAGTAGGGAGGGAGTAAAGATAGAGTCATTGGCAGCAGTGGTGGTGGCAGTAGTGACAGAAACAGTGGGATTGGGCTGGGTGGAGTGGAGTGATGTAGGTAGGGAGTAAAGATAGAGTCATTGGCAGCAGTGGTGGTGGCAGTAGTAACAGAAACAGTGGGATTGGGCTGGGTGGAGTGAAGTGGAGTCAATACCATGCCTTGTAAATCGATGAGCATGCCAAGACATGCTTTTCTCCCTCTCAGAATCACATTTGAGAATTCTCAAAAACGAGAAGAAGTAGGAAGTCAGAGGGATGGAGCACTTACCATGCCTGGTTGATTTACGACCATGCCAGGATGCGCCTTCCTCCCTCTCAGCGCCTCTGCAGCTGCCAGGAGGGGAGAAAACAGGAGGGCCGAGGAGGAGAGGAGGGGAGGAGTGAGGAAGGGGGAAACAGACCCACAGAAACGAAGTATGGACCATGGCCATATGCGCCTTACTCCCTCTCAGCGCCTCCGCAGCTGCAAGGAGAGGAGAAAAGGGCCGAGCGAGGGGGCAGGGGGAGGGGATGGAGGAAAGGAATACGAGATGAATAGAGCACTTACTACCACCACCATGCCTTGTTCATCCATGACCTTGCCAGGATGCGCCTTTCTCCCTCTCAGCGCCTCCGCAGCTGCCAGGAGGGGAGAAGAGGGCCGAGCGAGGGGGCAGGGGGAGGGGATGGAGGAAAGGAAGACGAGAGAAGTGTACGGGAGTGATAGAATGCAGAGAGAGGCCTGCAGCGAGTACGGTAGGGTTTGAAAGTTCGGCTTCAAGGTGGGTTAAGGCTTCGGGTTTAGGAGTTGGAGTGTAGGTGGTACAGAGACGATACAGGTACAGCTGTTCAGCCAGCCTCGTGAGTGACAATTCAGTCAAGGGTGAGTGAGCGAGTGGATGCTTTGACAAGTTTTCAACCACTCACTCACTCCCTCGCTCGCTCGCTGCCATTTAATCACAAAATAAATTGGTAATTGCTCAAATGCTCGCTCGCTTACTCACTCACTCATTCTCTGCCTCGTTCAAGTATCCATGAATACTCACTCAATCACTCACTCACTCACTCACTCACTCACTCATTCTCTGCCTCGTATCCATGAATACTTAGAATTGGAACGTTCAGACTCTCGCTCTTAACTCTCAGCTGTTCTCCTGCATGAATACTCGTCACTCCTGCATTGCGACCAGAGCCCTCAAGGTTTGTCACTTACTGAGTGACTCTCGTGCTGCCTTTTGCGGCGCCTCAAAACTCGCTCTTAACTCTCCGCTGTTCTGTCACAGCTGCTGCATTGACAGAGGCCTCAAAGGATTCTGACTTACTGAGTGGCTCTCGCGCTGCCAGGCTGGCGGCCACGTCAGCAGATGACCACCTCATGCTGATGAGCTGGCAGGGCGAAATGGGGGGGCCAAAGGGGAGAGAGGCGTCAGCTGAAACGGGAGGGGGAGAGGCAACTTTGAAAGCGCTTTGAAAGAGAGATGGAAAGAGCAAAATGGGAGAGCCAAAAGGGGAGAGGAGAGAGGCGTCAGTAGAAACGGAAGGGGGAGAGGCGACTTTGAAAGCGCTTTGAAAGAGAGATGGAAAGAGCAAAATGGGAGAGCCAATAGGGGAGAGGGGAGAGGCGTCAGCAGAAACGGGAGGGGGAGAGGCGACTTTGAAAGCGCTTTGAAAGAGAGATGGAAAGAGCAAAATGGGAGAGCCAAAAGGGGAGAGGGGAGAGGCGT
This sequence comes from Closterium sp. Naga37s-1, assembly GCA_947471745.1. Lineage (NCBI taxonomy): Eukaryota > Viridiplantae > Streptophyta > Zygnematophyceae > Desmidiales > Closteriaceae > Closterium > Closterium sp. Naga37s-1. The sequence continues at coordinate 378,696 of CANJKZ010000978.1, forward strand.
CAGCAGAAACGGGAGGGGGAGAGGCGACTTTGAAAGCGCTTTGAAAGAGAGATGGAAAGAGCAAAATGGGAGAGCCAATAGGGGAGAGGGGAGAGGCGTCAGCAGAAACGGGAGGGGGAGAGGCGACTTTGAAAGCGCTTTGAAAGAGAGATGGAAAGAGCAAAATGGGAGAGCCAAAAGGGGAGAGGGGAGAGGCGTCAGCAGAAACGGGAGGGGGAGAGGCGACTTTGAAAGCGCATTGAAAGAGAGATGGAAAGAGCAAAATGGGAGAGCCAATAGGGGAGAGGGGAGAGGCGTCAGCAGAAACGGGAGGGGGAGAGGCGACTTTGAAAGCGCTTTGAAAGAGAGATGGAAAGAGCAAAATGGGAGAGCCAAAAGGGGAGAGGGGAGAGGCGTCAGCAGAAACGGGAGGGGGAGAGGCGACTTTGAAAGCTCTTTGAAAGAGAGATGGAAAGAGCAAAATGGGAGAGCCAAAAGGGGAGAGGGGAGAGGCGTCAGCAGAAACGGGAGGGGGAGAGGCGACTTTGAAAGCGCTTTGAAAGAGAGATGGAAAGAGCAAAATGGGAGAGCCAAAAGGGGAGAGTGGAGAGGCGTCAGCAGGAAAGGGAGGAAGGAGGGGTGGGGAGGGACAGGGGGGGGAGGGTGTGTGGGGAAGGGGGGGAGGGAGAACGGGCAGAGGGACAGGGAAGGGGACAGAAGGCGATCGTCTCATGCTGATGAGCTGGCAGAGCGGAAGGGGAGAGAGGATTCAGCAGAAACGGGAGGGTGCGGTGCGGGGGAGGAGGGACAGGGGAGGGTGCGGCTGAAGAGGGGGGAATGTGGGGAGTGTGGCAGGTAGGAGGGGGATGAGAAAGTGTTGGGAGATGGATGGGAGTGTAGCAGGACTGTGGGGATCACAGCTTTCTAGGGCTACCTACAAGAGCAAAGAGGGCGTCTATAACGAGGATGATCTACAAAGGATGCAGTTTTTTTTACTTCTCAAAAAGCACCTGCAGACAGTTCAAACAGAGCCGTTTTAAGAGAAAACGCCAAACTAGCAGAGAAAATGAGGTAGATTATAATGGGGAAGACTTACCAGGGCAAAGAGCATGATTATAACGAGGATAAGCAGGCAGAAAAGGCAAACAGCGAGACCAAGGAGAGCCATCTTGAGGGTAACAGTTACCTTGGGTACATAACAGAGCAAAGAGGGTACTTATAACGGAGCCGACGAATTACCAGGGCAAAGAGGACGATTATAACGAGGATAAGCAGGCAGAAGAGGCAGGCAGCGAGGCCAAGGAGGGCTATCTTGAAAGTTGCGCTGGACCCATCCACTCCGCCCCCAAAGCCCAGGGGGGAGCTGCTGGGGGAGAGAAGGCGGGGGAGGGCTGCGCGCTTGCGCCCCATGTTGAGGGGACGGGGCTGGGGGGGGGATGGAAATGGGGGAAGGGGGGGTGGGAGCGAGGAGGGGAACAAGGGAACAGGGAGGGGGAACAGGGAGGAGGTAGGGGAGGGGGAAAAGGGAGGAGGAAGGGGAGGGGGAACGGTGAGGCCAAGGGGAATTGAGGGTAGCGCCTGATCCCCCCTCTCCGCCCCCAAAGCCCAGGGGGGAACTGCTGGGGGAGAGCAGGCGGGGGAGGGCTGCGCGCTTGCGCCCCATGGTGAGGGGACGTGAGGAGGGGAGAAGGGAGGGGGGAAGTGGAAAAGGGTTGCGAGGATGAAATGGAAGAGGAAACGGGAACAATGTTTTTGAGTCGACTGAAAAACAGGAAGTGGAAAAGGCTGGCGAGGATGACATGGAAGAGGAAACGGAAACAGGGAAATGGAGAGGGATATAAAGGGGAAACAGGGACGGGGAATGGGAGGGTGAAAAAGGGAGGAGGAAACAGGGAGGGGGAAACAGGGAGGGGGAAACAGGGAGGAATGCAAAGAAGGGGAGCCGGTGTGGGGAAAGAAAGGGGGATACCGACGAATTGGGGGGAAGGAGCGGGAGGAAATAGTGGAAAAGCCGCGGGGAAATGCGGAAGCGGGGCACGCGGAGGGTGGGCATTGGGGGAGAGTGGATTGCAGGCGGAGACTTGGGAGTTTGAGTCGTCTCAAAGAGGAATCTGAATCGGCTGAAACCACATTCTAGGACTTGCAGAGGGTGTTTGTGGTGAGAGGGGGAGAACACGAACTTGATCGGCGATATGAGATTGACCGGCGATATGAAACTGACTGACAGTGTTGAGCCTTGGACTGGTGATCCGGTAAATGACCATTGGACGATAAACGTTAACTTTATGATGCTGACATCATCTGACGTCAAACGGCGTTCTGGGAGCCGTCTATGCCGACATTGTAACGCTCGAATTCAAAGCGGTACGTCATCGGCGAGTGACAGTATCGAGTATTCAGTATGACATTGTATAGCTACAACTTACCCCTCCCGCTCGACGCCTTTCCGCCATGTTTCCGCGATTAATAACTCGACGCGCGCCGCTCAGTTCAAAGACAGCAGGATTCGAGGCGATCTGACACCGCTTGGTCAGCAACTGCAGCAGGAAACGCCTAACATTGCCTAATCAGCAACAGGTGAAACGTGGAAGATTAGTGTCTTCCTGGTAAAAAACATCATCACTCGTGTTTGTGGGGCACCTGCTGAGTTTTCAAACCTCGGGTTCCAATTTCCAAAATGTCAATGGCTGGCAGATGGTGTCAAGGGTATCAGAGAGGTTGGATACGTTTCGCTATGGTCCAAATGCTGATTGTTGTTTACCCACTAATCTTGACGGGCAGGAATATGCTATTCCGTAGTTTATAAGTCCTCGTTTGAAGCCTCTAGCGAGTTTGACAAACCAGTCATCACTTCCAAGAAAGGCAGTGAACTTAAAGTTTACGCAGACTCATTCTTTTGGATTTCTACTCTCATTGCTCCATTTATGTAAAATCGTTAGATTGTGATAAAACCCATTCTGAAACATCCCAATCACAAACAGCATATATTCATTAAAACATTCAGATTATTGAACTTGATTATAAAAAAATTGATCCCAGAATTATTCGAGTTACAGATCAGTAAAAATTGGATATACATAAATAAGGGATTTTTATTCCTTACTATGTATGGATTCATGTTGTCAGAATAAGGAAAGAGGAATAAGTAGAAAGGAGGGGTACAAACATACAAGTAGGAAACCCTAATGGGTTGTATCCCCTAATGAGTACCCCAATATAGCCTACAGTGAGATATTACATTTGACACACCCCCATAGACTAAGTGGGGGACAACAAACGGTCAGAAGACCAGTCAAGAGAAGAAACAAAGAACGAAGCTCAGAGTGGATCTCAAGGACACCACACATTCCGAGCACAAGTAAATGGCCACAAGGCCAATTCACATGCAGTTTTATAACAGGGCAAGCAGGACAATGATTACAACCTAGCAACCAGAAATATGCAGGTTTATATATCAAAGTACAGAGCAAGATCAAGAGACAAGCAAATGAGGCAGAGCGGGCACAAGCCCAAGAGCAGTGCAGGTTTCGCTGATGATCACTAGACCCAAGGGCCTTGGTGAAGACATCAGCAGTGTTGGCCCGTGCGGCCACGTAAGCAAGACAAAGCTGACCACGCTGCTGCAGCTCTCGCGTGAGGAAGTAACGGAGAGCAATGTGCTTCGTTCTGTGCTCCAGTCTCCTGACATAAGGCAATCATGACCTTGTTGTCGACGTACAAAACTGGAGGAGAACGAGGCCGCTCACCCAAGTCGGTCAGCAGGTAGGTCACCCAGCGGAGCTCCTGTGCATCCATAGCCCCAGAGTAGATCTCGGCCTCACAGCTGGAACTAAGTACAAAAGAAGAGCGAGTGGACCTCCACGAGACAGAACCAGTGCCGAGGCTGAAATTGTACCCCTGTGTCGACTAGTGAGTCGTCTTGTCGTCAGCCCAAGAAGCGTCTGAGTGACCGACGAGAACAACTGAACCCCGTCCTCCAAGCACGAGCCCCATGCCCGATGTACTGCACAAGTAACGCAATACCCTCTTCGCAGCTTCCCAGTGCACCTTTCGGTGCCTACCGGGAGCCACGTAGCGAGCCAGGAGGCTGAGAGGGTACGCGAGGTCAGGTCGTGTGCACGTCATCAGGTACATGAGGCAACCCACAAGCTCTGGGTTTGGACCACTCGGCTCTACGGACTCGTCCGAAGGTGGAGCTGAGAGCGAGTGGCCGGTAGACAGAGGAGTGGGCTGTGGCGAGGACCACGTGAAGTCGAAGCGCTAAAGGACCTCCTGCACCATGTGTGACTGAGTGAGGGTGATGGTGCGGCATGCTCTGTCCCGGGTGATCTACAAGCCAAGATAGCTCCGCAGCTCACCCAAGTCAGTGCATGTGTGTCTCTCCTGCAGCTCCACCTTTACCAAGGCCAGAGCCTCAGTGTCAGCAGTAGAAAAAACCAAGTTGTCAATGTACACGAAAACATAGAACAGCGACAGAGAAGTGTCTGTGCGCAGAAACAACGAAGGGTCAGCAGTCGAGGGAGCGAAGCCAAGAGCTGCAAGTGTAGTCCTCTGTGTGTCGTGCCACTCGCGGGGCGCCTGTCGTAGGCCGTAGAGTGGTCGCCGAAGACTCCATTGGGTACCCTCAGGAAATGACCCAGTGAAGCCACGTAGACGGCGCAACCAGATTGCCTCGTGAAGGCCGCCCTGCAAGAAGGCTGTCGAGAAGTCGAGGGAGTGCAGCTCGTAGTCGCGCTGTGTTGCAACGTGCAGTAGCACCCAAAGAGTGGTCATCTTCAGGGTGGGGGAGAAGGTATGAAAGAAGTCGATCCCTTGTCGCTGACTGAAGCCTCGTGCAACGTAACGCGCCTTGAGGGCAGGCGGAGAACCCGGCGGCCGCTTCACCCTGAAAATCCACATGCCATCGACTATATTCGCCCTAGGTGGGGGAACCCCGTCGACGTAGGTACCTGTGGACTTCCACGAAGCCATCTCGGCATCCATGGCTACCTGCCACTAAGAGGAGTACGGACCCGTGATCGCCTCTGCGTAAGTGCGTGGGGTCGGGATGTCCAGTGCATCCGGGTCTCCCTCAGGGCAAAGTAGCGTGGACGCGAGATGAGGTGCAGCGGCCACTAGGCACTCCAGCTCAAACTGCCTGTCCTCAAGGACGTCACAGCTGAGGGGAAGCTCACCCCCGACGGACGAAGGACAGAAAGAGTCAAAAACAAGACTCGAAGCGTAGTCAAGGCGGCACAAAGTGGCAAAGTCAACAAGCTCAGCAGCTAAGGCAGACACAACAGCAGACTCAAAGGAAGGGTCAGTCACAACTCTGGCAAGGAGACGAGTGACAGTCGGACTGGCAGCACGGACAAGGTCAGACTCAGGGATAGGAACGTGCGGAAGAGAGGAAGGGGTAGGCGATGGCAGGACAACACGTTGTGGAACAGAGGAAGGACAGAGTGTCGTATCGTAAGTGCCTGGTACAGCCGGAGCATGAGGACGCCGAACACGACGAACACGAGCAAGGACAGAAGCTCTAGTCTCAGGCTCTTGATGCTTAGGAGTGGAAGCACGAGTCTCAGGCTCACGACGCGCAGTCAGGGACGCATTCACCTCAGTGTGAGGAGCAGGAGCAGGCAGCGGGGAGCCAGGCAGTAGCTGTGGCCGAGACTGGTCAGTCGGTGGGAACAGTAACGGAGGAGTAGTACCAACAATCGGGAACTCAGTAGCAGCAGGCGGGAGACTGAGAAGGTGACGAAGCGCAGATGGCTGCGGCTGAGTAGTCGTACCCCTAGAACCTCCAGCTCCAGTAGCAATAGCACCCCCAGAACCAGTACCTCCAGCTCCACCACCGGGACTGCCCCAACAGACAGCCCACTCGCGAAGCTGCAGCGGCGAGAGCGACTCCTGCCGACTAGCACCACTAACTCCAGTACCTCGAGTAGTACCTCCAGTGCCAGCACCGCCAGTACCCCCAGCAGCAGCTGTGCCTCCAGGACCAGTACCTCCAGCACGGCTAACTCCAGGAACACCAGTGCTAGCACCTCCAGGGCCAGCACCTCCAGAAACTGCAGATCTAGCACGTCCAACGCCACCACCAGGATTGCCCCAACGGACAGCCAAATCGCGAAGCCGCTCCGGCGAGAGAGTCTCCTGCCGACGTGCACTAGCACCACCAGCACCAGCACCACCAGGACCAGCACCACCAGCACCTCCACCCGTAGAACCTCCAGTAGCAGCACCCCTTGCACCCGTAGGACTCGCAGCACCCCCAGAGCCAGCACCCCCAGAGTCTGCACCCCCAGTGTCACCACCTCCAGCAGCACCAGAGTCCACAACGACGGGCTGCAGAGGCGGTGAAAACGGTCGAGGCGGAAAGCCAGGAGGGACCGCCAAGCGTGCGGAGCGGCGAGGGGTCACGGTGTCGGTAGCAGACTGGTCACCCCCCTCAGCTGGGCCAGAGGTGTCTGAGGAGACCACCAAAGGCTCAACCAAGGGGGGTGGGTCTACCTGAGACACACCTGAGGGAGCGGGACCAGGAGGAGGGAGGGGGGCTACTGGGGGGGGGGGGGGGGGGGGGGGGGTCGTCCACTAGGGAGAGAGGCGGGATGGGTACCGGGGAACTGCGGTGGGGGTGAAGACGGTAGAAGCAGACAGACTCGTCAAAGGTGACGTCGCGGGAGGGCAGCATACGGCGAGAGCCCCGGTGGTAAAACTGCTAGGGTGGTGCGTCGGTGGGAAAGCCAAGGAACACGCACCGAAGAGTGCGTGGAGAGAGCTTGCCCGTAGGCAAATCGCGGACAAGAGAAAGGGAACCCCAGACCCGAAACGCCGACGCATCACCAACCTTGCCCGTCCACCGCAAAGTGGGGGAGGTCTCTGGGTGGGAGACCCGGGGCCAGAGTTTGAGCTGCTCAGCGGCGTATCGGACCGCAAATGGCCACAGAAAATGGGGAGCAACCACATGGATCATGGAGGTGCAAACAACCTCCATGACAAGACCAATGTGGCGCTTGGCAATCCCATTCTGCTGTGGAGAGGCCAGAAGCATGTACGATGCACTCAGCACTACAGAAGTCCTCGAGGAAGAGGGAGCAAAAATCACCACCTCGGTCAGAGTGCAGCCGCAGGATTGGGAGGTCCTCACGGAACCGAGCGCGAAGCTGGCAACGAACAGCGCGGATCCAGCGGATCAAGACACCGCGGACATCCGTCTTGCTCTGCAAGGGGAAGACTGTGGTGTAGCGCGTGTAGTCGTCGACAACCAGCAGAAATTAGTGCTTGCCACCCTGTCCAGTGACGCGGGGGGTGCCCCACACGTCCATGTGCAGGGTCTGCAGAGGAGCAGTGGTAGGAGGAAACGAGGAGGAGTGAGGAGCGGCGCGCTGCTGCCCCTCGATGCAGGGAAGGCAGGGCGGTGCAAGCGAGCGGGGGCAGGGACCTGGGGAGACAAGACACAAAGAGACAGGAGTGCATGCCACGCAGGCGTGGCAAGGAGGGGTGGCCAAGACGGTGGTGCCAGAGGAGAGTCTGGTGCGTGGGGAGACGAAACGAACAAGACAAAGCGACCTCAACCGACGCAACTACCTGACCAGACTCATCTACCAGTGCAAACTCAGTGGCCAGTGTGTACAAGCCAGACTCAGGCCTTCGAGTGAATGTGGCGAGGTGCTCACCAGTGCGCGAGTCCGTACAGATCGCCACTAGCTCGCCTCCAGGCTGGGTGGCAGTATCCCACTGGTCGTGGAGGACAGAGGTAGCCACCAAGTTCTTAGCGATCGAGGGGAGGTGGAGACCTGTGAGGAGGCCAGAAGGGGCCGCCGGACAAGGGAGAACGGTGGCGCCACGCGCGACTACCGGGCCCCCAGAGGGGTCGGCCAGTGTGACAGGGACAGGGACTGTGAGCGGTGTGACTGTGGTGCTGTCGCTCAAGAAGCAACGAGACGCGCCTGAGTCGAGAGTAAATGTGTGCAAGGCCTCCTCAGGCTTTGCCTCTACGCTAGCTGAGTCACACACACGGAGACTAGTAGCTTCTACGCCACCAGGTGCCTCTACACCCCCAGTATGAGTTTCCCGAAAACCTCCGCCACAGGGGCTGCCCCACCGGACAGCCCACTCACGAAGCTGCTACGGGGAGAGAGTCTCTAGCGGACGCTGCTGCTGCTGCTGTTGTCCACCCCCAGAACCTCCGTGTCTACTAGCGGCACTACCAGCAGGAGTAGACTCATAGGTACCTCCAGTAGTAGCACCCCACTGGACAGCCCACTCACGACGATGCTGTGGCGAAAGCGGCTTCCGCTGACAAGAACGGCTAGCTCCGCCACCGGGGCTGCCCCACCAGATAGCCCACTCGCAAAGCTGCTGCGGCGAGAGAGACTCCTGCGCACTCGGCTGCCGTTGACGTATGACAATGATAGTGGCCATGGTAGGCAGTGTCAGTCAGCAGCAGCGGCGCAAGGTGGAAAGTAGCTACTGCAGTGGCGATAGTTGGGACGGTAGGTTTAGTGGCAGCAGTGGTAGGAGCAGTAGCGGTAGCGACTGTAGGAGCATGCGCAGGAGGTAGCGGTAGTTGGCGGTACGCGCGGGGCAGGGCAGGAGCGAGCAGGCAGCGCGAGCACGCAGGGCAGGTCAGCGCTGGGCAGCGTGTAGGGCAGCTATAGCGGCAGCCAAGCAGGGCGAGGCAGCGCTGGGCAGTGTGCAGGGCAGCGCTGGCGCGGACAGTGGAGGGCGCTGGCGCGGGCAGGGCAGGACGCTAGCGCATGGCACAGGGAGGGCAGGGCGCGTGGCGCAGGTAGGGCAGGGTGCGTGGCGCGCAGGCAGAGCAGGGCGCGTGCCGCGCTGGCAGGGAAGGGCGCGTGGCACGCTGGCAGGGCAGGGCGCGTGGCGCAGGCAGGGCAGGGCGCGTGGCGCGCTGGCAGGGCAGGGTGCTGGCGCGGGCAGGGCAGGGTGCTAGTGCGCGCAGGGCAGGGCGCTGGTGCGAGGCGCAGGCAGGGCAGGGCGCGTGGCGCGGTGGCAAGGCAGGGCGCGTGGCACGCTGGCAGGGCAGGGCACGTGGCGCAGGCAGGGCAGGGCACGTGGTGCAGGCAGAGCGCGCGCGGGCAGGGCGGCGCTGGGCAGCAGTGGGGCGCGACGCGCGGGCTGCATCAGGGCGCGACGCACGGGGCAGCAGGGTGCGACGCGCGGGTAGCAGGGCGCGATGCGCGGGCAGCAGTGGGGCGCGACACGTGGGCTGCAGCAGGGCGCGACATGCGGGCTGCAGCAGGGCGCGACGTGTGGGCAGGCAGGGCGGCGCGGCAGCCAGGCAGGGCAGCAGGGCGTGCGTGGGCAGGGCAGCACGTTGGGCAGGAGGGCAGAAAAAAAAAGTTTACACTGCCGGGCAGGGCGGAACGTTCGGTGGGCCCTAGAGAACAAATCTGCTCTAATGCCATGTTAGAATAAGGAAAGAGGAATAAGTATAATGGAGGGGTACAAACATACAAGTAGGAAACCCTAATGGGTTGTACCCCCTAATGAGTACCCCAATATAGCCTACAGTGAGATATTACATTTGACACATGTATGTTGCGATAATGACTTAGGTGAAGTGCATTCTTGTACGTACAGGAGCCAAGCATGAGTATGAAGCCGAGGAGTTAGACGCGTTGAAGCGCCGAAAGTTGTTATCAGATAAAGAAAAATGAAGGCAGAAACAATTGAATATGAAATGGCGGGAACCGGTTTGAAACGGGTTCCCGCGCCGCACGGTTGGATTTTGATGTAATATGGGAATGTACCCCTCATAGTACATGGCTAGCTAGGTCGTTTTGCATTCCTTTGTGTTCTGATATAAACCTATGCATGTTTTTGTTATATTCACTTCAGTCTTACACTCACTCTGACTAGGAGTCAATCACTTCCGCTGCAATATCACTCGGTGATCAACTTAGAGACAATCCTGGCAAAGTTCCCGATGGGATTCTAACTTGGTATGAGAGCGACTCAAGGATTCTTCGCATTCCCATCTCCAAAAATCTTTACGAACCGAAAATGGCAAGTTGCACACGCTCATGTGTCAGGATGGCTGGAGGATCTGGAGGCCAAACAAATCTAACGGATGAAGCTCAGTCCAACCATGCTGCGACATCAGAGGCGACGAGTGTACGATCAGCACCGCCGGCCTCGAGCAGCTACTTCAACGACTATCAACTTTGGAGCAAGGACTCTAAACATTGCAAAATGGCAACGCGGGAACCTCATCAACCGGTCACAACTGACCGTGGAACTGCCACGCAAAGCTTCTCCATCGACACAAGTAATTCAACACCAGCAGACCCCCGTCTAAATGATGACGCCACGAACTCAGCGCAGACACGATTCATGAACAGCTCCAAAATTGAAGGCAATTATCGTCTTTGATTGGAAAAATTTTTACACCTGGCGATTTGAAATAGAGCTATTATTATAAACTGTGCAAATTTGTCACAACTTCAACGGTTCCTGCTCATGCCCGGTGACAGACATAGAAGACGCCAAGTCCGAGTTCTACAAAGAGCCACTTATGGTGTGCAGAATGCTGCTATGATATATGACGCTCCCAGAGCAACTCGGCATCCATTACTTTGAGGAAAAATTGAGGCACTTGAAGCTTGCAAGTATCTCACAAAAAAATGTACCAGCTGAAGGACTCGGTATCATCAAGTAGGGTTCCTGCAGCAATTGATGGAGATTAAGATGGGGCACAGGGAGAAAGTAAATTCATACATTAACCGCTGTCGAAGCATCCACGACCAGATTGCGAAGCACGGGAGCACCATCTCTAAACGAATTTTTGTCACTAGTGTGTTTAGGCCAGAGTGGAGGCCCTGCAAGGCGCTACTCCGACAGCAAGGAACCATCTCAGAAGCTACCCTTTGGGCCGCCCTTCTCGTCGAACAACAAGACATGGATTCGAGCAAGGAAAATTCTGTGCCACGACGAGAACGACTTGCCTTCTACACTGACACCAAGGAAGAGCGACCACAACCAAGGCGCCACTACTGCAAGATTTGCAAGACCTTCATGCACTCTACTGAATGATGCAGATACCGCTCCAACACTTGCCACTTAAATACCACTCACCCAAACAATTGGGTCGGCCGACAAGACGCACGCCATGCATATTAACTCCTGGTCCGCCTGCGCAACAACATTAGCCTCAAACAAAAAACAAACGGTAGGAGCAAGAAACATTATCCTCAACATGGCCATGCATTGCACTAGGGGGTGTCAGAGTCCCAACCACTAGACCATTGGGATAAAAGGGCTTGTCCAGTAGCGGGTCAGTGCGCCCATAACCCCCCAGGACAATGAGCCTGTAACCCTTCCCTAGGATCAATCGGGGATCACCAGTGGACCTCTGACAACCCCCCGCACTGGGATGCCCGAAGTGCATACACTGGGATTCGAACCCGAGACCTTTGCTCTGATACCATGTCAGAGTCCCAACCACTAGACCATTGGGATAAAAGGGCTTGTTCAGTAGCGGGTCAGTGCGCCCATAACCCCCCAGGACAATGAGCATGTAACCCTTCCCTAGGATCAATCGGGGATCACCAGTGGGCCTCTGACAGGGGGACACGTCGCCCCTTCGAATACTCACCCACGCCCGATCCGGAAGATGAGTACAAGCCGATACATCCGAAAGAGAACAACAACTGGTTCACCCTCGATCATGAATACAACCTACCGATTCCATTGATCGAGAGCCCCCCGCACGACTATGACCCAAGACGGGCCGACGGACTGGAGCGATTGCGCATAATTTCTGAAGGTTGACACACTCCACATCGTCATGCCACGACTCGCCCTGCTGTCCCATGGCAATAACAACAGCTACAACATCAGGTACCTGGACAGCTGTTGTAGGTAATATATGGTGGGATCACGGCGCTACATCTTGAACGCCGTCCCCACCCCACGGTCACTTACGTCACCATAGCAAATAACAAGAAGCTGCGGGCAAGCGCACAAGGAATTTTCATGCTCAAAGTTCACGACAGCAACACGCACATCACTTTCAACGATGTGCTCATTGTTCGAGACCTACGCTTCAACTTGCTTTTCGCGGCTCAACTAGTCGACTGCGGAGTCAAACTCCGCACCCATTCGTTCCTGCGTGACATCCTCCTTCATGAGCCCTAGCACATTAATTGAAAGGCACCGTTGGATCCTACAAGGGGAATCACAAGGGACAATGAGGATGGCAGGCCACGACCTTATAACAGGGTGACTCACCGCCGCATCTACAAAGACTGGCGCGATCTCGACAAAGAGGAGCTCTGCATCCAGGAAGAAGTGGAACTAGGGCAAACGGAAGAAGAAGAGCTTTGCTGACAAGCTCAAGCCCAAGGGAAATGGGGTTGGATTGACCCTAGTGAAGAAACCTGGGGAACATCCAAAGACGGCAGAACATGGGTAACAGGTGAAGGAGATTGGGGAACGGCTAGCGGTTGGGGCACTGGCTTCACTAATGGCTGGAGCACATGGCGCTCACCTGACCGCCGAGAAAACCGAAAGGGGGGAAAAGAAACAATGACTATTGTTACCCTCGACCAACCACCACGGAACCTCCCATCATTCGCGGCTCCTCGCGGACCTCCCTGAAACTACCAAATAACTTACATCGACTGGGGCAACGAGCCACCAACTCCGCAACGTGACGCCTTCGGAACTTGCCTTGAACTAGAAGATTTGCTAGGAGGCAACATCGAAGGGACATACATTCCTTTCTCCGTCATCCCTGACCGCAATTTTCAAGCACTCAATCTATCAACCCTGCCAACAGATGCAGACAGAGACAGAAGTGGCAACAATAGAAGCAGCAACAACAGAAGCAACAACATTAGAAGCCGCAATAGAAGCAGAAGCAATAGCAACAACACAGCCGAACCTGAGAAAACCCCCGAAGAAGTGCGTGCATGGTACCCTCCCACATCAGGAGTCCACTCAACTGATGACCTTTGGCACCAGTGCCTCGGTCGCCTCGCTTAGTAGACACTCAACAACTGCATCACCGCTGGAGTGTTCACACCTAGAGCCATACTGCGACCTGACAGATACGAATTGCGAAGCACCACACTGAGACATTGTCTTCCCCACAGCCCCTCTGAAACACCAGCCTCTCTCCCTCATTTAAACCCAGCACCAACTGGTATTAAAAGCTACACAAAGTCTATAGCGACTACCTCGTTGTTGGCTACGGCGAGCCCACACTACGTTTGGGTGGCAAATGTGCAGAACCAAAGCAGGGCTTACGAGTTGTTCCACATTTGGCTGGCGCATGTGCAGCAGCAATCGCGGAAGAAGCTCCAGATATGGCGGACCGATGGCGCGTCCGGGTTCCAAAGCAAGGAAATTAAGGATTTCCTTGCCAAGAAAGGAACACTCCACCACATCTCGATTCCCTACGCGCACCCGTAGCAATGCGTCACCAAACGCATCAACCGCACTTTCATGACGAAGGTGGATGCACTGCTGAAGCACTCCGGACTCCCCACCAAGTACTGGACATATGCGATGCACCGCGCCGTGAAACTGCACAACCTCCTCTCCACCACAACAAATAGGGGGAACCTCTCACCTTACGTGAAGTGGACCGTGAAGAGAGGAGACACCTCAATGCTGTGAGTATGGGGGTGCATGGTGCAGTACATACCGACGTCCACCACCATCGGCCTGTTCACCGACCGCACGCGTTGGGGAATTCACCTCATGATCAGCTACGAGTACAAGGGGTGGCTCATTCTGGACCTCCAGACCAACAAAAACGCACATGCACGAGACGTTCTATTCTACGAGCGCCTCACTCTTGCCAAATATCGCACTGACGAACAAGCAGGAGCTGCACGGGTCTATGCTCACGAAGGGAGGAGGGTGCTATCAAGAAAGTTGTCTTTCTCCATGAAAATCGTTGCCGACGGAACTATCGAGCACTTCAAGGCTAGGTGGGTCGTACGGGGCTACGATCAGTGCCAAGGGATCAACTTTGATCAGACCTTCACTCCCGTAAGCCAGCACACCCCTGTGCCAAAAGCGGCGAAGAAATTGTAGCGCTAACGACAGAGCGCACGTCACTGCAAAATGACATTGCACGGGCGCAACAAAACACAAGGATTAGCAGCACAAGGAGCACCATCCACGTCCCGACACGAGAGCGTGGGACAACCATTGAGTGCTGTAAGTGATGGCGTCGCACACAACGATATTTGCGACGACCACGGGACGACACATCTAGAAGCGATTAACGCGGATGGAGGTCAACGTCGCGTCAACATTGCGACACAAATCGACGTGTCGGCACTTTATTCACACATGCTGCTCAAGCTGCAGCATCCGCCATGCTTCGACCCGAGTCAACAGGGTGGTCCGACAGTTCAGGCGTGGATCTTTACGATGAACGTTTTGTTTGACGCAAACTACGTCTCGTTGGACGTGGCAAAAATTCGCACGCCGTGTCGTTACTGCGAGAACTCGCCATGGATTGGTGGCGCGTCATCGTCACGAAACCAAGCGACTACGAGAATCTACAGTGATGGGAAGGACGGACGTTATGCGAGCAGGTGGGATATATGCACGAGGGGGAGCGCTTCGACCGCTATGTCGGCGACCTGAAGAGTTACATCGCATAGGAAATCCTTCTCCACAATGTCATAGATTGAACGAGATCCTTGCTATGGTGAAAAAACTCGATTTCATCCGCTGGCCGAGATTGGGGTCCTACAGTAACCGCAACTGGGGACACCGAACTCGTGCTGAGTCTTCGTCAGTTCAGGTCACCACCATCACGATGAAACGCGATGTACCGGCAGGAGCTGACGTGTACGCGGTTGACGTCTGGGAAGTGGAGGCAGCAGACAAACCGAGCGATTTACAGAAACTGCTCGCCAACGTACTGGATGAATTGGCAGCGCTACTGAAGCAGTACAGCGAGATATTCCCGGATGACCTACTAGAGGGACTGCCACTTCATCGACCGGACGACCACATCATAGAATTAGAACCGGGACGAACTGATCTGACAGTACATCGACAGCTCCATCTGATCCAACGAGAACTAGATGACCACGCACTGAATAGGGTTACCATCAATTCTTGTTACCCCATCCCACAAGCCGACGAACTCATCGACCAACTTTGCCAGCCCGCATCTTCTCGAAGATCGACCTTCCGAGAGGGTACCACCAAATCCGAGTCAACCCACCCGACTGCCCGAAAACCGCTTTCCGCGCACGCTACGGTTCTTTTGAATAACACCGTGATGCCTTTAGAACTGTCCAACGCCCTCTTCACTTTTCAAATGATTATGAACGAGAATTTTGACCGCTCTTAGATGAGTGTGCGACCGTATACTTAGACGACATACTGGTTTCCAGCCCTGACATAGCACAGCACCTACAGGATATCGAAACAGTTTTTGAAATACAGAGTGAGAACCGCCTACTGACAAAAGCCTCTAAGTGTGATTTTCTACAGAACTGACTGGAGTTATTGGGCCACGTTATCTCGGCTAACGGCTTGGATATAGACCCAAAGAAGATTGCAACAATTCAGGCCTGGCACGCACCGACAAATCGGACCAAGTTGCAGAGTTTTCTGGGGTTTGTCAACTACCGTGCGCCAGTTTGTCCCCAACATGGCGAAGCTGGCTGCCCCATTGAGTGACCTGCTGAGGAAAGAGGCTTGCTGAGGGGTTGAGTACACATAGGGGGAGAAAGAGCAAGCCTCCTTCTCGACCCTCAAAAATAGTTTGTGCTTGCTGCCTGTGCTTCACATCGCCAATCCTCACTGTCCGTTCGAGCTCGTCACCAATGCAAGAGACATTGCTGTTGGAGCAGTACTATTGCAGGACTTCGGGAATGGCCTTCAGCCAATCACGTACGAGTCCCGCAAGATTCACCCGTCCGAACGCAATTATCCGATAAACGATCGCGAGATGCTGGCAATCGTGCACGCTTTCAAAGTGTGGCGCTGCTAACTGACAAGAGTGGACACTGATAGTACGAACAGATCACTGTGCACTTCAGTACCTTTGCTCCCAACCAAATCCCAACCCGCGACAGATACGGTGGTTGGACTATCTGGAGTCCAGATTCCACTACACCGTAACGTACAAAAATGACGCAACAAACATCGCCGATGCCCTCACCTGCCCCACAGCTCAGCTTCACGCCATGTTACTTGCCCAAACCTGTCAGAATGTTATATTTGTCTAGCCTGCAGTGGGGTACTCTATAGCGAGTACAACCCAATTTAGGGTTTGCTATATGTACTCAACTGCCTACTAGTGCATTCTTCTCTTTTCTGTTTCATTCATTCGTTCCATATTCTAACAAAACCAACCTGCTATCGAAAGGACTAATCACGCACGAATACATCACCGACCCATTTGTCACCACCGAGAATTCGTAGTAACTGACAGAAGCTAAGGGGGTTTATTACATAACGAATGGCACCAACCGCATATGGGTACTGGCATATTCATTGGTACATGAACTTCTACTGCAGGAGCCACACGGCGGATTTACTACGGTTCACTTCAGGGTTGAGAAAATGCGACAGAAACTGCAGTGGCATTATTACTGGCTGGAGCTGTTAACCAACATACAGCACCACGTGTCAGGTGATGAAAAGCTCGTAAAATGGAAAAGCGGATCAACTGCAGCCGATTCCACCGCCCGAGCGCACCTGGCAGCAAGTTGAAATGGATTTTGTCATGGGGCGCGTGAGAAAAGCCAGCATCATAGCTAAGAGGGATGTCGATCGCCACCGCCACCCTGTGACGTACCAGTCAGCAGATTACGTGTTGCATGACACTCGGAACTTAGGCCTGCCCGTCGTACCGAAACTTCGCCCGCGCTACAGTGGCCCATTCTAGATAAGCCACATGATAACACCCGTCACTGCCCATCACATGTTACCCGCCGACTGGTACATCAGCATGTACATCCCAACCCACAAGTCAACTACCACGCCATCGCACACCATCGTGTGAGAATAGTAGGCGAGAATTGTTAGAATGTAGAACTGAACGAGAATGTGTGAAACTAGGCAGCAGGGTGATACAAGTAGGAAACCCTAGCAATGTTGTACCCCCTAAGGCTAAACCCACTATAGCCTACACAATATGAACATGTATAATGTTTGACACACCCCCATAGGCTAAGTGGGAGACAACCAGATGGTCACAAGACCAGTCAAAGCAAAGCAAAGCAAGCTCAGGGTGGATCTCAAGGAAACCACACAAATTCCGAGCACAAGCAAGTGGTCACAAGACCAGTTCACATGCAGTTTGATAATATAACAAGAGGTACAGTGATCACAACCTAACAAGAGTAAACATGCAGGTATATATATATAGAGATCACAGTACAAGCAGAGTCAAGAAGTGAGCAAGTGAGGGAGAGTAGGCACAAGGCCTAGAACAGTACAGAAACGCTGATGGTCACAAGGCTGAAGCGCCTTGGTGAACACATCAGCAGTGTTGGCCCGAGTGGCCACGTAACGCAGACGAAGCTGACCACGCTGCTGCAGCTCTCGAGCAAGGAAGTAGCGCAGAGCGATGTGCTTCGTCCTGTGCTCCAGTCTGTGCTCCTCACACAAGGCAATGGCGGCCTTGTTGTCAACGTACAGCACTGGAGGAGAACGAGGCCGCTCTCCCAGGTCGGTCAGCAGGTAGGTGAGCCAGCGTAACTCCTGTGCAGCCATGGCTGTGGCGTAGATCTCAGCCTCACAACTGGAGCTGAGAACAGAAGAAGAGCGAGTAGAACGCCAAGAAACTGAACCAGAGCCAAGGCTGAAGGTGTAACCCTGAGACGACCGCTGCGTAGCCTGGTCGTCAGCCCAAGAAGCGTCTGAGTGACCCGTGAGGACAACGTCGCTCCGACCTCCAAGCACGAGCCCCATGCCCGACGTACTGCACAAGTAGCGCAACACCCTCTTAGCGGCATCCATGTGCTCCTTCCGGTGACGGCCGGGAGCGACATAGCGTGCTAGGATGCTAAGAGGGTATGCCAGGTCAGGTCGAGTGCAGGTCATCAGGTACATGAGGCAGCCCACAAGCTCTGGATACGGGCCACTCGGCTCTACGGACTCATCCGAAGGCAGAGCTGAGAGCGAGTGACCGGTAGGCAGAGGAGTGGGCTGAGGCGAGGAGTACGTGAAGCGGAAGCGCTGAAGGACCTGCTGCACCATGTGTGACTGAGTCAAGGTGATGGTGCGCTGTGCTCTGTCCCGGGTGATCCGCAAGCCAAGATAGCTTGTCAGCTCACCCAGGTCTGTGCACGTGTGTCTCTTCTGCAGCTCCGACTTCACGTGGGCGAGTGCCTCAGTGTCAGCAGTAGCAAAGACCAAGTCGTCTACGTAAACAAGAACGTAGAACGGCGGCAGAGTGGTGTCGGTGCGTAGAAACAGCGACGGGTCAGCAGTAGAAGGAGCAAACCCAAGAGCAGCAAGAGTAGTCCTCAGTGTGTCGTGCCACTCACGGGGTGCCTGGCGGAGACCGTAGACTGGCCGCCGGAGGCTCCACTGGGTACCAGGAGGGAACGACCCAGTGAAGCCAGGTGGGCGGCGCAGCCAGATCTCCTCGTGCAGGCTGCCCTGTAAGAACGCAGTGCTGAAGTCAAGAGAGTGGAGCTCGTAGTCACGCTGAGCAGCGACGTGCAGCAGAACCCGAAGAGTGGTCATCTTCGGGGTCGGGGAGAAGGTCTGGAAGAAGTCAACTCCCTCTCGCTGACTGAAGCCTCGTGCAACGTAACGCGCCTTGAAGACAGGCGGAGAACCCGGCGGCCGCTTCACCCTGAAAATCCACATGCCACTGACGATGTTCGCCCCAGGTGGGGGAACCTCGTCGACGTAGGTGCCTGTGGACTTCCAGGATGCCATCTCTGCGTCCATGGCTGTCTGCCACTGAGAGGAGTAGGGACCCTCCATCGCCTCTGCGTAGGAGCGTGGGGTCGGGATGTCTGGTGCATCCGGGTCTCCCTCAGGGGCAACTAGCATGGACACGAGATGAGGCAAAGTAGCGGCAAAGCACTCAAACTCCTCCTGTCTGTCCTCAAGGACGTCCGTGCCAAGAGCACACTCACCCCCGACAGACGGAGGACAGACAGACTCAGACTCAGACTCAGCAACAAGGCTAGCGGCGTAGTCTAGACGACAGGCATCAGCAAAGTCAACAAGCTCAGCGACTAGAGCAGACGCAGCAGAGGACTCAAAGGAAGGGTCAGTGACAGCAGTGGCAAGGAGACGCGTGACAGTAGGACTGGCAGCACAAAGAGAGTCAGAGTCCGGGTCAGCAAGAGCAGGAAGAGAGGACGCTGGTGGAGACGGCAGTGGGACACGCTGTGGAGCAGTAGAGGGACGCAGGGTCATATAGTGAGTGCCAAGGACAGGAGGAGGACGCTGACGTGGAACACGACGACCAGCGTGGACAGCTCGGACAGGCGACTCTGGACGCGTCTCAGGCGACGGAGGACGAGACTCAGGCTCACGACGCTCCGTAAGACCTCCCGTCGGCGCAGTGTAGGGAGAAGGACCAGGAAGTGGAGAGACTGGCTGTAACTGTGACTGCGACTGGACAAGCGGTGGACTCAGTAGGGGAGGAGTAGGACCAGGAGAGGGCGGAAGGCCAAGAACCTGCTGAAGGAGCGGAACGTAGTACGGCCGTGGCCGCTCAGCACCTCCAGCTCCAACCCCCTCAGCAGGGCCAGTCCCAGCAGCTCCAGCAGCACCGCCAGCAGCAGCAGGGTCCCCAGCAGCTCCAGTACCAGCAGCACCTCCAGCAGTGCCAGCAGCACCACCAGCAGCAGCAGCACCTCCAGCAGCTCCAGCAGCACCAGTACCAGCAGCACCTCCAGCAGCGCCAGCAGCACCGCCAGCAGCAGCAGTACCACCAGCAGCTCCAGTAGCTCCAGCACCAGTAGCACCTCCAGCAGCGCTAGCAGCACCAGCAGCACCTCCAGCAGCGCCAGCCGCACCGCCAGCAGCAGCAGCACCTCCAGCAGCTCCAGCAGCACCAGAACCAGTAGTACCTCCAGCAGCGCCAGCAGCACCTCCAGCAGCAGCAGTACCTCCAGCAGCTCCAGCAGCACCAGCAGCACCTCCAGCAGCGCCAGCCGCACCGCCAGCAGCAGCAGCACCTCCAGTAACTCCAGAAGCTCCAGAGTCCACGACACCGGGAGCGCCACTCCGGAGACTGCAGCGCCTAGCGTACCACTCTCGGAGCTGCTGGGGAGAGGGCAGCTCCCGCCTAGGAGGGGAAGCACTAGCACCAGCTCCGGCACCACTCCGAGCTCCAGAAGCACCTCTCCTGAGGCTGCAGTACTGTAAGTACCACTCACGCAGCTGCTGCGAGGAGAGGCCTCCCCCAGGTGCAGCACGCTCAGGCTCAGTACTCTCAGACGTAGCACTCCCAGGCTCAGCACCCCCAGGCTCAGCACCTCCAGACTCAGCACCCGCAGGCTCCGCACCCCCAGGCTCAGCACCCCCAGACTCAGCACCCGCAGGCTCCGCACCCCCAGACCCCGCACCCCCAGGCTCAGCACCCCCAGACTCCGCAACCCCAGGCTCCGCACGCTCAGGCTCAGCACCCCTGGCAGGACGAGAGTCGACAGCTACCTCGACAGGCTCAACCGGGTCTACCTGGGACACACCTGAGGGAGCGGCACCCTGAGGGGGGAGGGGGTCTACCACAGCAGCACCTGGCGCGAGGAAGAGAGGCGGGGGGGGGAGCGGGGCAGTGCGGTAGGGGAAGAGGCGGTAGTAGGGCACGGACTCGTCAAAAGTGACGTCCTGAGAGGGCAGGACACGGCGCGAGGTGGCGTGGTAAAACTGCCAACCAGACGCGTCCGGGACAAAGCCAAGGAAGACACAGGGAACAGCGCGGGAGGAGAGCTTGTCCGCGAACGTATCGCGAACAAAAGCTCGGGACCCCCAGACCCGAAAACGCGACGCATCGCCAACCTCTCCCGTCCAACGCAGTGTCGGCGAAGTCTCCGGAACGGAGACACGGGGCCAGAGGTTGAGCTGATGCGCAGCGTATCGGACCGCAAACGGCCACAGAAAGTGGGGGGCAGCCGCATGGATCAAGGAGGTACGAGCGACCTCCATGACCAAACCAATGCGGCGCTCAGCAACCCCATTCTGCTGTGGAGAGGCCGGAAGCGTGAACGACTGGCGGATGCCGTGCTCCGCACAGTAGGCTGCCAAGAGGTCAGAGGAGAACTCACCACCTCTGTCAGAGTGCAGACGCAGGACAGGAAAGTCCGAGTGGAACCGCTCACTGAGCTGGAGACGAGCAGCGCGGATCCAAGGGATCAAAACATCAGGGACCTCACCCTTGGTGCGCAAGGGGAAGACCGTGGTGTAGCGCGAGTAGTCGTCAACAACGATCAGGAAGTACCTCTCCTGACCCTGTCCACGGACGCGGGCTGGGCCCCACACGTCCATGTGGAGCGTCTGCAAGGGAGCAGTCGTCGGGGGAAACGAGGAGGAGTGAGGAGCGGCGCGCTGCCGCCCCTCGACACAGGGAAGGCAGGGAGGAGCAGGCGAGGGTGGGAGTGGAGGGAGAACCCTGGGAAGACCAGAGACAAGGTACCGGTTGTGCATGGCACGAAGGCGCTGCACTGACGGGTGACCAAGACGGTGGTGCCAGAGGACAGTCTCGTGTGCCAGAGAGCGACACGAGCAGGGGGCAGACAGCTGACCCGACGCAGACGCAGACGCAGCTACCTGTGGGGACTCAGTGGTCAGTGTGTACAGGTCCGACCCCGGCTGCCGAGTGAAGGTAGCCAGGTGGCGGCCCGTCCGAGCGCACGTGCAGTGTGTCACACGCTCGTAGGCAGGGGTAAACTGGTGGACACCCCCGTCTTGGAGCGCACTACCCGCCACCAAGTTCGTAGAGAACGAGGGGAGGTAGAGACCTGACAGAGTGCCCGACGGGACCGCAGGACAAGGGAGAACAGTAGAGGAGGTCGCAATGACCGGACCCCCAGAGGGGTCAGCGAGGGAGACTGCAACCGGCCGAGCAAGCTGCTCAAGGGCAGTGCGGTCACGAAAGAAACAGCGGGAAGCGCCTGAGTCCAGTGTGAAGGTGTGCAGTGCCTCAGTAGACGCAGTACCAGAGGGCGCAGACTCACGAGTACCTAGAGCAGCAGCCTCACCAGCACCTGGGGCAACAGACACACGAGCACCTAGTGCAGCAGCCTCACCAGTACCTAGAGCAGCAGACTGGATACCGGGGTCAGGCGGCACACACAGGTGACAGGCACTCTCAGCACTAGTAGGAAATGCATACATGGCAGTGAGGATAGCATCATAGTCAAGAGCATAGATATCTACCCTCTGCCTAAGCAGCTCCACCCAGTCGGGGAGCTCAGCCGCGTCGCCAAACTCTGTACGCCAGGCGTCGCTCAGACGGGCGAAGCAGCGGGACTCTGTGTGACCAAACGTCCCGCAAGGCTGACCAGTCCGAGCACCAGTGCGAATGACGTACGGGCAGCGAGCAGTACCCCGTGACCCTCCACGCTGAGCGTACCACTCACGAAGCTGCTGGGGCGTGAGGGACTCACTCGGACGTCGCGGGAGCTGCATCTGGCCACCGCCAGGAGCAGCAGTAGCAGTAGTAGTAGCAGCAGCGCGGCCACCCCTACAACCCCAACCAGCATACCACTCACGAAGCTGTTGGGGCGTGAGGGACTCACGCGGACGGCGCTGGAGCTGCATCTGGCCACGCCAGGAGCAGCAGTAGAAGTAGAAAGAGCAGTAGCAGCAGGAGCAGCAGTAACAGCAATACGGGCAGGGCAGTGCTCACCAGTGGCGAGAAGAGCAGGCGTACGACGGTGGTAACGGCGAGGCCGCTACCACTGCAGGGCGAGGGCTCCGCGGCAGCTGCAGGGGCGGCTGCTCCAGGGGCCAGGGGCGGCTGCAGAGGTCCAGGGGCGGCTGCTGCAGGGGCAGCTGCTGCAGGAGCGGCTGCTGCAGGGGCGGCTGCTCCAGGGGCGGCTGCTCCAGGGGCCAGGGGCAGCTGCTCCCTCTTTTTTTTTTTTTTTTTTTTTTTTTTTTAAATAATAAATTATTTATTTTAGGGTTTGGCAGAGCGCACTCGGCGCTGTAGAGGCGGCTCGCGGGCTGCAGGGTGGCTCGGGCAGCAGCGAGGGGGGGGGGGGGGGGGGGGGGGGGGGGCGGTGCGCGGCTCCCCAGGGCGCCGCGACGGGGCAGCGGGGGGGGGGCCGCGTGCGGCTCCCTAGGGCGTCGCGACGGGGCAGCGGGGGGTCGCGCGCGGCTCCCTAGGGCGTCGCGACGGGTCAGCGGGGGCCGAGCGCGGCTCCCCAGGACGTCGCGACAGGGCAGCGGGGGCCGAGCGCGGCTCCCCAGGGCGTCGCGACGGGGCAGCGGGGGCCGAGCGCGGCTCCCCAGGGCGACGCGACGGGATAGCGGGGGTCGCGCGCGGCTCCTCAGGGCAGCGCGACGGGGCAGAGGCAGCGCCCACGGGCGACACGCGGCTCGGCAGGGCAGCGCGCTGGCTGCAGGGGCGGCTCTCGGGCCTGACGGGCCTGCAGAGGCGGCTCGGGGGGGCCTGACGGGTCTGCAGAGGCGGCTCGGGGGCCTGACGGACCTGCAGGGGCGGCTCGGGGGCCGTACTAGCTTGCAGGAGGCAGCGCGAGGGCTGCAGGACGGCACGCGGGCAGACCGAAGGGCAGGTCGCACGGGGGCGCACGAGGGCGCACGTAAGGTAGGGCGCACGAGGGCGCACGAGTATAGAAAGGCGCACGAGGGCGCACGTAAGGTAGGGCGCACGAGGGCGCTTCTAGCGGAATAGTGGGCCCGTAGGAGAAAGCGGTCCTAGGTAGCAACCTAGGCTCGTGATACCATGTTAGAATGTAGAACTGAACGAGAATGTGTGAAACTAGGCAGCAGGGTGATACAAGTAGGAAACCCTAGCAATGTTGTACCCCCTAAGGCTAAACCCACTATAGCCTACACAATATGAACATGTATAATGTTTGACAAGAATGATGGACTAGGAAAAGGGAAGGGGTACAAGTAGAATGTCGAGAGAAATTTGTACCCCCTAAGGCTAAACCCACTATAGCCTAGACAACTATAAACACATAAACTAAGCCTAGATATAACTAAGCATATATGTTTGACACACCCCCATAGGCGAAGTGGGGGATAGCCAGAACAAGCAATGGTCACAAGACCAGTCAAGAGAAGAAGCAAAGCAAAGCAAGCTCAGGGTGGATCACAAAGTCACCACACAGTCCGAGCACAAGCAAAGGGCCACAAGGCCAATTCACATGCAGAGTTATATAAAGAGAACAAACAATACAGTGATCATACCCTAACAAGTGCAAGCATGCAGGTATATAGATAGATCACAGTACAGGCAGAGTCAGGCAGTAAGTAAGTGAGGCAACGTAGGCACAAGGCCTAACACAGTAACAAAGCGCTGATGGTCACCAGGCGGAAGTGCCTTGGTGAAGACATCAGCAGTGTTGGCCCGAGTGGCCACGTACGCTAGACGAAGCTGACCACGCTGCTGCAACTCTCAAGCAAGGAAGTATCGCAGAGCGATGTGCTTCGTTCTGTGCTCCAGTCTGTGCTCCTGACACAAGGCTATCATGGCCTTGTTGTCTACTTACAGGACTGGAGGCGAACGAGGCTGCTCTCCCAAGTCGGTCAGCAAGTAGGTGAGCCAGCGTAGCTCCTGAGCAGCCATGGCTCCGGCATAGATCTCAGCCTCACAGCTGGAGCTGAGAACTGAAGACGAGCGGCTAGACCGCCAAGAAATTGAGCCGGACCCAAGGCTGAAGGTGTAACCCTGCGACGACCGCTGCGTAGCTGAGTCATCAACCCAGGAGGCGTCTGCGTGACCAGTGAGGACAACTGGACCCCGTCCTCCAAGCACAAGCCCCATGCCCGACGTACTGCACAGGTAACGCAGTACCCTCTTCGCAGCATCCCAGTGCACCTTTCGGTGCCTACCGGGAGCCACGTAGCGAGCCAGAAGGCTGAGAGGGTACGCGAGGTCAGGTCGAGTGCAAGTCATCAGGTACATGAGGCAACCCACAAGCTCTGGGTACGGACCACTCGGCTCTACGGACTCGTCCGAAGGTGGAGCTGAGAGTGAGTGGCTGGTAGACAGAGGAGTGAGCTGTGGCGAGGAGTACTGGAAGCCGAAGCGCTGAAGGACCTGGTGCACCATGTGTGACTGAGTCAGTGTGATGGTGCGCCGTGCTCTGTCCCGGGTGATCTGCAGGCCAAGGTAGCTGCGCAGTTCACCCAGGTTAGTGCAGGTATGTCTCTTCTGCAGCTCGGACTTCACTAGGGTCAGTGCCTCAGTGTCAGCCGTGGCAAAGACGAGGTCGTCGACGTACACTAGGACGTAGAAGGGCGGCAGCGAGGTGTCGGTGCGTAGAAACAGCGACAGGTCTGCTGTAGAAGGAGCAAACCCAAGAGCCGCAAGTGTAGTCCTGAGTGTATCGTGCCACTCGCGAGGCGCCTGGCGGAGACCGTAGACTGGCCGGCGGAGGCTCCACTAGGTACCTATAGGAAACGACCCAGTGAAACCAGGTGGTCGGCGCAGCCAGATCTCCTCGTGCAGGCTGCCCTGCAGGAAAGCAGTACTGAAGTCCAGGGAGTGTAACTCGTAGTCACGCTGAGCAGCTACGTGCAGCAACACCCGAAGAGTAGTCATCTTCGGGGTGGGGGAGAAGGTCTGGAAGTAGTCAACACCCTGTCGCTGACTGAAACCTCGAGCAACGTAGCGCGCCTTGAAGGCAGGCGGAGAACCCGGCGGCCGCTTCACCCTGAAGATCCACATGCCATCGACTATGTTCACCCCAGGTGGGGGAACCTCATCGACGTAAGTGCCTGTGGACTTCCAGGATGCCATCTCGGCATCCATTGCTGCCTGCCACTGAGAGGAGTAAGGACCCGTAATCGCCTCTGCGTAAGAGCGCGGGGTCGGGATGTTAGGAGCATCCGGGTCTCCCTCAGGGGCAAGCAGCAAGGAGGCGAAACGAGGTACAGCAGCTGCAAGACACTCAAAGTCCTCCTGCTTGTCCTCAAGGACATCCGTGCCAAGAGCACACTCACCCCCGACGGACGGAGGACTGGCAGGCACAGACTCAGCAACTAGAGCAGAGGCGTAGTCGACACGGCAGGCAGCAGCAAAGTCAAGTAGCTCAGCAACGAGAGCAGAAGCAGTAGCAGACTCAAAGGACGGGTCAGTGAAAGCAGTGGCAAGGAGACAAGCGACTGTGGGTCTGGCAGCACGCGCTCGGTCAGACTCAGGGTCAGGGACCGCATGAAGAGAGGACTCAGGAGGAGCAGGCAGAGGAACACGCAGTGGAACAGAGGAAGGACGGAGTGCCATGGTGTGTGTGCCTGGGACAGGAGGAGGACGCGAACGAGGAGCACGACGAGCAGTGCGAACAGGCGAGACAGGACGAGACGCAGGCTCACGACGCTCTGTAAGACCTCCGGACGGCTCAGTGTAAGGAGAGGGAACAGGCAGTGGGGAGGCTGGCTGTAACGGCGGCTGCGACTGGTCAGGCGGTGGACACAGGAAGGGAGGAGGAAGACCAGTAGAACACGGGACACCAAGAACCTGCTGAAGCAGGGGAACAAAGTACGGGCGCGGCCGCACAGTGCCTCCAGCACCTCTAGCTCCAGGGTCAACAGCTCCAGCTCCTGCACCTCCAGCGCCGCCTGCGCCAGGGCCTCCAACTCCAGCTACTCCAGCTCCAGCGCCTCCAGCGCCAGCTGCTCCAGGCTCCGTAGGGTCTCCAACTCCAGTAGTAACAGCAGCACCTCTAGCTCCAGCGCCTCCAGGCTCGCCAGCTCCAGGAGCCCCACTCCGACGGTGTGCGCGCTGAACAAGCCACTCACGCAGCTGCTGCGTGGACAGTCGCGGTGAAGCACCAGCAGAACCTCCAGACGAAGCAGTACCCCGAGGCTCAGTACCCCCAGACTCCGCACCCTCCGACTCAGCACCCTCAGGCTCCGCACCCTCCGACTCAGCACCCCCATGCTCAACACCCTCAGGCTCAGCACCCCCAGACCCAGCACCCTCAGACCCCGCACCCCCCGGCTCCGCACCCCCAGACACAGCACCCCCAGACGCAGCACCTGGAGCAGCACGTGAGACACTCCCGAGGGAGCAGGACCCTGGGGCGGGAGGGGGTCTACCGGAGGCGGACCGGGAGCAAGGAAGAGCGGCGGGGGCGGGGAAGGGGCAGAGCGGTAGGGGAAGAGACGGTAGAAGGGAACCGACTCGTCGAACGTGACGTCCTGAGAAGGGAGGACACGGCGCGAGGTGGGGTGGTAAAACTGCCAGCCAGGCGCATCAAGGACAAAGCCAAGGAAGACGCTGGGAATAGCGCGAGCGGAGAGCTTGTCCGCGGACGTATCGCGAACAAAGGCACGAGAACCCCAGACCCGGAACACCGACGCATCGCCAACCTTCCCTGTCCAACGCAGTGTGGGCGAGGTCTCCGGCAAGGAGACACGGGGCCAAAGGTTGAGCTGATGCGCAGCGTACCGGACCGCAAACGGCCACAGAAAATGGGGAGCGGCCGCATGAATCATGGAGGTACGAGTGACCTCCATGACTAAGCCAATGCGGCGCTCAGCAATCCCATTTTGCTGAGGGGAGTCCGGAAGCGTGAACGACTGGGTGATGCCCTCCCCACGACAAAAGTCCCGCAAGAGGTCGGAGGAGAACTCACCACCTCTGTCAGAGTGCAGACGCAGGACAGGAAGGTCCTGTCCGAAACGCTCACGCAGCTGGAGACGGACTGTGCGGATCCAAGGGATCAAGACAGCAGAGACTTCACCCTTGCTGCGCAAGGGGAAGACTGTGGTGTATCGCGTGTAGTCGTCAACTACCAGCAGAAAGTAGCGCTCGCGGCCCTGTCCACTGACGCGGGCTGGGCCCCACACGTCCATGTGGAGGGTATGCAGGGGAGCACTCGTCGAGGGAAACGAGGAGGAGTGAGGAGCGGTGCGCTGCCGTCCCTCGACGCAAGGAAGACAGGGCGGGGCAGACGAGGGCGGCAGGGGAGGCAGAGACCTGGGGAGACCAGAGACAAGGAGACGGGAGTGCATGCCACGAAGGCGTGGCAGGGAGGGGTGACCCAGGCGGTGGTGCCAAAGAAGAGTCTGGTACGACAGGAGGCGACACGAGCAAGAGGCGGCTACCTGACCTGACGCGGACACCTGAGCAGATGCAGCGACCTGAGGAGGCTCGGTAGCCAGTGTGTACAGACTCGACCCTGGCCGACGAGTGAACTTAGCCAGGTGACGCCCCGTCCGCGTGCACGTGCAGATCGACACACGCTGACCCCCAGGAGTGGTGGTAGTGACCATCGCATCCTGAAGGGCAGCGGTACTCACCAAGTTGGTAGAGAACGAGGGGAGGTGAAGACCTGACAGTGAGCCGGACGGAACCGCCGGACACGGGAGGACAGTGGAGGAACTGGCAACGACCGGGCCCCCAGAGGGGTCAGCCAGTCTGACCGGAACAGGTGCAGGAAGAGGAGTGAGAGTGGTGCTGTCACGAAAGAAACAGCGCGAGGCGCCGGAGTCTAACGTGAAGGTGTGCAGGGCCTCAGCAGACGCAGTACCAGGGGGAGTACCAGACGCACTAGCACCTAGAGCAGCAGCGGCTATACCTGGGTCAGGCGGCACACACCAGTATCAGTCACCCTCAGCACTAAAAGACAAAGCATACATGGCAGGGATAATAACATCGAAGTATAGGTCAAAGATGGCAACTCTTGACCTAAGCAAATCCGCCCAGCGAGGGCGCTCGACGTCATCACCAAACTCAGTGCGCCAGGCGTCGTCAAGGCGGGCAAAGCAGCGGCGCTCAGTGTGAAACCGCCCGCATGTCTTGCCCGCATGGGCACCCGTGCGAATGACATACGGGCAGGTCTCACTACCCTCGCCCGCCCCACGCTGAACCAACCACTCACGGAGCTGCTGAGGCGTCTGAGTCTCGCTCTGACGCTGCTACTGCTGGCCCCGACCACCACCAGAGCCTCCACGCTGAGGTCCAGACCGACCACCACTGGTCCCACCGCCTCCACTGCCGCCACCCCCTCCACTGCCTCCACCGCCGCCACCAGAGCCTCCACCTCCGCCACCGGTCCCACCGCCGCCACCACCTCCACCGCCTCCGCCTCCTCTACCGCTGCCCCCACTGCCACGCTTACTGCCACCTCCACCACCACCGCTGCCTCCTCCACTACCCCGGCCACCCTTGCCCTTGCTGTTGCGGCACTTCGTACTAGTCGAAGCAGCACCGACGTCCTCAGGAACAGAGACGTCTGCCGCAGCAGCAGAGGCGAAGGAGGAGGAAAGGGGGGAGGGGGAGCACCCCTCAAAGAAGGGTGAGCGCGGGGTGCCACGAGCAGCACCTACAGCAACTGCACTAGTCTCAACTGCGAGGAGATGCTGCTCGAGGAGGTCAACAGTGAGGGAAGTGGGGTCGAGGGTGAGGAAGTGGTCCCTGACAGAGCGAAGGGAGTCAGGGAGGCGAGTGACTATGAAGTAGAGGGTGATGAACATGGGAGGCTGGTTCGTGGGAAGGAACTCAGCAAGAACGGTAGCGCGGTAGCGAGCGTCGCTAGTGCGCAGGTGGGTAACTAGGTCCGCTACTGTGGTAAAAGCCGATAGCTCAGGGAACAGGTAGGGCAGTAGCAGCCTGCCAATAGCAGCAGTGGCAGGGGAGGAGTAGCGAGCAACGACAGCGTCGTACAAGGCCTGTGCTGTCCTGTGCTCGCCAAAGTGAGCACATTCTGTTGCGGGCAGGTGGTTGCGAATGGCCAAGCGGGCAGTAGCGTCACGAGACAGCCACTGGGAACGAGTCGAAACGTCAGCTGTGGCGGGAGGGGCTGGAGCGGCACCGGACACGTGGTCAAACAGTGAGACACTGTCCCGACTGTCACTCAGTAGGTACAGTTGCAGATCGTCGTGCCACGTGTCAAATGCTACAGGTCTACCCTCCGGGTCGAACGGGAGAACTCGAAGCGACGCCATAGGGGCCGAGGAGCCTGGGGGGCCGCGGGGCCAAACAAGAGGCCGGGGGTCTATGGGAGCCGAGAGGCCTAGGGGGGGGCCGAGGGGCCAAACAAGAGGCCAGGGGGCCGGGCGCCGGGCTCGGAGGTGGAGCCGAGGGGCCTAGGGACCGCGGGGCCAAACAAGGGGCCGGGGGGGGCCTAGGGGGGCCGAGGGGCCGAGGGGCCAAACAAGGGGCCGGGGGGCCAGGCACCGGTCTCTGAGGTGGGGCCGAGTGGCCTAGAGGCCGCGGGGCCAAACAAGGGGCCGGAGGGGCCTAGGGGGGCCGAGGGGCCTAGGGGGCCGAGGGGCCAAACAAGGGGCCGGGGGGCCGGGCACCGGTCTTTGCGGTGGGGCCGAGTGGCCTAGGGGCCGCGGGGCCAAACAAGGGGCCGGGGGGGGGGCCTAGGGGGGGCCGAGGGGCCTAGGGGGCCGAGGGGCCAAACAAGGGGGGGGGGGGGGGGGCGGGGGGGCCGGGCGCCAGTCTCTGAGGTGGGGCCGAGGGGCCTAGGGGCCGCGGGGCCAAACAAGGGGCCGAGGGGCCTAGGGGGCCGAGGGGCCAAACAAGGGGCCGGGGGGCCGAGCGCCAGTCTCTGAGGTGGGGCCGAGGGGCCTAGGGGGCGCGGGGCCAAACAAGGGGCCGAGGGGCCTAGGGGGGGGGGCCGAGGGGCCTAGGGGGCCGAGGGGCCAAACAAGGGGCCGAGGGGCCTAGGGGGCCGAGGGGCCAAACAAGGGGCCGGGGGGCCGGGCGCCAGTCTCTGAGGTGGGGCCGAGGGGCCTAGGGGCCGCGGGGCCAAACAAGGGGCCGAGGGGCCTAGGGGGCCGAGGGGCCAAACAAGGGGCCGAGGGGCCTAGGGGGCCGAGGGGCCAAACAAGGGGCCGGGGGGCCGGGCGCCAGTCTCTGAGGTGGGGCCGAGGGGCCTAGGGGCCGTGGGGCCAAACAAGGGGCCGAGGGGCCTAGGGGGGGCCGAGGGGCCTAGGGGGCCGAGGGGCCAAACAAGGGGCCGAGGGGCCTAGGGGGCCGAGGGGCCAAACAAGGGGCCGGGGGGCCGGGCGCCAGTCTCTGAGGTGGGGCCGAGGGGCCTAGGGGCCGCGGGGCCAAACAAGGGGCCGAGGGGCCAAACAAGGGGCCGGGGGGCCTAGGGGGCCGAGGGGCCAAACAAGGGGCCGGGGGGCCGGGCGCCAGTCTCTGAGGTGGGGCCGAGGGGCCTAGGGGCCGCGGGGCCAAACAAGGGGCCGAGGGGCCTAGGGGGGGCCGAGGGGCCTAGGGGGCCGAGGGGCCAAACAAGGGGCCGAGGGGCCTAGGGGGCCGAGGGGCCAAACAAGGGGCCGGGGGGCCGGGCGCCAGTCTCTGAGGTGGGGCCGAGGGGCCTAGGGGGGGCCGAGGGGCCTAGGTGGCCGAGGGGCCAAACAGGTACAGGGCCGGGCGCTGGGCAGGTACAGGGCCTGGCGCTGGGCAGGTACGGGGCCGGGCGCTGGGCAGGTACGGGGCCGGGCGCTGGGCAAGTACGGGGCCGGGCGCTAGGCTAGGTACGGGGCCGGGCGCAGGCAAGAGACGAGGCCGGGCGCTGGGCGAAGGACGGGGCCAGGCGCGGGCTAGGTACGGGCCGGGCGACGGGCTAGGTACGGGCCGGGCGACGGGCTAGGTACGGGCCGGGCGCGGGCGACGAAGTCGACGGGGCCAGCGGGGCCGAGGCGACGGGCTAGGTACAGGCCGGGCGACGGGCTAGGTACGGGCCGGGCGCAGGCAGGAGACGGGGCCGGGCGCGGGCTAGGTACGGGCCGGGCGACGGGCTAGGTACGGGCCGGGCGACGGGCTAGGTATGGGCCGGGCGCGGGCGACGAAGTCGACGGGGCCAGCGGGGCCGAGGCGACGGGCTAGGTACGGGCTGGGCGACGGGCTAGGTACGGGCCGGGCGACGGGCTAGGTACGGGCGGGGCGTCGGGCTAGGTACGGGCCGGGCGACGGGCTAGGTACGGGCCGGGCGACGGGCTAGGTACGGGCCGGGCGCGGGCGACGAAGTCGACGGGGCCAGCGGGGCCGAGGCGACGGGCTAGGTACGGGCCGGGCGATGGGCTAGGTACGGGCCGGGCGACGGGCTAGGTACGGGCCGGGCGTCGGGCTAGGTACGGGCCGGGCGCGGGCAGGAGACGGGGCCGGGCGCGGGCTAGGTACGGGCCGGGCGCGGGCGACGAAGTCGACGGGGCCAGCGGGGCCGAGGCGACGGGGCCAAGGGGCTGAGCCTAGGGGCTAGGGGCGACGCCAAGGGGCGACGGGCCGGGGCCTAGGCGAGCAGGGCAGTAGGTGGTGGGCCCATTAACATTAGGTCCTAGGACTAATTGCTCTTAATACCATGTGAGAATAGTAGGCGAGAATGATGGACTAGGAAAAGGGAAGGGGTACAAGTAGAATGTCGAGAGAAATTTGTACCCCCTAAGGCTAAACCCACTATAGCCTAGACAACTATAAACACATAAACTAAGCCTAGATATAACTAAGCATATATGTTTGACACATCGATGGCACGTCCTACATCGGAGCCGATCGTCGAGCCTGAGTGATCGGATTCGTCACCCCACAGGATTTCGGAGGATTGAATTCTTCGTTCGTTGGAAGGACCGCACCCTCACAAAGGACAGCTGGGTTTCCTTCGCCAACACTAAGAATCACCTTGCCCTGCATGTGTACCTGCGAAGCCAAGGATTACACAATACGCAGGCACCCGCGTAGCGGAGGGGATTCTTAGGGGAGGGGGCAATGTAAGGATTTTTTCCACATTCCTTACCACGCATCTCAACATCACGTACAGGACCGAAGTTTTCTTCGTCCGTTACTAGTAACGGTGTTTCACCACCTTCGCGCACTACATTTGCCAAACCATGCATCGCTGGCCTGACCGAGTTGGCCTACGCTTCGAAACAAGCACGAACCTCGATGCTAGCATCGCACTAGCTAGCTCGCACGCACCACGTTACCGTTTGCATGTTTCGCTTACCGTATATGTATTCTCTCATGTCTTTGCTCATACATGGGTTTTCACATATGGAGGGACACATATCGTTGGAATCCGTTTTTTGAAGGACCTTCATTGCTACTTGCGGACTCTTTTCGCATATTCTTTCCCCAGGTAGTAGAATTGGTGATATAATACAGGAATCGGCTTCTCATTGGCCGAGATGTCTCACATAACTAAATCCCTCTTGCCTAGCATGTTATAAAGGGCATCAACCCTAAACACAGCGCATCTAAGCGTTGAGAGTTGATGCCAAAACTAAATCCATTTCGGCTGGCATGCTGTTTAAGGGCATCAACCATAAGCACCGCACAACTAGGTGTTTAGGGTTGATGCTAAAACTAAATCCCTCTCGGCTGGGCATCAAACATAAACACCATGCTACAAAGTTTTTAGGGCATTTATCTCCAGGGTAATGTCAGATTTATATGACATAGCTACTGTAGGCTATAGTGGGGTAGCACATATGGGGTACAGTTTTCTAGGGTTTGCTTTTGTACCCAACTTTCCCTTAGTCAATCCATTCCTCGTTTCTTCTCATGGTATCGAGCAGGTTCCCTAGTGGGAACGCTTCCTAGGGCCCACCACGAAATTTGTTTTTCCTGCCCGGAGCGCGCTTCGCTCCTGCCCGAGTCGCGCCCTGTGTGCCCTCCCTACCGTCGCGCCCTCTCACGGCCCCTCACGGCCCCTTCGTGTCGCCCTTAGCGGCCCCTCTCACGGCCCCTCGCGCCGCCCTTACGGCCCCTCGTGCCACCCTTACGGCCCCTCGCGCCGCCCTTACGGCCCCTCGCGCCGCCCGTCGGCCCCTCGCGCCGCCCTTAGCGGCCCCTTGCGGCCCCTCGCGCCGTCCCTTACGGCGCCTCGCGCGGCCCCTTACGCCCCTTACGGCCCCTCCCGCGGCCCCTCACGGCCCCCTACGGCCCGTCGCCGCCCTCCGCGGCCCCTAGCGCCGCCCTTCACGGCCCGTCGCCGCCCTCCGCGGCCCCTCGTGCCGCCCTTCACGGCCCGTCGCCGCCCTCCGCGGCCCCTCGCGCCGCCCTTCACGGCTCGTCGCCGCCCTCCGCGGCCCCTCGCGCCGCCCTTCACGGCCCCTTCGCCGCCCTTCGCGGCCTCTCGCGGCCCTGTCGCTGCCCCTCCGGCCCGCCGTCGCCGCCCCTGCCGCAGCAGCCGCCGCAGTCCCTACAGCAGCGGCCGCCGCCGTCCCTGCAGCAGCAGCCGCAGCCGTCGCCAGCAGCAGCCGCCACCACCTCCCTCGGGGCCGCAGCTGCTGCCGCCGCTGACTGCACCCGCCGGTGCGCCTCGGCCCTACCGGCGCAGCTCCACCCGGCCTCGCCGCCGCTCCCCACGCGGCCCCGCCGTCACCACCGAGCCGCCGGCGCCGCCGAGCTGCTGCCGAGCTGCCCGATCCACCCGAGCCGCCCGAGCCGCCGCGCCACCTGAGCCGCCCGTGCTGCCGAGCCGCCGTACCGCCGAGCCGCCCGAGCCGCCCGAGCCGCCGAGTCGCCGAGCCGCTGTTGCTGCCGAGCCGCCGTACCGCCGAGCCGCCCGAGCCGCCCGAGCCGCCGAGTTGCCGAGCCGCTGAGCCGCCGAGCCACCCAAGCCGCCCTGTCCGGTAAGAGCAGCGCCTCTGTCACTGCACTGCCCTTACCCTACTGTTCGCGCTGCTAGTCTACTGCTGTCATGGCTACCCCTAGTGTCCTCGCTTTTGACGCTGAGGGTCGGGCCATTGACTTTGACGTCTGGGTAGATGACCTGCAGCTTTTCCTACAGTGCGATAGGGCAGACGGTCTCTCCCTCTTTGACCTCACCTCTGGTGCCTCTCCTGCCCCTGCTGCTGGTGCTGACGCCACTGTTCGCTCACAGTGGGCCACTCGCGATGCTGCTGCACGTCTTGCTGTGCGTCGCCACCTGCCTACCTCTGAGCGTGCGCACTTTAGCCAGTACAAGAGTGCTCAGACCTTGTACGACGCTGTAGTTGCGCGCTACTCCTCCCCTGCCACTGCTGCACTGAGCCGCCTCATGCTACCGTACCTCTTCCCTGACCTTGCTGCCTTTCCCACAGTCGCTGACCTCATTACGCACCTCCGCACTAGTGACACTCGCTAACGCGCTGCGCTTCCTGCTGAGTTCTGCGCCAAGAACCCCCCCCCCATGTACATCACCCTCTACTACATAGTCACCCGGCTCCCTGACTCCCTTCGCGTAGTCAGGGACCACTTCCTCTCAGTTTGCCCCACCACTCTCACCGTTGACCTCCTCGAGAAGGCCCTCCTAGCAGCAGAGAAGAGCATAGTAGCTGTAGGAGCCTCTCGTGGTGACCCTCGCACCCCCATCTTTGAGGGGTGTTCCCCCTCCCCCCTTTTGCCCTCTGTTGCCTCTGCTGCTGCGGCCGACCTCGTTGGGCTTGAGTCGGTCGGTGCGGCGTCTACCCCTAGCGGGAGACGCCGCCCTGGCAAGGGCAAGGGGGGCAGGGGCATTGGAGGAGCTAGCGGGGGCGGTGGAGGCGGCGGTGGAGGCGGTGGAGGGGGTGGGGGTGGCGGTGGGGGTGGTGGCGGGGGTGGAGGTGTCGGTGGCGGCAGTGGAGGCGGAGGCGGCAGCGGCGGTGGCGGTGGGAGCGGAGGTGGCGGCGGTGGAGGAGGCGGCGGCGGAGGAGGTGGAGCTGGTCGGGGTGGCGCTGCGCAGAGGGTCGGCTCCGGTGGTGGTCAGCGCCAGCAGCAGCAGCAGCGCACTCGTGACATCCCCCCCCCTCAGCAGCTCCGTGAGTGGTACGCTGCACGCCAGCGGGGTGGGGGTACTGGTCCGTGCACCTACATCCTACGCACCGGCGACCGCGCGGGTGAGCAGTGTGGGGGTGCGCACTCCACCCAGCGCTGCTTTGGCCGCCTGACGGACGCTTGGCGACACCAGTTCCCTGAGGCCACTGAGATCCCCCGCTGGGGTGAGCTGTCCAGGGCGGGTGTAGCTGTCTTTGACCTTGACTTTGATGCTATTCTTGCTGCCATGTATACTGTGACTATTAGTGATGAGGGTGACTGTTACCGGTGTTTTCCGCCCGACCCGGGCATTGAGACTGCTGCTCTAGGTACTGGTGAGGCTGCTGCTCTAGGTGCTAGCGAGGCTGCTGCTCTAGGTGCTCGTGCGTCTGCTCCCTCAGGTGCTGGTGAGTCTGCTCTCTCAGGTTCTGCGTTGGCTTCGGCCTCCCACACCTTCACCCTTGACTCGGGGGCTTCTCGCTCCTTCTTTCGAGACCGCACCACACTCACGCCGCTTGGCCGGCCAGTTGCAGTCTCTCTGGCAGACCCCTCTGGGGGTCCTGTCCTTGCTCACTTCTCCACTGTCCTCCCGTGTCCGGCGGCCCCCTCTGGCACCCTGTCTGGTCTTTACCTCCCCTCGTTCTCTACGAACTTGGTGAGTGGTGCTGACCTACAGGATGCGGGAGTTCACCAGTTCACTCCTGCGAGTCAGCGGGTGACCCACTGCACGGACGCTCGGACAGGCCGACACCTGGCCACGTTTACCCGTCGGCCGGGGTCGAGCCTGTACACACTGACCACTGCGTCCCCTCTAGTCACTGCGTCTGGTCAGGTAGCTGCGTCGGGTCAGGTGTTTGCTGCAGCGTCCAGGTCTGGTCCTGAGTCTGCCCCCTGTTCGTGTCGCCTTCTGTCTCACGAGACTCTCCTCTGGCACCACCGCCTTGGTCACCCCTCCCTGCTTCGTCTCCGAGGCATGGCCTCCCGTGTCCTTGTCTCTGGTCTTCCCCGGTCCCTCCCTCCCCTTCCTCCGGGGCCTGGCCCTACCTGCGTCCCCTGTGTCGAGGGACGGCAACGGGCTGCCCCTCACTCCTCCCAGTTTCCTCCGACAGAGGCCCCGCTGCAGACGCTTCACATGGACGTGTGGGGCCCGGCCCGCGTCCGTGGACAGGGTCACGAGCGCTACTTCCTGCTGGTGGTTGACGACTACTCGCGTTACACCACAGTCTTCCCCTTGCGCAGCAAGGGTGATGTCACTGAGGTGTTGATCGACTGGATCCGCGCAGCTCGTCTCCAGCTCAGGCAGAGCTTCGGCTCGGACTTTCCTGTTCTGCGTCTGCACTCTGACAGAGGTGGAGAGTTCTCCTCTGGCCTTCTACGAGCCTACTGTCGTGCACGAGGCATCCGCCAGACCTTCATGCTTCCGGACTCTCCACAGCAAAATGGGATTGCTGAGCGCCGCATTGGCATGGTCATGGACGTCGCCCGTACGTCCATGATGCATGCGGCTGCCCCCCATTTTCTGTGGCCGTTTGCGGTTCGGTACGCGGCGCATCAGATCAACCTTCACCCCAGGGTCTCCATGCCGGAGACCTCCCCAGCTTTGCTGTGGACGGGGAAGGTTGGCGATGCGTCTGCGTTCCGTGTCTGGGGATCTCGGGCGTTTGTCCGCGACTTGTCTGTGGACAAGCTGTCCCCTCGTGCTGCTCCTTGCGTCTTCCTTGGCTTCCCCCCTGACGCGCCAGGGTGGCAGTTCTACCACCCCACCTCTCGCCGTGTTCTGTCCTCCCAGGACGTCACGTTTGACGAGTCGGTCCCCTACTACCGCCTCTTCCCCTACCGCACTCCGTCCCTCCCCCCGCCACCGCTCTTCCTTGTGCCAGGTCCCCCCCCGGTAGACCCCCTCCCCCCTCAGGGTCCTGCCCCTTCAGGTGTGTCCCAGGTAGACGCAGTCGAGCCTGTCGAGGTTACTGGTGACTCTGGTGCTGCTGAGGGTGCTGAGCCTGGGGGTGCTGACTCTGGGGGTGCTGAGCGTGTGGGTGCTACGCCTGGGGGTGCTGAGCCTGAGGGTGCTACTACTGGGGGTCCTGAGCCTGGGGGTGCTGAGCCTGGGGGTGCTACTACTGGGGGTGCTGAGCCTGGGGGTGCTGAGCCTGGGGGTGCTACGCCTGGAGGTGCTGAGCCTGGGGGTGCGGAGCCTGAGGGAGCTGGGCCTGCTCGTGTGGCGTCTGGCGGTGCTGAGCCTGGAGGTTCTCCGGGTGCTTCGTCTCGGCGGGAGCCACTCTCTCCACAGGAGCTGCGCGAGTGGTTTGCCCGGCGCTGGAGGCGTGCTGCTGGAGCTGGAGGTTCTTCGGCTGCTGAGGGTGCTGGTGCCGCGGGTCCCGGAGGTGCTCGTACTGGGAGTACTGGAGCTGCTGGGCCTGCGGGTACGACTGGAGCTGGAGCTGCTGAGGGTGTTGGCGCTGAGGCTACTGCTGTCGGTCCTGGAGGCGGTCCTGCTGGGGGTGCTACTGGTGCTGCTGGAGGTACTGGAGCTGGAGGTGCTGCTGGCGCTGGTGCTGCCGCTGGGGGTACTGGTGCTGTCCCTGCTGTGTCTGGAGTCGCCGCGCGGCCTAGGCCGTACTTCGTTCCGCTCCTTCAGCAGGTTCTTGGTCTCCCGCCTTCTACTGGTCCTCCTCCTCCCTTCGAGTGTCCACAGCCTGTCCCGTCACAGTTACAGTTACAGCCGGCCTCCCCACTGCCCGCTCCTTCTCCCTACACTGGTCCTACTGGAGGTCTTGCTGAGCGTCGTGAGCCTGCGTCCCGCCCTGCGTCGCCTGTCCGTGCTGCTCGCACTAGTGGTCGTGGTTCGCGTCAGCGTCCTCCTCCTATCCCTGGCACGCACCGGATGTCTCTGCGTCCGTCCACTGCTCCTCTGCGTGCCCCTTTGCCTTCTCCTCCTGAGTCCTCTCTTCCTGCTCTTCCTGACCCGGAGTCGGACTCTCTTCGTGCTGCCAGTCCTACTGTCACACGTCTCCTTGCTACTGTTGGCACTGACCCTTCCTTTGAGTCCACTGCTGCGTCTGCCCTAGTTACTGAGCTCGTCGACTTTGCTGCTCGCTGTCGTCTAGACTACGCTGCTAGTCTTGTTGCTGAGTCTGAGTCTGTCTGTCCTCCGTCCGTCGGGGGTGAGTGTGCCCTTGGCACGGACGTCCTTGAGGACAGGCAGGAGGAGTTCCAGTGTTTGGCTGCTGCTTCACCTCATCTCGTGTCCGTACTGCTTACCCTTGAGGGAGACCCGGATGCACTTGACATCCCGACTCCGCGCTCTTACGCGGAGGCGATAGAGGGTCCCTACTCCTCTCAGTGGCAGGCAGCTATGGACGCAGAGATGGCTTCTTGGAAGTCCACAGGCACCTACGTTGACGAGGTTCCCCCGCCTGGGGCGAACATCGTCAGTGGCATGTGGATTTTCAGGGTGAAGCGGCCGCCGGGTTCTCCGCCTGTCTTCAAGGCGCGTTACGTGGCTCGTGGCTTCAGTCAGCGGCAGGGAGTTGACTACTTTCAGACCTTCTCTCCCACCCCGAAGATGACCACTCTTCGGGTACTGCTGCACATAGCTGCTCACCGCGACTACGAGCTGCACTCTCTTGACTTCAGCACTGCTTTCTTGCACGGCAGCCTGCACGAGGAGATCTGGCTGCGTCGCCCACCTGGCTTCACTGGGTCCTTTCCTCCTGGCACCCAGTGGAGCCTCCGGCGGCCAGTCTACGGTCTCCGCCAGGCACCGCGTGAGTGGCACGACACACTGAGGACTACACTTGCGGCTCTTGGGTTTGCTCCCTCTACTGCCGACCCGTCGCTGTTTCTGCGCACCGACACTTCTCTGCCGCCGTTCTACATCCTCGTGTACGTCGACGACTTGGTCTTCGCCACAGCTGACACTGCTGGACTCGCCCACGTGAAGTCCGAGCTGCAGAAGAGACACACGTGCACAGACCTGGGTGAACTGCGCAGCTACCTTGGCTTGCAGATCACCCGGGACAGAGCACGCCGCACCATTACCCTGACTCAGTCACACATGGTGCAGCAGGTCCTTCAGCGCTTCGGCTTCATGTACTCCTCGCCTCAGGCCACTCCTCTGCCTACTCGCCACTCGCTCTCAGCTCTGCCTTCGGATGAGTCCGTAGAGTCGAGTGGCCCGTACCCAGAGCTTGTTGGCTGCCTCATGTACCTGATGACCTGCACACGACCTGACCTTGCATACCCTCTTAGCATTCTCGCACGCTATGTTGCTCCTGGGAGACACAGACCGGAGCACATGGCTGCAGCGAAGAGGGTGTTGCGCTACTTGTGCAGTACGTCGGGCATGGGGCTTGTGCTTGGAGGGCAGAGTCCAGTGGTCCTCACTGGGCACGCAGACGCTTCTTGGGCTGACGACCAGGCTACGCAGCGGTCGTCACAGGGTTACACCTTCAGCCTTGGTTCCGGCTCTGTTTTGTGGCGGGCTACCCGCTCGTCTTCTGTTCTCGGCTCCAGTTGTGAGGCTGAGATCTACGCCGGGGCCATGGCTGCACAGGAGCTGTTGGTGGAACCCTACGGTTTGCACTCGGCTTGTTGTCCGTGTGCGTAAATGTGTGTGTGTATGGAATGGTATGAGGGCATGGGATAATATATATTTCATGCTTATAATTGTGTGTGAATGTTGAGTCATGATGTCGAGTGTGTGTGTCGAGTCAATAGCGAGTTATCGCTAGACGCGTGTTACGCGGTTGTTTGTGTCTCGCGCGCGGTTTCTATTTTGTCGTGCGCGGTTTCTATTTTGTC
Organism: Closterium sp. Naga37s-1; assembly: GCA_947471745.1. Taxonomy (NCBI): domain Eukaryota; kingdom Viridiplantae; phylum Streptophyta; class Zygnematophyceae; order Desmidiales; family Closteriaceae; genus Closterium; species Closterium sp. Naga37s-1. The sequence continues at coordinate 419,308 of CANJKZ010000978.1, forward strand.
CTGTGTCGAACGTTTGGCGTGTCGCAGGTGTGTGCAGCAGACCCATCAAGAACTCAAGGATGAGTTTGTGATGAAGAGCCCGAGCCTCGGTGTCAAGCCTCAAGTGATTTCGAAGCTTGCCAAAAGGGTACACCTCAAGATATTGAAGATAGTTACATTACTTTGTGTAGTGTAACATTTCACTTGGTGTAGGCCCTAGTGAAGGGTAGTTTCGAGACCCTTCGTGGTTGGGGACAGTGTGGCACTGTTCCACATCACTGTACCTCGGCTCTTGGGGTTTGTAGGAGCTGGGAGTCATTCCCAACTCGTAACTCTTCCTATCTTGTGTTCTAAGACTATAGTGGCTGCCATAGTACCGTTCGTTCAAACCAACGCTGTGTCGTCAATTCTTTATCAAATCGTGCAATCTAAATTGCTAATTGTAGACGACGTGAAGACGCTCCAGATCCAATTTGAATCAAGTCATTTGCAGCTGTGAGCAGAACGCTATCAACGTTTGAAGCCGCTGTGCAGAAATCCGTCTGTGCTCTCTATCTTTCGTTTTAGGCACATTCAAGCCTATTGTGACTATAACAGGAGCTTCGCTGGCTCACCTACCTGCTGACTGAACTCGGAGAGCCGCCTCGTTCTCCTCCAGTGCTGTACGTAGACAACAAGGCCATGCTGGCCTTGTGTCGAGAGCAGAGACTGGAGCACAGAACGAAGCACATTGCTCTCCGCTACTTCCTTGCTCGTGAGCTACAGCAGCGTGGTCAGCTGCGGCTTGCGTACGTGGCCTCTGAGGCCAACACTGCTGATATCTTCACCAAGGCACTTCCGCCTTGTGATCATCAGCGCTTCTGTACTCAGCTGGGTCTTGTGCCTACCTTGCCTCACTTGCTCACCCCTTGACCTTGTTTGTACTGTTGCATATATATACACCTGCTCTTGCTTGTCTAGTCTTATATATATATGCAATCCTGCATGTGAACTGGCCTTGTTGCCTTGAACTTGTGCTCGGAATGTGTGGTGACTTTGTGATCCACCCTGATCTTGCTTTGCTTTGCTTGACTGGTCTTGTGACCCCTTGTTCTCCCCCACTTTGCCTATGGGGGTGTGTCAGATTTATATGACATAGCTACTGTAGGCTATAGTGGGGTAGCACATATGGGGTACAGTTTTCTAGGGTTTGCTTTTGTACCCAACTTTCCCTTAGTCAATCCATTCCTTGTTTCTTCTCAGGTAAAACTCATTGCGGACCCTTGCATGTAAAGTAAGCCACGTGTCCAAATCGTAACAAACGTATCTTGCCATCGCCTTCATCGTAACCATTATGCATATATCGTCAGAATTATTCCCTAGATGGTAATAAACAATGCATCCGAAATGCATGACTGGTAACACCGCATTTCAACCTAACTGTACGCCGTATAGTTAGCGTTTGACCCAGCGAAACGGAAATTGCTTGCTTGCGTACAGACGAAACGTGTACATGTCGTCTGTACGCGTGCATATCCGTTGCTACAATAAACTGAAATGTGCATTATGTCGTCTGTAAGCGAGCAAGCAGTTTCCATTTTGCTGGGTCAAATGCTAATTGTACGGCGTATAGTTAGGTTGAAATGTTGTGTTACTAGTCAGGCATTTTGAATACACTGTTCATTACCATCTAGGTAATAATTTTGACGACGTAGGCATGATTGTTACGACGAAGGCAAGGGCAAGATACGTTTGTTACGATCTTGACACGTGACTTACTTTGGATGCGAGGGTCCTCAATGAGTGTTACCCGGAAGATAAATGCCCAAGTTTTTATGGATGATGCCATTCCCTACGGGGTCTAGTTGTGCTTGCGGGCAGAAGACATTTTGTGGACATTGAAAATCATTCGATTCTTTTTACCAATGAGATGCCGATTCATGTGTTGTAATACTACTTCTAGTGCCTGGGGAAAGAATCAGTGGAAAGAGTATGTGTTACGGGTGCAATGGAACGAGGTAGCAAGGATTGCACTATGTGGGTCAAAAGTACAAAGTATGAGCGAAGGCATGAGCGAATACTTATGTGCGAGAACATGCAACGGTTACGCGGTGCGTGTGAGCTATTTAGTGCTAGGCTGGCATCGAGGTTCGGGCTAGTCCCGAAGCGTGGGCCGACTCGGCCAGGCCAGTAGTGCAAGGTTTGGTGAAACAGTGCGCGCGAAGTTGGCGAAGCCCCGTTAGCAATAATGGGCAGACAACGGCTGCTGCTGTACGCGATGTTGACGGTCGCGGTAAGGAATGTCGAGAAAAATCCTTACACTACACCCCCCCCGAAGACGCCCTCTCCGCTACGTGAGTGCGTGTATATCGCAGAAACCCCGGCTCCTCAGGTACACTTGCAGGGCAAGGTGGTTTTCAATGTTGGCCATGGGCACCCAGCTATCCTTAGTGTTGGTGCAACCCTACGGTTTGCACTCGGCTTGTTGTTCGTGTGCGTGCATGTGTGTGTGTATGGAATGGTATGAGGGCATGGGATAATATATATTTCATGCTTATAATTGTGTGTGAATGTTGAGTCATGATGTCGAGTGTGTGTGTCGAGTCAATAGCGAGTTATCGCTAGACGCGTGTTACGCGGTCGTTTGTGTCTCGCGCGCGGTTTCTATTTTGTCGTGCGCGGTTTCTATTTTGTCCTGTGTCGAACGTTCGGCGTGTCGCAGGTGTGTGCAGCAGACCCATCAAGAACTCAAGGATGAGTTTGTGATGAAGAGCCCGAGCCTTGGTGTCAAGCCTCAAGTGATTTCGAAGCTTGCCAAAAGGGTACACCTCAAGATATTGAAGATAGTTACATTACTTTGTGTAGTGTAACATTTCACTTGGTGTAGGCCCTAGTGAAGGGTAGTTTCGAGACCCTTCGTGGTTGGGGACAGTGTGGCACTGTTCCACATCACTGTACCTCGGCTCTTGGGGTTTGTAGGAGCTGGGAGTCATTCCCAACTCGTAACTCTTCCTAACTCTTCCTATCTTGTGTTCTAAGACTATAGTGGCTGCCATAGTACCGTTCGTTCAAACCGACGCTGTGTCGTCAATTCTTTATCAAATCGTGCAATCTAAATTGCTAATTGTAGAAGACGTGAAGACGCTCTAGATCCAATTTGAATCAAGTCATTTGCAGCTGTGAGCAGAACGCTATCAACGTTTGAAGCCGCTGTGCAGAAATCCGTCTGTGCTCTCTATCTTTCGTTTTAGGCACATTCAAGCCTATTGTGACTATAACAAGTGGTATCAGAGCCCCTTGGAGCAGTTTCGACAATGTCTGGACCTGAGGAAAGGGGTGGCAGAGGTGCTGGTGGCAGTGGAGAAGCTCAAGCTCAAGGCCAACCCCGTGATTCAGCCATGGCGCCCATGCAACCAAGTCTTGGCCCACCTAGGGATGAGCCTAGGGTGTTTGGGCTTGACAAGTTCAACGATGACAACTTTGCTGAATGGTCCTTCAAGATGGAGAACATCTTTGACCACTATGACCTGCTGGAGGTGATGGAAGGAACGGAGAAGCGCCCCGAGAACGACCCGGAGAAGAGCCCGTGGGTGCGGAAGAGCGCACAAGGCTATCTCCTACTTGGGCAAGCGTTGGGGAGCAGTCAGATCCGTCACATCAAGCCATTCCAGCGTGAACCAGAGAAAGGACCAAAGGCATGGGCTGCTCTCAAGGGTGTACATGCTCCTGCAACAGCGGCGGTAGCGGTGGTGTTGGAACGGCAAATGGCGGCACTACGAATTGAAGAAGACGAAGCGGTTGAAGAAGGGGTGCAGAAATTCTTCGACTTGTTGACGCGGCTTGAGGGAGCTGATTTGAACTACAGTGAGCTCCAAAAGAAGACCAAGTTGCTGGCCTTACTCCCAGAGTCATGGTCCTCGCTCATCATCAACCTTAATCGCGACTTGCCCCGCCTCTCGCTTGAAGACGTGAAGCGAGCTATCCTTCAAGAGGATTTCCGCCGCCGTGAGTTGGCGAGTGCGGATGGCGCTGGGGCAGCGAGCATCGGCCGTGGATATGGTCGAGGAAGAGGCAGAGGACGAGGGGGAGGAAGGTTTGGTGGCAGCAACTTCGGCGGAGGCCGCAGGAGTGGCGGTTACGGCAGCGACGACAAGAGCTACGGACGCGGTCGCGGCCGATTCGACGGCGAGTGTCACTATTGCCACAAGAGCGGACACATGTGGCGCGACTGTTACAAACTCCCTGATGGTTGGACCCCTGCTCAAGGCCAAGAGGGTAGAGGAGCAGGAGGAGGGAGAGGACGAGGCCGTGGAGGCCGTGGCGGTCGCGGTGGCGGAGCTGCAAACATGAAGAGCGGAGACAACGACAAGGACCCGAGCGACGATCGATACCCGGGTCTATTCTACTTCGTGTCGACGCAAGTACCGGCTGGTCCAGAGAAGGATGAAGGCTTTGAGGAGCCAGCACCTGTGGGGAAGGTGACCCTACACCCCCTGGACTATTGGGTGATTGATAGTGGCGCTACCTATAGCATGACACCTCGCCCGGACTTGCTCACCGAACTCGAGCCGTCACCGGTGAAGCATGTCACATCGGCTTTGGGGCAGCGAGCAGAGGTGAAAGGCATGGGCAAGGCCATGTTCAAGGGTGCTGATGGGAAGATGGTGGGCCTCAAGAACGTGCTTTGGGTGCCCAGCCTTGCTGCAAACCTGATTTCCGTGCGGCGGTTGGCAAAGGCCGGCATGGACACGAACTCGAAGGGAGCCAAGACCTACACCGCAAGGCTTGGCGATCGAATTCTTTGGGACCTTCATGAGGACAGGGATGTCTACAACGAGATGTGGCAGATCCCAGTGGTCCCTATGCCTAAGGAGAGGCAAGTGGCAGCAAGCATCAGCACCAAGGATGGAGCGGTCGGTAGCGACGATGGCGCGAACGGTCGCGCTAAGGAGAATGAGCTCAAGAAGAGCAAACCTGGAGGGACCAGCAAGTTCAGTGAACCTAAGGAGAGTGGTGCAGCAACCAAGGAGCAGCAAAAGGGTGAGGAGAACCCAGAGGCAGCAGCGGAGGAGGACTACGGAGAGAGTATGTGGGGCGCTATTGCGAGCGCGGCATTCTCCAATCCAGCTTCGGCTACGGGGGAGTGTGATTGGCTCACCTTGCATCGGCGCATGGGGCATGTGGCCCTGCCCATCTTGCAGCAGCTAGTGAAGAATGAGATGGTTGCTGGCATACGTGTGAAGGGGGAGCCCGATGAGGTGCTTGGCTGCCCGACGTGCATTCAAGCCAAGTTCACCCGGTTTCCGTTCCCTAGTTCGGAGGCAACGGCAAAGGCACCGCTTGATGAGGTGGTGATGGACGTGGTGGGCCCCCTGAAGCTTGGAGCTGCTGGAGCTGAGTATTTTCTCACCATTGTCGACGTCTACACCCGCATGACTTGGGTGTACGTGCTGGCCAAGAAGAGCGACGTGGCTGAAACGTTGAAGACGGATTGGTTCCCGATGGTGGAGCGGCAACAAGACGGTCTAGTCAAGTCAATCCGCACCGATCGAGGGGGAGAGTTCCTGAGCAAGGAGTTTGGGTTGTGGCTGAAGAAGAATGGTATTCGGCACTCCCTCACCATGCCATACTCCCCTGCAATGAACGGCATCGCCGAGCGAGCGAACCGCACAATCACGGAGGCGGCACGCGGGTTGCTCATTGAAGCCGGGCTACCCGACTATTTCTGGCCTGATGCGGTGCGGAGCGCGTGTGTGGCCAAGAACAGAGCCTTGACTCATGTGGGAGCAGACAAATGGGTGCCCTATGTGGAGTGGCTAGGAAGGAAGCCAAAGGTGGATATGCTTCGGGTGTTCGGGTGCATGTGCATGGCGCTCGTGCCTAAGCATCTTCGGCACAACAAGCTTGGTGCCAAGGCGGTGTGGGCCGTGCACTTGGGCATGGCTCAAAACAGCAAGGGATGGCTTCTTTGGGACCCATTCACCAAGAAGTTCTTGGTGAGCAGGGACTGCAAGTTCATGGAGAACTTCATGTACAAGGATTGGAAGGCGGAGAATGAGGCGAAGATAGGCGTGCGGTTTGGGGAGGTGAAGAGTTCCGGTTTGGAGCATGTGGAGCTGCCTTTGGAGCTGAGCAGCGGCAGCACAACCACAAGGCAATCCTCCCTTGTGAATGGGGGAGAGGAGGCCAAGGATGCAGAGGAAGAAGAGGAGGAGGTGCAGCAAGTGAGCGAGCGTGCACCGTCACTCCCTTCCCGTACTACGAGTGCTCCACGGATTCGAGCCACACCGCAGCAACGCCAAGGCCTTCAAGTCCCTGCAGCTGAGGAGGAAGGAAGGGGGAAGAGGAGAGTTCAACCCCCTAATAGGCTGACCTATGATGCGCCAGGAAAGCAGGGCAAGACAGCCCTGGCCGGAGCGGCAATGATGGTCGGAGACGACGAGGAGAGTGACTACGAGGAGTGTGCCTTCGCGTTCTTCTCTCCGGTGGAGATGCCGGGAGAACCAGCAACTCTCAAGGAGGCTTTGGAGAGTAGTGATGCTGAGGAGTGGAAGAAGGCCATGGAGAGTGAGCTGAAGAGCATCGAGGAGAATGACACGTTTGAATTGGTGGAGCTACCGGAGGGGCGTACGGCGATAACGTCCAAGTGGCTCTTCAAAATCAAGTCGGATGCCGACGGCAAGATCGAGCGCTACAAGTCTAGGCTTGTAGCCAAGGGGTACCAGCAGAAGGAGAAGGTGGACTTCAAGGAGCTGTTTGCCCCTGTGGTGAAGCCGACGACGCTGCGAACCCTATTCGCGGGAGCCGCCATCAAAGGATGGGTAGTAAAGCAAATGGACATCGTAACGGCATTCCTTAACGGCATCCTTGAGGAGGAGATTTTTATGGCGCAGCCAGAGGGGTTTGATGATGGTAGTGGCAGAGTGTGGAAGCTGAAGAAGGCCCTCTATGGGCTGAAGCAGGCCCCTAGGCAATGGTACATGAAGCTGCGCGAAGTGTTGGAGGGGATCGGCTTCACTCCCTCAACGGCCGATCACTCCTTGTTCATGCTTGGCGAGGGGGAGCAGAGGAGATTCATGGTGGTGTACGTGGATGACATCCTGATCTTCTCACCCTCTCCTGACCTTGTGAAGGAGGTGATGCTGAAGCTGCAAGACAAGTTCAAGTGCAAGTCCCTTGGTGACGTGAACTTCTACCTTGGGCTCCACATCGAACGAGACGTGGAGAAGCGGAGCATGCGAGTGCACCAACGGAAGTACCTGGAGGCGTTGGCTGCCAACTTCGGCCAGAGTGAAGGTCATGTGGCTACTCCCTTTCCCTCTGGGTTCAAGTGTGTGAAGGGGCCAGAGGAGGAGAGCGTTGGAGAAGAGGAGAGGCGCCGATTTCACTCGTTGGTGGGCAGCCTCATGTATGCGGCGGTAAACACCCGACCGGACGTCGCGTTTGCTACCGGGCAGCTGGCTAGGGTTGTGCAATGCCCTAATGAGGAGCAGGTAGCAGCTGGAATGAGGGTGGCCAAGTATCTTGGCCAAACACCGACCGTTGGGCTGCAATACTCGGCGGCGGCACAAAGGCGCCAAAAGGGCGCGGATGGTGTTGAACCCGGACGTTTGTTCCTCACCGCCTACTCGGATGCTTCATATGCATCAGAACCAGAGGACATGACAAGTGTGGGAGGCTTCATATGCTGTGTTGGTGGAGGCCCAACTGCTTGGGAGAGCAAGAAGCAGGTTGACCAAGCTTTGAGCTCGGTGGAGTCCGAGTACATGGCACTCTTCCGTGCCGTACGAGAGATTGTGTGGCAGCGGCGTTTGTTGGCTGAATTGGGGGAGGAGCAGCAAGGACATTGCTGTGACAGCCAGGGTGCCATTGCTCTTGCTAAGAACCTTGTGTTGCATGGACTCACGAAGCACATGAGGGTGAAGTGGCATTGGACGAGGAGCATGGTAACCGCGGGTGAAGTTGAGTTGCGGTACGTGAAGACCACGGGGCAGCCGGCTGACATGATGACCAAGAGGCTGGTGGAGCAGCAGCATTGGAAGTGTTGCAAGCTGGCTGGGATGGCTCTGAACTGAGAGAGCAACATATCCTAAGGCCAACAATCCAAGGGGGAGTTTGTTGGTGCAACCCTACGGTTTGCACTCGGCTTGTTGTCCGTGTGCGTGCATGTGTGTGTGTGTATGGAATGGTATGAGGGCATGGGATAATATATATTTCATGCTTATAATTGTGTGTGAATGTTGAGTCATGATGTCGAGTGTGTGTGTCGAGTCAATAGCGAGTTATCGCTAGACGCGTGTTACGCGGTCGTTTGTGTCTCGCGCGCGGTTTCTATTTTGTCGTGCGCGGTTTCTATTTTGTCCTGTGTCGAACGTTCGGTGTGTCGCAGGTGTGTGCAGCAGACCCATCAAGAACTCAAGGATGAGTTTGTGATGAAGAGCCCGAGCCTTGGTGTCAAGCCTCAAGTGATTTCGAAGCTCGCCAAAAGGGTACACCTCAAGATATTGAAGATAGTTACATTACTTTTTGTAGTGTAACATTTCACTTGGTGTAGGCCCTAGTGAAGGGTAGTTTCGAGACCCTTCGTGGTTGGGGACAGTGTGGCACTGTTCCACATCACTGTACCTCGGCTCTTGGGGTTTGTAGGAGCTGGGAGTCATTCCCAACTCGTAACTCTTCCTAACTCTTCCTATCTTGTGTTCTAAGACTATAGTGGCTGCCATAGTGCCGTTCGTTCAAACTGACGCTGTGTCGTCAATACTTGGTGAAATCGTGCGATCTAAATTGACTATTGTAGGCGACAATACGACGCTCTAGATCCAAGTTGAATCAAGTCATTTGAAGCTGTGACCAGAACGCTATGAACGTTTGAAGCCGCTGTGCAGAAATCCGACTGTGCACTCTATCTTTCGTTTTAGGCACATTGGAGCCTACTGTGACTATAACACTTAGTTGGCGTGCGATCCTTCCAGCGAATGAGGAACTCGATCCCCTTGATGCCTGTGGGTGTCCAATCCGATGGCTCAGAATCTTTCCGGGCTCAATGATTGGCTCCGATGCAGGGCGAGTCATGGATGGCGGGCGGTGGCAAGGCAGTTGGCGTGTGGTTGGAATGTAAGGGCAAAGCAGGCTGACGTGGAATGATGGGTTGATGTACCAGTATGCCGGCAACAGTAGATGGGCGGTAACTGGGGTGATCATGTGGCTGATTTGGAACGGTCCACAGTAACGCGGTCGCAATTTCGGTACGACGGGCAGTCTTAAGTTCTGTGTGTCGAGCAGTACGTGATCCCCTGACTGGTACATGACTGGGCCGCAGTGGCGGTCAGCGTTTCGTTTTGCGATGACGTTGGCTTTTTTAATTGCTTCTGCTGCTCGCGTTTGGGCAGCTTGTAGGATCTCGGTAAACTGTTGTGCGCGTGGCGTTGGGTTGTCCGGACTCGGCGTCATGGGCACGGTTGAATTTTGCTCGTAGTTCAGGTAAAACGGGGACTGCTTTGTTGTTGCTGACGTGGTGTTGTTGTAGGCGAGCTCGATCAGCGGCAGCTGCTGCTCCCATGTTGTTGGGTTGTCGCACGTGGCACGAATCAGCTGCTCCATGGTTTGATTCGTCCGCTCCGTTCGACCATCGGTCTCGGGGTGGTACGATGAGCTGAACTGTAGCCTGGTCCCGAACTGCTGCCAAAGGCTCTTCCAGAAGTTGCTGGTAAACTTCGTGTCACGGTAGCTGATTATCGCGGTTGGTATCCCATGCAGTCGAACGACAGTTGCGATGAACATACGAGCGGTTTCTTCGGCTGAGATCAATTTCTAGCACACAGCGAATTGAGCCATTTTCGTCAGTCTGTCAATGACGACCATAACCGTGTCGTTACCCCCAAGGTTCGAAGGTAACCCCGTGACAAAATCCATGGTAACCTGCTGCCAAGCGCGCTTGAACGGTGGAATCGGCTGAAACTGACCTGCCTTTCTTTTTCGCGAGCTCTTCATCACCTGACACGTAGGACACGAGCCCACGTGGTGCTGTACGTTGGTCAACAGCTCCGGCCAGTAGTAATACCACTGCAGTTGCTGTCGCGTTTTTCTACCCCATCGTGTTCCTCCTGCAGTAGCAGTTCCCTCAGTAGTGAGTACCCAGATGCGATATGTACTGGCTTTTACGTAATACACTCCCTTAGCTTCTGTTAGCTGTCGCTGATTTCCGGTCGTGAAGAATGGGTCAGTGCTGTATCCGTGGGTGAATAGGCTTGTTAACAGTGGGTTGGTTTGTGCAAGTAAGGTTGCGTGAAGTTGGGCGGTGGGGCGGGTGAGTGCGTCGGCGACATTCGATACTCCCTTTTTGTACGTGACGGTGTAGTGGAATTTGGATTCCATATAGTCCAACCAGCGAATCTATCGCGAATTGAGGTTCAGTTGGGCGCGAAGGTACTGTAGTGCGCGATGGTCTGTCCGTACAGTCACGTCGGTTCCTGTCAGGTAGCACCGCCACACCTTGAACGCGTGCACGATCGCCAGCATCTCGCGGTCGTGTATCGGGTAGTTGCGTTCGGGCGGGTGAAGTTTCCGGGACTCGTACGCAATTGGTTGGAGGCCATTCCCGAAGTCCGGCAACAGTACGGCTCCCACAGCGATGTCACTTGCGTCGGTGACGAGCTCGAACGGACGGTGAGGATCTGCAATGCGAAGCACGGGCGGCGAGCACAAAATGTTTTTGAGGGCCGAGAAGGCAGCTTGCTCTTCCCCCCCCCCACGTCTACTCAACCCCCTTCCTTAGCAAGTCGGTCAATGGGGCAGTCAACTGCGCCATGTCGGGGACTAATCGTCGCACGTAGTTGACGAACCCCAGAAAACTCTGCAACTCAGTCAAGTTTGTCGGCGCGTGCCTTGCTTGAATCGTCGCGATTTTTTTCGGGTCTATTTCCATTCCGTCAGCTGAAATGATGTGTCCTAAAATCTCCAGTCTGTCCTGTAGAAACTCACACTTAGAGGATTTTGTGAATAGGTGGTTCTCACTTAGTATTTTGAAAACAACTTCGATGTCCCATTGGTGCTATGTTCGGTCTGTGCTGTAGATTAGTATGTCGTCTAAGTACACAATGACGCACTTATCTAAAAGTGGGCGGAAGGCTTCGTTCATGGTCATTTGGAATGTGGCAGGGGCGTTGGTCAATCCGAAAGGCATTACCGTGTATTCGAATGATCCGTAGCGTGTTCAGAATGCGGTTTTCGGGCAATCGGGCGGGTTGACACGGATCTGGTGGTAGCCTCCTCGAAGGTCGTTTTTCGAGAAAACCTGGGTTGTGCGCAGTTGGTCGATCAGTTCGTCGGCTCGCGGGATGGGGTAACGGGACTTGATGATAACTCGGTTCAGTGCGCGGTAATCTATGCACATGCGAAATCCCTCGTCTTTCTTCGGCGTGAACAGTATCGGTGCTGCGAACGGTGACGAACTCGGGCGAATAAACTCTTTTTCGAGCAGGAAATCCAGCTGCTTCCGTAGTTTGTCCAATTCGGGTTGGGTCAGTCGGAACTGTCAGTTGTGCCCCCGGTTCTAGTTCTATCCTGTGGTCGTGCGGTCGCTGAGGTGGCATTCATGTCAGCAGATCGTCTTGAAAAATCCCACTGTACTGCTTCAGTAGCGCTGCCAAGTCCTCAGGTACGTCGGCGAGCAGTTTCTGTAAACCTCCCCTTTTGTCTGCTGCCTCGGCTTCCCGAATGTCAACCGCATACACGTCAGCTCCTGCCGCTACGACACATTTCATCGTGATCGCGTTGACACGCACCGACGAAGATTCAGGCGAGCCCCAGTGAGGTAAGGCGATGTTGTTACCGTTCACTCGCTTTGTGCAATCACCTATCGTCCAGTCGATTCGCGGGTTGTGTCGTCGCAGCCAATCACGGCCGAGTAAAATGTCGGTTCCGTCGAGGGTCGTTGCCAGCATTTCCTGGCTAAACGTGAAGATACCCCCGCATCGAATCCGAACTTGGTCTACATGTTCCCGCATCGCCAGTGGCGTGCCGTCAACCAGTCTTACGTTGATCTCAGGTAAACACCTATCCAGTGGCAGTTTCAGTCTCCGTGCTGTGGCAGGGTTGATGAGGCTGTGGCTGGCTCCCCCGTCAACGAAGATTTTAACTAAGTCTGCCCCGATCTTCCCACTGAGCAGTATGGGCCTATCTACTGTGGTACCCTGCTTATTCGTCCGGGTGTGGTCGATTGCGTGAACCGGCACAATAACTCGGTGAGGGTTGGGTTGGTCGGGCGAGCGGCGTTTCCTTGCTGCTTGGCTGCTACTGACTCCCAGCGTTTCCTTGCTGCTTGGTCTGATTCTGCTACTCAGCTTCCCCCTTTCCCTTAACGATTTCCGGACATTCGATTTTGCGGTGTCCCGACCGATTACATGCAAAGCATCGCCCATTGAACGGTGCGGCAGCGGCATTCGCGGCGACGCTGTCAGAATGAAAGGAAGGAATGAATGAACTAGAAAGCAGGTGGGTACAAGTAGGAAACCTAAAAGTGTTGTACCTTATATGAACTACCCCACTACAGCCTACATAGACTACAGCATATATGTTTTTCACACCCCCATAGGCAAATTGGGGGAGAACAAGAGGCCACAAGACCAGTCAAGAAAGGCAAAGCAAGCTCAGGGTGGATCACTAAGTCACCACGCAGTCTGAGCACAAGCAAATGGCCACAAGGCCTGTTCACATGCAGAGTTATATAAAGGAGAACAAACAATACAGTGAACACAACCTAGCAAGTGTAAGCATGCAGGTATATGTATAGAGAGTATAGTACAAGCAGAGTCAAGAAGTAAGCAAGTGAGGCACAGTAGGTACAAGGCCTAGAACAGTACAGAAACGCTGATGATCACAAGGCTGAAGTGCCTTGGTGAACACATCAGCAGTGTTGGCCCGAGAGGCCACGTAAGCAAGACGAAGCTGACCACGCTGCTGCAACTCTTGAGCAAGGAAGTAGCGCAGAGCAATGTGCTTCGTTCTGTGCTCCAGTTTGTGCTCCTGACACAAGGCAAGCATGGCCTTGTTGTCGACGTACAGAACTGGAGGAGAACGAGGCGCCTCTCCCAAGTCGGTCAGCAGGTAGGTGAGCCAGCGTAACTCCTGTGCAGCCATGGCCCCAGCGTAGATCTCAGCCTCACAACTGGAGCTGAGAACAGAAGACGAGCAGGTAGACCGCCAAGAGACAGAACCAGAGCCAAGACTGAAGGTGTAACCCTGTGACGATCGCTGCGTAGCTAAGTCGTCAACCCAAGAAGCGTCTGCGTGACCAGTGAGGACAACTCGAGCCCGTCCTCCAAGCACGAGCCCCATGCCCGACGTACTGCACAAGTAGCGGAACACCCTCTTTGCAACATCCCAGTGCACCTTTCGATGCCTACCGGGAGCCACGTAGCGAGCCAAAAGTCTGAGAGGGTATGCGAGGTCAGGTCGTGTGCAAGTCATCAGGTACATGAGGCAGCCCACAAGCTCTGGATACGGGCCACTCGGCTCTACGGACTCGTCCGAAGGTGGAGCTGAGAGCGAGTGACCGGTAGGCAGAGGAGTGGACTGTGGCGAGGAGTATGTGAAGCCGAAGCGCTGAAGGACCTGCTGCACCATGTGTGACTGATTCAAGGTAATGGTGCGCTGTGCTCTGTCCCGGGTGATCCGCAAGCCAAGATAGCTTGTCAGCTCACCCAGGTCTGTGCACGTGTGTCTCTTCTGCAGCTCGGACTTCACGTGGGCGAGTGCCTCAGTGTCAGCAGTAGCAAAGACCAAGTTGTCTACGTACACGAGAACGTAGAACGGCGGCAGAGTGGTGCCAGTGCGTAAGAACAGCGACGGGTCAGCAGTGGAAGGAGCAAATCCAAGAGCAGCAAGAGTCGTCCTCAGTGTGTCATGCCACTCACGAGATGCCTGGCGGAGACCGTAGACTGGCCGCCGGAGGCTCCACTGGGTACCAGCAGGAAACGACCCAGTGAAGCCAGGTGGGCGGCGCAGCCAGATCTCCTCGTGCAGGCTGCTTTGTAGGAAGGCTGTGCTGAATTCAAGCGAGTGTAGCTCGTAGTCACGCTGAGCGGCGACGTGCAGCAGCACCGGAAGAGTGGTCATCTTCGGGGTAGGGGAGAAGGTCTGGAAGAAGTCAACTCCCTGTCGCTGACTGAAGCCTCGTGCAACGTAACGCGCCTTGAAGACAGGTGGAGAACCCGGCGGCCGCTTCACCCTGAAGATCCACATGCCACTGACGATGTTCGCCCCAGGCGGGGGAACCTCATCGACGTAGGTGCCTGTGGACTTCCAGGAAGCCATCTCGGCGTCCATGGTTGCCTGCCACAGAGAGGAGTAGGGACCCTCTATCGCCTCTGCGTAAGAGCGCGGGGTCGGGATGTCTGGTGCATCCGGGTCTCCCTCAGGGGCAAGCAGCATGGACACGAGATGAGGTACAGCAGCGGCAAAGCACTCAAACTCCTCCTGTCTTTCCTCAAGAACTTCCGTGCCAAGAGCACACTCACCCCCGACAGACGGAGGACAGACAGACGCAGACGCAGACTCAGCAACAAGACTAGTGGCGTAGTCTAGGCGACAAGCTGCAGCAAAGTCAACAAGCTAAGCAACGAGAGCAAACGCAGCAGTGGACTCAAACAAAGGGTCAGTGACAGTAGTGGCCAGAAAGCGCGTGACAGTAGGACTAGTAGCACGAAGGGAGTCAGACTCCGGGTCCGGACCATCATGAAGAGAGGACGCAGGAGGAGACGGCAGAGGGACACGCTGTGGAGCAGTGGAAGGACGGAGTGTCATAGAGTGATAGCCAGGGACAGGAGGAGGACACGGACGCGAAACACGATGACCAGCGCGAACAATGCGGACAGGCGACTCAGAACGAGACTCAGGTGACGCAGGACGAGACTCAGGTGACACAGGACGAGACTCAGGCTCTCGACGCTCCGTAAGACCTCTAGTCGGTCCATAGTAAGGAGAAGGACCAGGCAGCGGAGAGGCCGGCTATAACTGCGACTATGACCGGACAGGCGGTGGACTCAGTAAAGGAGGAGGAGGACCAGGAGAAGGCGGGAGACCAAGAACCTGCTGAAGGAGCAGAACGTAGTACGGCCGCGGCCGCGCAGCGCCTCCAGGAACAGCAGAGACAACACCAGTACCCTCAGCTCTAGGGTCTCCAACTACAACTCCCGCAGCACCACCAGCTCCTGTACCTCCAACAGCTCCAGCTCCAGAAGTACCTCCAGTAGCAACAGCACCAGCACCTGCAGCTCCAAATCCTGCAGCACCAACAGCCCCAACAGCGCCAATACCTCCAGCACCAGCACCTCCAGAACCAGCGGCTCCAGCACCAGCAGCACCCCTAGCAGCTCCAGTGCCAGAAGCACCTCCAGCACCAGCAGCACCTCCAGCAGCTCCAGAAGCACCTCCAGCAGCTCCAGCACTAGCAGCACGGCAACAGCGCTGAGCGTACCACTCACGAAGCTGCTGAGGAGAGAGGGGCTCCCGCCGTGACGGGACACCCGGAGGACCTCCAGACTCAGCTCACTCAGGCTCAGCACCCCCAGGCTCAGCACTCCCAGACGCAGCACCCTAAGGCTCAGCACCCCCAGGCTCCACACGCTCAGGCTCAGCACCCCCAGGCTCCGCATTCTGAGATACAGCAACCCCAGGCTCAACACCCCCAGTCCCCGCACCCGTAGGCTCAGCACCCCTAGCAGCACCTGAGTCGACAGCTACCTCGACAGGCTCGACAGGGTCTTCCTGGGACACACCTGAGGGGGCAAGACCCTGAGGGGGGAGGGGGTCTACCGGGGGAGGACCTGGTGCGAGTAAGAGTGGCGGGGGGGGGAGAGAGGCGGTGCGGTAGGGAAAGAGACGGTAGTAAGATACCGACTCGTCAAACGTGACGTCCTGAGAGGATAGAACACGACGCCAGGTGGGGTGGTAAAACTGCTACCCAGGTGCGTCAAGGGGGAAGCCAAGGAAGACGCAGGGAACGGCACGGGAGGACAGCTTGTCTGCGGAAGTATCGCGGACAAAAGCTCGAGATCCCCAGACACGGAACACAGACGCATTGCCAGCCTTCCCCGTCCACCGCAAAGTAGGTGTGGTCTCCAGCAAGGAGACACGAGGCTGAAGGTTGATCTGATGCGCAACGTACTGAACCGCGAACGGCCACAGAAAATGGGAAGCCGCATGGATCATGGACGTACGAGCGACGTCCATGACCATGCCAATGTGGCGCTCTGCAATCCCATTTTGCTGTGGGGAGGCCGGAAGCGTGAACGTCTGGCGGATGCCCTCCACACGTCAGAAGGCTCTCAGAAGGTCGGAGGAAAACTCACCACCTCTGTCTGAGTGCAGACGCAGAACAAGAAGGTCCGAGCCGAAACTCTCGCTGAGCTGGCGACGGGTTCCGCGGATCCAGTCGATCAACACCTCAGTGACCTCACCCTTGCTGTGCAAGGGGAAGACTGTGGTGTAACGCGAGTAGTCGTCAACGACCAGCAGGAAGTAACGCTCGTGACCCTATCCACGGACGCGGGCTGGGCCCCACACGTCCATGTGGAGAGTCTGCAGGGGAGCCTCTGTCGGAGGGAACTCGGAGGAGTGAGGAGCGGCGCGCTACCGGCCCTCGACACAAGGAACACAGGTAGGGGCAGGCCTCGGAGGAAGGGGTGGGAGGGACCGGGGGAGACCAGAGACAAGGGCACAGGAGGCCATACCTCGAAGACGAGGCCGGGAGGGGTGACCAAGGCGGTGGTGCCAAAGGAGAGTCTCGTGCGACAGAGGATGACACGAGCAGGGGGCAGACGCCGGACTAGACCTGGACGCAGCAGCAAACACCTGACTAGACGCAGCTACCTGACCAGACGCAGTAACCGGAGGAGACGCAGTAGTCAGTGTGTACAGACTCGACCCAGGCCGACGGGTGAACGTGGCCAGGTGGCGGCCCGTTCGAGAGCAAGTGCAGTGGGTCATACGCTGACCTCCAGGGGTGAACTGGTCAACCCACGCGTCCTGGAGGTCAGCTCCACTCACCAAGTTCGTAGAGAACGAGGGGAGGTGGAGTCCTGACAGCAAGCCCGACGGGGCCGCAGGACACGGTAGAACCGTGGAAGAGTGCGCAAGGACTGGGCCCCCAGAGGGGTCAGCCAGGGAGACTGCGACAGGCCGACTGAGCGGCGTGAGTGTGGTGCTGTCGCGAAAGAAAGAACGCGAAGCACAAGAGTCAAGTATGAAAGTGTGAAAGGCCTCAGTAGGTGCAGTACCAGAGAGAGCAGACTCACCAGCACCTGGATCAGCAGACTCACCAGTACCTGGAGCAGCAGACGCACTAGCACCTAGAGCACCAGCCTCAATGCCCGGGTCGGGGAGAACACACAGGTAGCAGTCACCCTCAGCACTATCAGTCAAAGCATACATGGCAGCAAGGATAGCATCGAAATCAAGATCAAAGATAGCAACATTCTGCCTAAGAAGATCACCCCTGTGAGGGAGCTCAACAGCGTCAGGAAACTGGGCGCGCCAGGCGTCAGTCAGGCGACCAATGCAGCGCTGCGCAGTGTGTGGCAGCCCGCAGGTCTCCCCACGGTGCCCGCCGGTGCGAAGAACGTAAGTGCAGGGACCAACACCCCCAGACCTCCCACGCCCAGCGTACCACTCACGAAGCTGCTGGGCCGACGGGGTCTCACGGGAACGTGGCTGCTGCTGGCGCTGGCTACCACCAAAGCCTCCACGCTGTGCGGCTCCACCTCGACCAGCACCACCGCCGCCGCCACCTCCACCACCGCTGCCACTGCCTCCACCTCCGCTGCCGCTGCCTCCACCACCCCCACCGCCGCCACCGAAGCCCCCACTCCCGCCACCACCCCCACCTCCACCGCCACCCCCTCCGCCTCCTCCACCGCCTCCACCGCCGCCTCCACCGTCCCCTCCACCACCCTTGCCCCCCTTGCCCTTGCTGTTGCGGCGCCTCCCACTAGGAGCAGACGCCGCCCCGACCTCCTCAGTGCCAACGAGGTCAACAGCAGCAGAAGCAACAGAGGGGAGAAGGGGGACAGGGGAACACCCCTCAAAGAAAGGGGTGCGACGGTCGCCGTGAGAAGCACCGACAGCTAAGATACTCTTCTCAGCCGCTGTGAGGCGCTCCTCTAGCAGGTCGACAGTGAGCTCGGTGGGGTAAAGGGAGAGAAAGTGGTCCCTGGCTGAAGCAAGGGAGTCAGGGAGGCGGATGACTAGGTAGTAAAGGGTGATGTACAGGGGGGGGGGGTTCTTGGCACAGAACTCAGTGGGAAGCGCAACGCGGTAGCGGGTGTCACTAGTGCGGAGGTGAGTAATGAGGTCAGCGATTGTGGCAAAGGCGGCAAGGTCAGGGAAAAGGTAAGGCAGCATGAGGCGGCTGAGGGCAGCAGTGGCAGGGGAGGAGTAGCGCGCTACGACAGCGTCGTACAAAGACTTAGCAGTCTTGTACTGGCCAAAATGTGCGCGCTCAGCAGACGGCAGGTGACTACGAACAGCAAGGCGAGCAACAGCGTCATGAGTGGTCCACTGCGAGTGAACCGTACTGTCAGCAGTGGCAGCAGGTGTAGTAGAGACACCGGACGTGTGATCAAACAGGGATACCCCATCCCTAGAGTCACACTGAAGAAAGAGCTGCAGGTCGTCAATCCACACGTCAAAGTCAACTGGACGCCCCTAAGCATCAAAGGTGAGAACAGTAGGGGTAGCCATAGTAGCAGTAGCAGCAGTAGCAGGAGTGGCAGCAGAAGCAGTGCAAGCAAAAAAGGGCAGCGCGGCTCGGCAGGGCAGCGCGGCTCGGCAGGGCAGCGCGGCTCGGTAGTGCGGCGCGGCTCGGCTGGGCGGCGCGGCTCGGCAGAGTGGCGCGGCTCGGTGGGTGGCGCGGCTCGGTGGGCGGCGCGGCTCGGCTGGGCGGCGCGGCTCGGCTTGGCGGCGCGGCTCAGTTCCTGGCGGCGCTGCGCAGCAGGGCGGCGCGGGTGCTTACCAGGGGCGGGTGCAGGGCAGGGCCGTGACAGCAGGGGCCACGTCAGGAGGGGGGGGGGGGGGGGGGGTGGGGGGGACCGACGGTAGGGGCCGCGATTGCAGGGGCCGCGATTGCAGGCGCGTCGACGATAGGGGCCGCGACAGCAGGGGCTGTGACGGCAGGGGCCGCGACGGCAGGGGCCGCGACAGCAGCAGGGGCCGTGACGGCAGCAGGGGCCGCGACAGCAGCAGGGGCCGCGGCGGCAGGGGCCGCGACGGCAGGGGCCGCGACGGCAGGGGCCGCGACGGCAGGGGCCGCGACAGCAGCAGGGGCCGTGACGGCAGCAGGGGCCGCGACAGCAGCAGGGGCCGCGACGGCAGCAGGAGCCGCGACGGTAGTAGGGGCCGCGACAACAGCAGGGGCCGCAACTGCAGCAGGGGCCGCGACTGTAGCAGGGGCCGCGACGGCAGCAGGGGCCGCGACGGCTGCAGGGGCCACGTCGGCAATAGGGGCCGCGAAGGCAACAGGGGCCGCGTCGGCAGCAGGGGCCGCGACGGCAGCAGGGACCGCGACTGTAGCAGGGGCCGCGTCGGCAGGAGGGGCCGCGTCGGCAGCAGGGGCCGTGATGGCAGCAGGGGCCGCGACGGCAGTAGGGGCCGCGACGGCAGCAGGGGCCTGAACGGCAGTAGGGGCCGCGATGGCAAGGTGAGGCAGGCACGAAGCGCGCTTCGGGCAGGGCAGAAAAAAAAATACGATCGTGGTGGGCCCTAAAAAAAACGTTCCCACAGGGGAACCTGCTCAGAATACAATGTCAGAATGAAAGGAAGGAATGCATGAACTAGAAAGCAGGTGGGTACAAGTAAGAAACCTAAAAGTGTTGTACCCTATGTGAACTACCCCACTACAGCCTACATAGACCATAGCATATATGTTTGACAGACGCCACGTATCGTGGTGTGCTCGTTCGTCCCACGAGACTGATGCCCCCAGTTGCAGTTATTACCGTAGGACCCTGGTCTCGGTCGGCATAAGAAGTCGAGCTTCTCCGCCATAGCAAGAATCTCCTGAAATTCAGTAACGCCGCAGAGCTGAGTTTCCTGGACGATCTCGTGCTTTAGCCCACTTGCTCAAACAGCGCCACAAACCCGCTAGTGTAGCCCTTGACGGAACCGAGCTGGCGCCAAGTGCGGAGCTTCTAACGCGCCACGATCGGAGCCGCAATTGGCTCGAATCGTACACGCAGACCTGCGC
Organism: Closterium sp. Naga37s-1; assembly: GCA_947471745.1. NCBI lineage: Eukaryota > Viridiplantae > Streptophyta > Zygnematophyceae > Desmidiales > Closteriaceae > Closterium > Closterium sp. Naga37s-1. Next base: position 439,505 of record CANJKZ010000978.1, read on the forward strand.
ACCACGCGTCCCACGTGCAATATTGGGGCACCTCCACGAAATACAACGACGCCCAGGGTCCGGTTTGTCCTTCCCGTGTCGCTAGAGTCGCGTAGTCCGTCGACTTCGTGACGATGACGCGCCACCAAACCATGGCGGGCCCTCGCAGCAGTGACACGGTGTAACGAATCTTCGCTGTATCCTCCGAGACGTAGTTTGCATCGAAAAAAACGTTCATGGTGAATAACCACGCCTGAACAGTAGGACCACCCCGTTGACTCGGGTCGAAGCAAGGCGGACGCTGTGGCTTCAGCGGCATCGGCGACGGCAGTGCTGACATGCCGGTCGGCATCGAAATCGTGACGCGAGGTTGGCTTCTGGCCGCATTCGTCGCTCCGGGGTGTGTCGCGCCGTGGCCGTCGTCTCCGTCGTTGCGGGCGATGCCACCACTAGCCGCGCTTGAGGGTTGCCCCACACTTCCGTGTTCTGATGCTTGTCGTGCAGGTTGTCCCAGTGTGCCTGGTGCTTGCGATTGTGCTTGTTGTACTCGTGCGACGTCATTTTGTTGTACTTGTGCCTGGATCACGCGCCGCCCCTAGCGACCCTCGTGCCGCACCTGCTGCCCCGCGCGCCGCCCTCGTGCGGCCTGCCAATCGACCCTAGGCCCCGGCTCGTCGCCCGTAGGCCCGTCGCCCCTAGCGCCGGCCCGTCGTCCGTCGCCCCTAGGCCCGACGCCCCTAGGCCCATCGCCCGTCGCCCCTAGGCCCGTCGCCCCTAGGCCCGTCGCCCGTCGCCCCTAGGCCCGTCGCCCGTCGCCCCTAGGCCTCGGCCCGTCGCCCGTCGCCCCTCCGCCCCGGCCCGTCGCCCATCGGCCCTAGGCCCGTCGCCCCTAGCCCCGGCCCGTTGCCCGTCGCCCCTAGGCCCCGGCCCGTCGCCCGTCGCCCCTAGGCCCGTCGCCCCTAGGCCCCGGCCCGTCGCCCGTCGCCCCTAGGCCCCGGCCTGCCCGTCGACCGCAGGCCCCGCGCGCCGCCCCTTGCGGAACGCCCCTCGCCCCTGCAGCCCACGAGCCGCCCTTGCAGCCCCGCGCGCCGCCCCTGGTGGCCCCCTAGCTGCCCCTGCTGCCCTGCTAGCCGCCCCTTGCGGCCCTCTCGCAGCCCCTAAAGCCCCGCGTGCCGCCCCTTGCGACCCGCCCGCCACCCCTAGGCCCTCGAGCCGCCTCTCTTGCAGCCTGCTTGCCGCCCCTCTCTGCTGCTTACCCTGTTCCCTACGTTGCCCGGCTTCTGCCCGCCCTGCGTGCTGCGCCGCTATGGCTTCTCTCCGCGTTCTAGCGTTCGATCATGAGGGCCGCCCGATCTAGTTTGACACTTGGCTTGATGACCTGCTCCTGTACCTACTGAGCGACTCTAGGGACAGCGTTTCGTTGTTTGACCACACGTCTGGTGCTGCTCCTACCCCTCCCGCCACAGCTGACAGTGCGACTCGCTCACAGTGGCTTACTCGTGACACTGCTGCTCGCTTAGCCATTCGCAACCACCTGCCGTTAGTCGAATGCCTTCACTTCAGACAGCACAGGACAGCACAGGCATTGTACGACGCTGTAGTCGCCTGTTACTCCTCGCTTTCCACTGCCGCTCTAGGCCGTCTTCTACTGCCCTACCTGTTTCCCGAGCTGTCCGCCTTTGCCACAGTAGAGGACCTGGTTTCCCACCTTCGCACTAGCGACGCTCGCTACCGCGCTGCTGCCCCAGCTGAGTTCCTTGACAGGAACCAGCCCCCGATGTTCATCACTCTCCGCCTTATAGTCACCCGCCTCCCTGACTCTCTTCGCTCTGTCAGGTACCAATTTCTCTCACTTCACCCCACAGTCCTCACTGTTGACCTACTCGAGCAGCACCTCCTGGCAGCTAAGACTAGTATAGCTGCTATAGGTGCTGCTCGTGGCACTCCGCGCACGCCCTTCTTTGAGGGGTGCTCCCCCTACCCCCTTGCCCCCTCCTACGCCTCTGCTGCTGTTGTTGACGTCCTTGGTACTGAGGACGTCGGGGCTGATTCTGCTAGTGCGACGCACCACAGCAGCAAGGGCAAGGGTGGCAGGGGTGGTGGCGGTGGCAGCGGGGGTGGTGGTGGGGGCAGCAATCGAGGTGGTGGAGGCAGTGGAGGTGGTGGCGGTAGTGGGAGTGGTGGCGGGAGTGGGGGCTTTGGTGGCGGCGGTGGTGGCAGCGGTGGGGGTGGCGGTAGTGGCGGCCGTGGGAGTGGTGGTGGTCGGGCTGGAGCTACTCAGCATGGAGGTTCTGGCGGTGGCCAGAGGCAGCAGCAGCAGCGTCGGAGCGAGACCCCGTCGCCCCAGCAGCTTCGTGAGTGGTTTTCTCAGCGTGGGGCATCTCGGGGTAGTGGTAGCTGCCCGTATGTCATTCGCACCGGCGACCGTGCTGGTCAGACATGCGGGAAGCCTCACACTCAGCACCGCTGTTTCTCCCGCCTCGACGATGCTTGGCGTGCAGAGTTTGGTGACGAGGCCGAGCGCCCCTGCTGGGCAGAGCTGCTTAGGTCTGGAGTTGCTATCTTTGACCTAGACTATGATGCTATCCTTGCTGCTATGTATGCTTTGTCTGCTAGTGCTGAGGGTGACTGTTACCTGTGTGTGCCGCTTGACCCAGGTATAGAGGCTGCTGCTCTAGGTGCTAGTGAGTCTGCTCTCCCTGGTACTGCACGTTCTGAGGCCTTGCACACCTTAACACTTGACTCAGGTGCTTCACGCTGTTTCTTTCGCGACAGCACCACCCTCACTCCTCTCTCTGCACCTGTACCGGTCAGACTGGTTGACCCCTCCGGGGGCCCAATCCTTGCCTGTTCCTCCACTGTTCTCCCGTGTCCGACGGTTCCGTCCGGCTCACTCTCAGGCCTTCACCTCCCCTCGTTCTCTACAAACTTCATGAGTACCGCTGCCCTCCAGGACGCGATGGTCACTACCACCACTCCCGCGGGTCACCGTGTGTCGATCTGCACATGTACACAGATGGGCCGCCACCTGGCCACGTTCACACGTCAGCGAGGGTCGAGTCTGTACACACTGGCTACTGAGCCTCCTCAGGTAACTGTATTTGCCCAGGTGTCAGCGTCAGGTCAGGTAGCACCCCCTTGCTCGTGGCGCCTCCTGTCGCACCAGAATCTACTATGGCACAATTGCCTTGGTCACCCCTCCCTCCCACGCCATTGTGGCATGCACTCCCGCCTCCTTTTCTCTGGTCTTCCCAGGTCTCTACCTCCCCTCCCGCCCTCGCCTGCCCCGCCTTGCCTTCCTTGCGTCGAGGGGCGGCAGCGCGCCGCTCCTCACTCCTCCTCATTTCCCCCGACGACTGCTCCCCTGCAGACACTCCACATGGACGTGTGGGGCCCAGCCCGCGTCAGTAGACAGGGCCGTGAGTGCTACTTTCTGCTGGTTGGTGACGACTACACGCGGTACACCACGGTCTTCCCCTTGCGCAACAAGGGTCAGGTCATTGATGTCTTGATCCCTTGGATCCGCGCAGTCCGTCTCCAGCTCCGCGAGCGGTTCCACCAGGACCTTCCTGTCTTGCGCCTACACTCTGACAGAGGTGGTGAGTTCTCCTCCGACCTCTTGCGGTAATTTTGTCGTGGGGAGGGCATTCTCCAGTCGTTCACGCTTCCGGACTCCCCTCAGCAAAATGGGATTGCTGAGCGCCGCATTGGCTTAGTCATGGAGGTCGCTCGTACCTCCATGATCCATGCGGCTGCTCCCCATTCTTTGTGGCCGTTTGCGGTCCGTTACGCTGCGCATCAGCTCAACCTCTGGCCTCGTGTCTCCTTGCCGGAGACCTCGCTGACACTGCGTTGGACGGGGGAGGCTGGCGTTGCGTCGGTGTTCCGGGTCTGGGGCTCTCGTGCCTTTGTTTGCGATACATCCACAGACAAGCTCTCCGCCCGCGCTATTCCCTGCGTCTTCCTTGGCTTCCCCCCTGACGCGCTTGGCAGGCAGTTTTACCACCCCACCGCGCGCCATGTCTTCCCCTCTCAAGACGTCACGTTTGACTAGTCGATTCCCTTTTACCATCTCTTCCCCTACCGCTCTGCCCCTCCCCCGCCCCAGCCGCTCTTCCTTGCTCCAGTTCCCCCTCCCGTAGACCCCCTCCCCCCCCAGGGTCTTGCTCCCTCAGGTGTGTCTCAGGTAGACCCTCTCCCTGGTACTGTGCCTGTTGAGGTAGCTCTGGACTCAGGTGCTGCTCGAGGTGCTGTGTCTGGGGGTGCTGCGTCTGGGGGTGCGGAGCCTGGGGATGCTGAGTGTGAGGGTACCGGGTCTGGGGGTGCTGAGCTAGGGGGTGCTGAACCAGCGGGTGTGAAGTCTGGGGGTGCTGAGCCTGGGGGTGCTGAGTCTGGGGGTGCTGAGCCTTGGGGACCTACTTCTTTTGGAGGTGGTGCAGGTGCTTCGCCACGACTGTCTCCCCGGCCGGAGCCTCTCTCCCCGCAGCAGCTGCGCGAGTGGTTTACTCAGCGCACACGCCTTCGGCGTGGAGCTGCTGGAGCTGGAGACTCTGCCGCTGGTGACACTTGTTGTGCCAAAGTACTATAGTGGCACGGTCATCGCACTCCCATTCAGCCTAAAAGCCTGCTCAGCTTCTGGAATTTTGTGGGGTGGTGCTTCAACATGTTTTCTTCAAACCCTCAAAGTTTCAGAGTTTTTGAAGCAGTTTACAAGGCATGGCAATATTTTTAGTTTCAAGACTTATGGCATCCCGGAAGTGTGTGTTACCCTTTTTTTGGTAACACCCGAGTTCACCATTTCGGCTGCTGATTCATCTACGAAGCTCGGATTGGTCTGAAAATCGGTGTGGCAGTCCTTTGCCGTGTTGTGCAGGTGGTCTCCGAGTTTCAAGACAACCCAGCATCGGAGCAGCACGTGACAGCTGTCGAAAGTTACTGTTCCGTAGTCATGGTGCACTGTTGGCAGCATTTCCCTTGCCACCCTTTCATTGTTGTCATGCCAATGGTGCAGGGACAGAGAATGAGACAAGAAGTACAGGTGGTCAAGTGGGACTCTACCACCCTCCTTTTGAGAAGTGTGGTCTTCCTGGAAGCAGCTTGCAAGAGGGTGCAAGTGGGAAGACAAGCTGACTCATGGTTGGCTTGACTCACTATTGGTAGCCTTGAGTACAGCTCTGAACATCCAAGTGTGGTTGGCTTTGCTGACCTAGCTAGGACGTTTCCCATCCTTCTCTAGCCTTTCTCCCCTAGGAATCAACCTTCTCTGAGTTCCCAGGATGGTCCCAACCCCTTAAGAGTCCCCTAGGCAATGTTGCACTCAACCTCTTCCTTGCATCAATGAGAATACACGTTTTTCAGCCAAGCTTACGTTTTCGTTCACTCCGTAGCGCATAAACCTCTGATGAAAGCAAGCCATATACCGTTGGAAAGCAGACACCTGAAGCTAACGTCTGTCCAAGTTTCATTCTCGTTTATTATCGGAGCTGATCGTGACGGCGTTTTGAACAGAGACGGTTCGAAGTCACCAGATTCTGCTTAGGCGGTTTCAAGGGCATCTACGACCCCTAAGTGGACTCTAGACTATAACAAGTGGTATCAGAGCTGTTCTACTCTGTTCGTGGGTGAAAATGGAGGCTGAAGGTTCTGCTCCAGCTGGTCCCAGTGGCAGTGGTGGCGTGAGAGGCGCTGGGGAAGCGGGAAGAGGCGTTGCAGGCGGATCTGCGCCAATGGCTTCAGTTTCAACATCAGCTAAGGATGATGTGAAGGCATTCAACCTGGAGAAGTTCTCTGGGGATGATTGGGCATCATGGAGCTTCAGGATGGAGCTCCTCTTCAACCATTATGGGCTGCTTGAAGTGATGGATGGAGAATTCAAGAGGCCTACGAGCGAAGGAGCGACCAAAGAATGGGATCGCCGGTCCAAGGATGGATTCTTCCTTCTCTCCCAATGCCTCTCATCCAACCAGCTGCACCACATCAAGCATCTCATCAAGGAAGCTGAGTGTGGTCCTAAGGCATGGAGGATATTGAAGGATGTCCATGCCCCCAGCAGTGAAGCAATGGTGGTGGTGCTCGAGCGACAACTCCATGCGGTGAAGATCAACGAGGGTGATGCCGTACAAGGAGCGTTCGATCAACTCCGGGACCTCTATGTGAAGCTCTCAGCTGCTGGTGTGGACTACCCTGAGAAAATCAAGTGCTACAAGGCTCTCTCCCTGCTGCCGGAGTCGTGGGGGCCCTTGGTGGTCAACCTTAATGGGATGAAGGACTCGTGGTCCCTTGAGTGGATTCGCGCACAAGTTCTTCAAGAGGAGTTTCGGAGGAAGGAGCTGACCGCCGCTGCCGGTGAAGGTGGAGGCTCTGCCTATGGCATGAAGGGCTTCAAGGGGCGTGGCAGCAAGAAAGGGAAGGCCAAGGAAGGCTCTGGAGGGGAGCAGCATTCGGGAGGGAAGCGTGGCAACAAGGGAGGCAAGCGGTGTGGCGGCAAGTGTTGGTATTGCCATGTGGAAGGGCACCCATGGTTCAAGTGCCGCAAGCTACCTGACGGTTGGAGGCCTGGTCAGCCATCAATTGAGGGCTCCAAGGGTGTTCATGGAGCTATGGGAGAAGGCATGGGCAGTGAGGAGGGCGAAGGAGGTGCTGGCGGATACGGCGGCATGTTCTACCATGTAGGGGAGGCGTGTCCCGGGGACATGGTTGTGCCAGCCAGCAAGATTGCTCTTCACCGCTCCTCCCATTGGGTCATCGACACGGGAGCCTTCATGACCATGACCAACCGAGAGGATCTACTGGATGAAGTTAGGCCATCAAAGGCAGCCACCGTCGTTTCAGCCACCGGCCAAGTTGTACCCGTGCGTGGCGAGGGGAGAGCCATGTTCATGGGTGCGGATGGGAGGCTTGTGGGGCTGAAGCGTGTTCTCCTTGTTCCTGGATTATGTGCCAACCTTCTCTCTACCAAGGCATTGAGTGAGGCAGGGATGAAGATGGAGATGATGGGCACAAAGGTGTTCAAGGCAACTCTGGATGGGCGCGTGTTGTGGGACCTCCGAGGCGGCAAGGACATGCACCGGTCCATGTGGGAGATACTGGTGCTGCCATGGAAGGAGGCGGCTGCGCGCTTGGCTGCTGAAGCTGTAAGAGGAGGGCATGCAAGCCACGTAACCAGTGGAGGAGGTGGTGATGGCAGTGATGGTGGGCTGCTTGTGCATGGGGGGGGTGCTCTACCAAGTGTAACTCCTAGCACGGGTGAGACGGATTGGCTCACCGCACACCGTCGCTTTGGCCACGTGGCGCTACCTCAGTTACAGCAGCTGTTTAAGGAGGAAAGAGTCAAGGGGCTGAGGATAAAGGGGGAGCCCAAGGAGGTGGGCTCTTGTGAGACTTGCTTGACCAGCAAGTTCTCACGATTTCCCTTCCATTCGACGGTGGGGCAGTCAAGTGACCCGGTGGAGCTCGTGCATGTGGATCTTGTGGGGCCCATGAAGGTGAAGGGAGATGGTGGAGCCCTGTATTCCATGACTATGGTGGATGATTACACAAGGCTCACCTGGTCTTTTCCACTTGCAAAGAAGAGTGATGCTGCAAGGGTCATCATTGAAGAGTGGCTGCCCATGGTGGAGCGAGAGAGCGGTAAGCGGGTGAAGGCGATTCGTAGCGACCGTGGTGGGGAGTTTTTGGGAGCGGAGTTCCGGAGCTGGTTGAAGCGGCATGGCATCAAGCAGCAGCTCACCACGGCCTACACCCCTCAGTCCAACGGCGTGGCAGAGAGAGCGAACCGGACCATCATAGAGGGCGGGAGAACGATTTTGGTGGACTCGGGTCTACCCTTGCGGTTCTGGCCCCTCGCTATTCGTCATGCTACCGTCATCAAGAACCGGGTGTTGACTCATGTGGGAGGTCAGCATTGGGTCCCTATGGAGAAGTGGAATGGCAAGAAGCCCCTGGTTGATATGCTTCGTGTCTTCGGGTGCATGGGGCTCGTGCATGTCCCTAAGGAGAAGCGTGACAAGCTTCAAGCGGCGGCGGTGTGGGCTGTTCATTTGGGTCTTGCACGGGGGAGCAAGGGCTGGCTCATGTGGGACCCAAAATCCAACACCATCTTCACCACCAGAGATGCCAAGTTCATGGAGGGGCTCATGTTCAAGGAGTGGTCGGAGCGGGGGAGGAGCAAGGTCACCATTCCGCTTGGAATAGAGGTGGGAACCAACGACCCACTTCTCATTCCCATCGAGTTGTCCTCATCTTCAGAGTTGACAGAGGTGTCACATGACTTGGGAGGTGCTGAAGGGGAGGCAGCAGATGTGGAAGAAGTACTACAGCAGGGGGAGGCCCCTATAGCTGAGAGTGGTGATACCGAGGAGGAGGTGCAGCAGCCTACACCATCCCCTAAGCTTCCACCAAGGCGCACAACCCAAGGGAAGCGTGATGCTGTCCGTGGTGGAGCCAAGGAAGGAGCAGCCAAGGAGAGGCCCAAGAGAGCTGCCCACCCAAGGGATTTCCTCAAGTATGAAAGGCTTGGGGTTCCCAAGGCATTGCTGGTCCAAGAAGAGGAATATGAGAAGGAGAAGGGAGCCGAGGGGGAGATGGAGCAGATTTGTTGCTTTGGCGTCAACTTACCTCATGAGCCGGCGTCAATGGAGGAAGCTCTCGCTGGAGATGATCGAGAGGCGTGGCTGGCTTCAAGGGAGGATGAGTTCCAGAGCCACATGGAGAATGAAACATGGACCCTTACCAATCTTCCCCCAGGAAGGAAGGCATTGGACTGCACGTGGGTGTTACGTGTAAAGACCGATGCGGAGGGGAGGTTGGAGAGGCGCAAGACAAGGCTTGTGATCAAAGGCTTTCAGCAGAGGGAGGGAATTGACTTTCAAGAGGTGTTTGCTCCTGTTGCCAAGGCTCCTACACTCCGGTTGTTGCTAGCAGCCGCTGCCGTTTGTGGCTGGAAGGTGGAGCAAATGGATGTGAAGACGGCGTTCCTCTATGGCGTGGTAGATGAGGAGATCTACATGAAGCAGCCAGAGGGGTATGATGATGGGAGCGGACGTGTTTGCAGGCTCAACAAGGCCATCTATGGCCTCAAACAAGCTCCAAGGTGCTGGTATGCAAGGCTGGTGGAGGCGTTGGAGGCTCTTGGCTTCAAAGTTAGCGGCTGCGACGAGAGTCTCTTCATGATCGAGGGGGAGGAGGAGAAGGTATTTCTCCTTGTCTATGTCGATGACATCCTCCTCTTCTCTCCATCCCTAGAGAGGATCAAGGAGGTGCAAGGGAAGCTGAAGGAGACCTTTCAATGCAAGGCCCTTGGACCAGTGGGGTATTACCTTGGTCTTCACGTGGAGCGGGACGAGGTGAAGGGATGGTTGAGGCTTCACCAACACAAGTACCTTGCAGCCATGGGAGAGAAGTATGGGCTGGAGGAAGGGAGGAGTGTGAAGACTCCTTTACCCTCAGGGTTTCAGCTGCACCTTGATGAAGAGGAGGGTGAGGTGTTGGAGTACGAGTTGCAGCGTCGGTTCCAGTCAATGGTGGGGAGCTTGATGTACGCTTCGGTCAACACTCGCCCCGACATTGCGTTTTCAGTTTCACAGCTCGCTCGTGTGGTGTCTAGGCCCCTTCAAGAGCACCTGGATGCAGCAGAGAGGCTGGTGAGGTACTGCATGGCAACCTCAAGGGTGGGGCTGCAATATTCAGTGCATGGGCAGCTGAAGCAAAAGGGAGTGGAGGAGGTGAGCACAAAGACTGGTGCACCTGCAAGGCGTGGGCATTTGTACCTCTCGTGTTTCACCGATGCTACCTGGGCAAGTGACATCAGTGATGCTACATCCCATGGTGGCTATATATGCTGTGTTGGAGGGAGTCCAGTGAGTTGGAAGTCTAAGAAGCAAGGAGAGATAGCTCACTCATCAACGGAGAGCGAGTACATGGCGTTGTTTCATGGAGTGAAGGAGGTGGTTTGGATGAGGAGGTTGCTTGAGGAGTTGGGGCAGGAGCAAGAGGGTCCTACACCTGTGTTTTGTGACAGCCAAGGAGCAATTGCAATGGCACGTAATGCTGTGCTCCATGGGCTGAACAAGCACATGCATATCAAGTGGCATTGGGTGAGGAAGGAGGTGAAGAAGGGCACCATCTCCTTGCACTACATCAACACTACCAAGCAACCTGCGGATTTCTTGACTAAGCGGCTTGCAGAGCATCAGCATTGGAGCTGTGCCACCTTGTGTGGCATGTCCTTCAACTAAAGGAGGCAGCTTTAGGGAGCAGCTAAGGGATAAATGAGAGCACGATGAGGGGGAGTTTGTTGTGCCAAAGTACTATAGTGGCACGGTCATCGCACTCCCATTCAGCCTAAAAGCCTGCTCAGCTTCTGGAATTTTGTGGGGTGGTGCTTCAACATGTTTTCTTCAAACCCTCAAAGTTTCAGAATTTTTGAAGCAGTTTACAAGGCATGGCAACATTTTTTAGTTTCAAGACTTATGGCATCCTGGAAGTGTGTGTTACTCTTTTTTGGTAACACCCGAGTTCACCATTTCGGCTGCTGACCCATCTACCGAGCTCTGATTGGTCTGAAAATCGGTGTGGCAGTCCTTTGCCAGTGCAGGTGGTCACCGAGTTTCAGGACAACCCAGCATCGGAGCAGCACATGACAGCTGTCGAAAGTTACTGTTCCGTAGTCATGGTGCACTGTTGGCAGCATTTCCCTTGCCACCCTTTCATTGTTGTCATGCCAATGGTGCAGGGACAGAGAATGAGACAAGAAGTACAGGTGGTCAAGTGGGACTCTACCACCCTCCTTTTGAGAAGTGTGTTCTTCCTGGTAGCAGCTTGCAAAAGGGTGCAAGTGGGAAGACAAGCTGACTCATGGTTGGCTTGACTCACTATTGGTAGCCTTGAGTACAGCTTTGAACATCCAAGTGTGGTTGGCTTTGCTGACCTAGCTAGGACGTTTCCCATCCTTCTCTAGCCTTTCTCCCCTAGGACTCAACCTTCACTGAGTTCCCAGGATGGTCCCAACCCCTTAAGAGTCCCCTAGGCAATGTTGTACTCAACCTCTTCCTTGCATCAATGAAGCTACTCGTTTTTCAGCCGAGCTTACGTTTTTGTTCACTGCGTAGCGCATACACCTCTGATGAAAGCAAGCCATATACCGTTGGAAAGCAGACACCTGAAGCTAACGTCAGTCCAAGTTTCAGCCTCGTTTGTTATCGGAGCTAATCGTGACGGCGTTTTGAACAGAGGCGGTTCGAAGTCATCAGATTCTGCTTAGGTGGTTTCAAGGGCATCTACGACCCCTAAGTGGACTCTAGACTATAACAGATGTTCGCCCCAGGTGGGGGAACCTCGTCGACGTAGGTGCCTGTGGACTTCCAGGAAGCCATCTCTGCGTCCATGGCTGCCTGCCACTGAGAGGAGTAAGGACCTGTGCAAGGCAAGATAGCTTGTCAGTTCACCCAGGTCTGTGCACGTGTGTCTCTTCTGCAGCTCAGACTTCACGTGGGCGAGTGCCTCTGTGTCAGCAGTAGCAAAGACGAGGTCGTCTACGTACACGAGAACGTAGAACGGAGGCAGAGTGGTGTCAGTGCGTAAAAATAATGACGGGTCAGCAGTGGAAGGAGCAAAACCAAGAGTAGCAAGAGTCGTCCTTAGTGTGTCGTGCCACTCACGGGGTGCCTGGCGGAGACCGTAGACTGGCCGCCGGAGACTCCACTGGGTACCAGCAGGAAACGACCCAGTGAAGCCAGGTGGGCGGCACAGCCAGATCTCCTCGTGCAGGCTACCCTGTAGGAAGGCTGTGCTGAAGTCAAGCGAGTGGAGCTCGTAGTCACGCTGAGCGGCGACGTGCAGCAGCACCCGAAGAGTGGTTATCTTCGGGGTAGGGGAGAAGGTCTAGAAGAAATCAACTCCCTGTCACTGACTGAAGCCACGTGCAACGTAACGCGCCTTGAAGACAGGCGGAGAACCCGGTGGCCGCTTCACCCTGGAGATCCACATGCCACTGACGATGTTCGCCCCAGGCGAGGGAACCTCGTTGACGTACGTGCCTGTGGACTTCCAGGAAGCCATCTCGGCGTCCATGGCTGCCTGCCACTGAGAGGAGTAGGGACCCTCTATCGCCTCAGCGTAAGAGCGCGGGGTCGGGATGTCTTGTGCATCCGGGTCTCCCTCAGGGGCAAGCAGCATGGACACGAGATGAGGTACAGCAGCGGCAAAGCACTCAAACTCCTCCTGTCTGTCCTCAAGAACGGCCGTGCCAAGAGCACACTCACCCCCGACGGGCGGAGGACAGACAGACACCTCAAGTTTCAGAGTTTTTGAAGCAGTTTACAAGGCATGGCAACATTTTTAGTTTCAAGACTTATGGCATCCCGGAAGTGTGTGTTACCCTTTTTTTGGTAACACCCGAGTTCACCATTTCGGCTGCTGATTCATCTACGAAGCTCTGATTGGTCTGAAAATCGGTGTGGCAGTCCTTTGCCGTGTTGTGCAGGTGGTCACCGAGTTTCAAGACAACCCAGCATCGGAGCAGCACGTGACAGCTGTCGAAATTTACTGTTCCGTAGTCATGGTGCACTGTTGGCAGCATTTCCCTTGCCACCCTTTCATTGTTGTCATGCCAATGGTGCAGGGACAGAGAATGAGACAAGAAGTACAGGTGGTCAAGTCGGACTCTACCACCCTCCTTTTGAGAAGTGTGGTCTTCCTGGAAGCAGCTTGCAAGAGGGTGCAAGTGGGAAGACAAGCTGACTCATGGTTGGCTTGACTCACTATTGGTAGCCTTGAGTACAGCTCTGAACATCCAAGTGTGGTTGGCTTTGCTGACCTAGCTAGGACGTTTCCCATCCTTCTCTAGCCTTTCTCCCCTAGGACTCAACCTTCTCTGAGTTCCCAGGATGGTCCCAACCCCTTAAGAGTCCCCTAGGCAATGTTGCACTCAACCTCTTCCTTGCATCAATGAGAATACACGTTTTTCAGCCAAGCTTACGTTTTCGTTCACTCCGTAGCGCATAAACCTCTGATGAAAGCAAGCCATATACCGTTGGAAAGCAGACACCTGAAGCTAACGTCTGTCCAAGTTTCAGCCTCGTTTATTATCGGAGCTGATCGTGACGGCGTTTTGAACAGAGACGGTTCGAAGTCACCAGATTCTGCTTAGGCGGTTTCAAGGGCATCTACGACCCCTAAGTGGACTCTAGACTATAACAACACTAGAGCTGGAGGTGCTGGAGTTACTGCTGAAGCTGGTGGTACCGGAGGTGCTGCAGCTGCTGGTCCTAGATGTGCTCGTACCAGGGGTACTGGAGCTGCCGGGACTGGTAGTGTTGGGGGCGTTGGAGCCGGAGACCCTACGGAGCCTGGAGCTGCAAGGGCTGGAGGAGCGGGAGCTTGAGCTGGAAGCGCTGGTGGTGCTGGAGATGGAGGCGTTGGATCTGTTGGCGCTGGAGCTGGTGGTACTGGCGCAGGAGGTGTTGAGTGATGCTACCATTCGCATTCACGTCTGTCTGCCTCCCATCATATGTTCGTGCGTTGCATGCGTGTTGTGAGTGTGTGCAAGAATTTGTGTTTTGTGCGGTTTGGTTTTTCTGAGTGTGTGTGTGAATGTTATTTGGCTTGAGCAGATATCTGAAGTGACTCCTCTGCTCAAGAGCTTTCCGAGGAACCAAGTATCGCTTCAATCGGAGCACGAACTAGAAAGTTACGAACGTTGGAGTTCGTATGCTTTTGATATTTGGTTGTGGTGACTATGGGAAGTTGTGGGGTTGACTCAATATGGGGTACAGACTTTTGGGGGTTGGGAAATTCGTCTTTTCTACTGTAGTTGCTGCCAAATGGTTGGGAGAAACCAAACCAGGTTGGCAAGTGTGGCCAAGTTGGGTTGAGGTGGATTGTGGAGGTTGGGATAGTGACAAAGGTCAAAGTTGGGTTGCCTATGGGGAAGGGAATTGTATGGCATGGGGTTTCCTTGGTTGGGGACTCTCTTGGGACCTTCCCTCTCGTCCTCCTCATCCCCTCCTACCTGGTTCTATTGCTACTCTAACTTTCTTGTGTGAACTTGTGAGATCATTGTTATTGAGTTACGTTTTCTATGGCAGCATACCCCCTAGTGCGCCGAAGTTCATAACTCGAGTTATACTCCATATTCTGATACTCTTCAAATTGGGAAAGATAGCCACGGTCAAGGGCTACAACATACTCGAGTTTGAAAGAATTCTAACAGTGGACCTTTCGTCGACGACGTTTCTTGTGACGACGACTTTTCTGTCCAGAATTGTAGTTGACGATTTTGAGATATTTCAGCCCCTAATCTTCATAGACTCCGTCCTTAATCTCTAACAAGTGGTATCAGAGGTGATTAAGGACCTTGTGGGGAGTCTACTGAAGTGTGAAGACCCTCCTAGACCCACCATGGCCTGTGGGCGTGCCTAAGTGGAGTTCTGGAGGTTGGATGTGACTTCCGCTAAGGGGAAACTCTGCCGAAATTTCGTTGGCGCTGACACTTGTGAAGATTGTGTGGATCTACATTGTGACCAGCAAAAGGGGGAGCTGAAACCTCTGATTGGGAACAGAGGAGATGAATCAAGGGAGTGGAGATGCAGCTGAGAAGAGGAGTGAGCCGCCACCATCCAAGATTGAAGCTTTGGATGGCTCCAACTATGAGGAATGGAGCGGGCGGATGCGGAGCGCCTTCAAGCGCTACAAGCTGCTGAAAATTGCAATGGGAGAGGAGAAGATGCCGGGGGAAGGAGATGCCCGCGATCGGTGGATTGAGAAGAGCGCGGTGCTGTACGACCTCATCCTCCAATCGGTCAACAACGACATGTTCCAGCACATCAAGGATTTGGTGGAGTTGGATGATTCCGGACCGAAGGCATGGAAGCTGCTACGCGACGTGATTCAGCCCAACACGCTGCCGATGGTGATTGTGTTGGAGAAGGAGTTGGCTGCCCTCTCCATGAAACCGGGAGATGATGTGAAACCGGTCCTTGACAAGATCAAGGACACCTATGCGAGGATGGCAGCGGCGGGCAGCGAAGTGTCGCAGATGCAACAGTGCACCAAGATCATCTCGGTGCTCGACAACTCGTGGGACAACCTCATCCCCACCCTCAACGTTCAGCAGGACAAATGGACGCCTGAGTGGCTACGGCAGCAGATTCTGCAGGAGGACTTCCGCAGACGCCACACGGGAGGTGGTGCTGCCAACAAAACTGCTGAGGGGTATGGAGCTGCAGGAGGCAGCTGAGGAAGAGGGGGAGGGAGAGGCCGAGGCCGTGGGAGAGGCTTTGGCAGAGGGAGAGGCCGAGGTGACTACAATGAGGGGCATGGGAGCTCTGGTGGCAGGGGGAGCACCCGAATGGAGGGTGCGTGCTGGTACTGCAAGAAGGCTGGACACCCGTGGTTCAAGTGTTTCAGCCGGCCTGAGGGATGGGCCCCTCCAGGCATGAAGCCGCCAAGTGGTGAACGTGCACGCGGTGGCGCTGTGCAAGGTTCAGGTGCACAAGGTGATGGTGCACAAGGTAAAGCCGACCCTGGGATGTTCCTCATGGTTGAGGATGTGCAAGGGAGTGGGGGTGATGTGGGTTCAGTTGGGAAGGTTGTGATGCACCCCCTCACTCACTGGGTGATCGATTCAGGTTGCACGAGTCATATGACCCCACGGGCAGATTTGCTTGATGAGGTAAAACCTCCTGGGAAGATCAAGTTTGTGGCTGCCGCTTCAGGTGCTTTGCTCCCTGTGATTGGTGTTGGGAATGCCAAGGTGATGGGAGCCAATGGAGAGCTTGTGGGGCTTGGGAATGTGCTGTTGGTTGAAGGTTTGTCCGCTAACCTTCTTTCTGTGCGCCGGCTGCAGAAGAGCAAGGCTGAAGTTACCTTCGGCCCAACCAGCTGCCGTGCAAAGCTTGGGAAGTTGCTGCTGTGGAACTTGGAGGAGAAGAGCAGCTGCATCAAGGACTTGTGGCAGCTGCCCATCATCCCTTGGAAGGGGAAACCACCAGCAACGGCAAAGGCAGCGGCAGCGGCTAAAGCAACTGCGAGAGGAGAGGAGACTGCACCAACTGCTGGGGCCCTGGATGCAGTCAAGAAGGTGCAGCAGCCACAACAGCCACATGGTGAGGTGCTTGCTGGTGTGGATGCGACAGCTGCATGGGCAAAGGCTTCATCTGGGAGTGGTGAGGCTGATTGGGAGACGTGGCATGAGAGGCTGTGCCATGTGAACATTCCTATGCTGCAGAAGTTGGTAAAGGATGGGTGCTTGAAGGGGCTGGAGGTGAAGGGGGGAGCAAAGGAGATTGGGAGCTGCCCTACCTGCCTTGAGACCAAATTCACGAAGTTTCCCTTCAGAAGCAGCACAGGACCAGCCAAGGCACCACTTTCACTAGTGCACATGGATGTGGTGGGCCCCACGAGGGCCCTTTCTCTCTCGGGCAGCCGCTACTTCTTGACGATTGTGGACGACCACACGCGTGCGGTGTGGGTGTACCCTCTCAAGACTAAGGGGGAGGTGGCAGCGGCTGTTCTTAAGGAGTGGATGCCGAGAGCACAAAGGGAAAGCGGACACAAGGTGAAGGTGATCCGCACTGACAACGGAGGAGAGTTCATCGGCGCTGATTTTGAGAAGGAGCTGAAGCGGAAGGGGATCCAGCATCAGCTCACAGTGCCTTACAACCCTCAGCAGAATGGCGTGGCTGAGCGGTTCAACCGGACCCTGCAGGAAGGTGCTCGCACTCTCCTTGGGCGTGCAGGGCTGCCGGATCCGTTTTGGGTGACAGCACTGCGGCAGGTCGTTGTTGTGAAGAACAGGGTGCTGGCGAATGTGGGGGACAAGCAGTGGGTCCCCTACACCAAGTGGTATGGGATTGCACCAGCTGTGAACATGCTGAGAGCCTTTGGGTGCATGGTGGTGTTTCATGTGCCTAAGGAGAAGAGGGGAAAACTGGAAGCTTCTGGGAGATGGGGTGTGCACTTGGGGCTTGCTAAGGATCACAAGGGCTGGCTGATTTGGGACTTGACCAGCCAGCAGCTGACTGTGTCAAGGGATGTGAAGTTCCTTGAGTCCTTGTACTACAAGGAGTGGAAGCAGCAGCAGCAGCAGAAGCTTCCAACGACACCGCTAATTGTCGAGGCCGATGAGGTGCAGCGGCCTTCAAGGCAAGTGGAGGTTTCTGTCTCTGAGAATGAGATCTCTGGGGTGACAGAGGATGGGGGAGAAAATGAGGTGGAGGAGCAGCAGCAGCAGCAACAGCAGCAGCAGCCGCAGCAGCAGGAGGAGCAAGGTGCTCCACAAGGTGCCGGACGTACGGCTGACCGTCCTAGGAGGGATGTGCGCCCTCCTAACAGGCTGACCTATGCAAGCCGTGGCAAGCCAAAGGTGGTAAGGGCTGGGAGTGTGGCTGAGCAGTGTGATGAGGATGAGATAGCACACTGCTACTGGGCAGCCGTCCCTGAGCCCAAGACGCTAGCTGAGGCATTGAGCGGGCCCGATGCTGAAAAGTGGAAGCAGAGTGTGAAGGAGGAGTATGATTCTCTGCTAGAGAATGAGACGTGGGAGCTGTGTGAGCTGCCACCTGGGAAGAAGGCCATTTCTTCCAAGCTGATTTTCAGGCACAAGTACGGACCTGATGGGGCGCTGACCCGCTACAAGTCAAGGCTTGTGGCTAAGGGGTTTCAGCAGACAAAGGGAAAGGACTTCAACGAGCTCTATGCTCCTGTGGGGAAAGGCACAACACTTCGGGTGTCATTGGCAATGGCAGCAAACCGTGGATGGCGGGTGAAGCAGATGGACATCACCACCGCCTTCCTCAATGGGATCATTCTGGAGGAGCTGTACATGTTACAGCCTGAGGGTTTGGATGATGGGAGCGGCAGGGTGTGCAGGCTGAAGAAGGCCATCTATGGCCTGAAGCAGGCTCCTCGTGCATGGTACCACAAGTTAGAGGAGACTCTGCTGGCTGGGGGTTTCAAGAAGAGTGAGTGTGATCACAGCTTGTTCCTGCTGCAGGAGAAGGAGCAGTTTCTCATGCTCCTGGTGTATGTGGATGACATCCTGCTCTTCTCTGAGTCGTCTGCAATGATTGAGCATGTGGAGGAGATGCTGGAGATGCAGTTTAAGTGCTCCAAGATGGGAGATGTGAAGTACTATTTAGGGATGCATGTGGAGAGGGACCTTGACAAGGGAGTGTTGAGGTTGCACCAGAGAAAGTATTGTGAGGGGCTGGCTGAGAAGTATGGGCTGCAAGATGGAGGAAAGCCAGCCACCCCACTGCCTTCGGGGTTCACTGTGGAGCCCTGTGCTGAAGAGGAGGTGGTGGGTGAGAGTGACAGGAAGCTGTTTCATTCCATGGTGGGGGCACTCAATTATGCGGCTAACCACACGCGGCCTGACATTGCCTTTGCTACATCCAGGCTTGCAAGTGTGGTTTCACGCCCCAGTCATGAGCAGCTGGAAGCGGCCAAGAGGTTGGTCCGCTATGTGAGTGCTACGGCATTAGTGGGCTTGGAGTACAGTGCTGTGCGACAGAGGCTGCAGAGGGGTGCAGCTGATTTGGGCAAGGGGGTGATGCTCCTGACCTGCTACACCGACGCTAGCTTCAACTCTGTGAAGGCGGATGGCACCAGCATTGGAGGCTATGTGTGCCTGTTTGGAGGTGGTGCAGTGAGCTGGCGCAGCAAGAAGCAGAACGAGGTGGGGCAGTCCTCGTGTGAGACAGAGTACATGGCTCTGCATCATGGGGCAAAGGAGGTGGTGTGGCTGAGGCGTTTGTTGGAGGAGATCGGAGTGTGCCAAAAGGATCCAACTGTGATTTTCTGTGACAACGAGTCGGCTGTGAAGCTTGCTAAGAATGCTTGCCTTCATGGGCTGACGAAGCACATCAGGCCTAAGTGGCATTGGGTGAGGAGGCTCCTGGACAAGGAGGTGCGGCTGGAGATTGTGAAGACCCATCAGCAGGCGGCTGACATTCTCACCAAGCGCCTGGCTGAATCTGAGCATTGGAAGGGCATGAAGCTTGCTGGGATGAGTGTGCATTGAGGATGCATGCTTGAGCTATGGCATGTGGGATGATGGTTGGCAGCCAGAGGGGGAGTTTGTTGAGTGATGCTACCATTCGCATTCACGTCTGTCTGCCTCCCATCATATGTTCGTGCGTTGCATGCGTGTTGTGAGTGTGTGCAAGAATTTGTGTTTTGTGCGGTTTGGTTTTTCTGAGTGTGTGTGTGAATGTTATTTGGCTTGAGCAGATATCTGAAGTGACTCCTCTGCTCAAGAGCTTTCCGAGGAACCAAGTATCGCTTCAATCGGAGCACGAACTAGAAAGTTACGAACGTTGGAGTTCGTATGCTTTTGATATTTGGTTGTGGTGACTATGGGAAGTTGTGGGGTTGACTCAATATGGGGTACAGACTTTTGGGGGTTGGGAAATTCGTCTTTTCTACTGTAGTTGCTGCCAAATGGTTGGGAGAAACCAAACCAGGTTGGCAAGTGTGGCCAAGTTGGGTTGAGGTGGATTGTGGAGGTTGGGATAGTGACAAAGGTCAAAGTTGGGTTGCCTATGGGGAAGGGAATTGTATGGCATGGGGTTTCCTTGGTTGGGGACTCTCTTGGGACCTTCCCTCTCGTCCTCCTCATCCCCTCCTACCTGGTTCTATTGCTACTCTAACTTTCTTGTGTGAACTTGTGAGATCATTGTTATTGAGTTACGTTTTCTATGGCAGCATACCCCCTAGTGCGCCGAAGTTCATAACTCGAGTTATACTCCATATTCTGATACTCTTCAAATTGGGAAAGATAGCCACGGTCAAGGGCTACAACATACTCGAGTTTGAA
Organism: Closterium sp. Naga37s-1; assembly: GCA_947471745.1. Classification (NCBI taxonomy): domain Eukaryota; kingdom Viridiplantae; phylum Streptophyta; class Zygnematophyceae; order Desmidiales; family Closteriaceae; genus Closterium; species Closterium sp. Naga37s-1. Next base: position 459,300 of record CANJKZ010000978.1, read on the forward strand.
AGAATTCTAACAGTGGACCTTTCGTCGACGACGTTTCTTGTGACGACGACTTTTCTGTCCAGAATTGTAGTTGACGATTTTGAGATATTTCAGCCCCTAATCTTCATAGACTCCGTCCTTAATCTCTAACAGGAGGCACTGGAACTGGAGGAGCTGGAGCTGTTGACACTGGAGCTGGAGGTGCTGGAGCTGGGGGTGCTGTGTCTCGTGATGCTGGTGCTGGAGGCACTGTGCGGCCGCGACCGTACTTCGTTCCCCTGCTTGGGCAGGTTCTCGGTGTCCCGTCTTCTACTGGCTTTACTCCTTCCTTACTGTTTTCACCGCCTGACCAGTCGCAGCCGCCGTTACAGCCAGCCTCTCCAGTGCCTCCTCCTTCTCCTTACATTGAGCAGACCGGCGGTCTTACAGAGCGTCGTGAGCCTGCGTCTCGCCCTGCCTCCCCTATTCGCACTGGTCGTCGCGTTCCTCGTCCGCGTCCTCCTCCTATCCCCGGCACTCACGCTATGGCACTTCGTCCTTCCTCTGTTCCACTGCGTTTTCCTCTGCCCCTTCCTCATGAGTCCTCTCTTCCTGCCAGTCCCACTGTCTCTCGTCTCCTCGCCACGGTTGTCAGTGGCCCTTCTTTGAGTCCACTGCTGCGTCTGCCCTCATTGCTGAGCTAGTTGACTTTGCTGCTGCCTATCGTCTAGAATACGCCACTGCTCTTGTTGTTGAGTCTGTGTCTGCCAGTCCTCCATCTGTCGAGGGTGAGTGTGCTCTTGGCACGGACGTCCTTGAGGACACGCAGAAGGACTTTGAGTGTCTTGCAGCTGCTATACCTCGTTTCGCTTCCATGCTGCTTGCCCCTGAGGGAGACCCAAATGCACCAGACATCCCGACCCGCGCTCTTACGCTGAGGCGATTACGGGTCTCTACTCTTCTCAGTGGCAGGCAGCCATGGATGCCGAGATGGCATCCTGGAAATCCACAGGCACCTACCTCGACGCAGTTCCCCCGTCTCGGGCGAACATAGTTGATGGCATGTGGATTTTCAAGGTGAAGCGGCCGCCGGGTTCTCCGCCTGCCTTCAAGGCGCGTTACGTTGCTAGAGGCTTCAGTCAGCGACAGGGGGTCGACTACTTCCAGACCTTCTCCCCCACCCTGAAGATGACTACTCTTCGGGTGTTTCTGCACGTCGCTGCTCACAGCGTGACTACGAGTTGCACTCTCTGGACTTCGGTACAGCTTTCTTGCAGGGTAGCCTGCACGAGGAGATCTGGCTGCGCCGCCCACCTGGCTTCACTGGGTCGTTTCCTGCAGGTACCCAGTGGAGCCTCCGGCGGCCAGTCTACGGTCTCCGCCAGGCGCCTCACGAGTGGCACGACACACTGAGGACTGCACTTGCGGCTCTGCGGTTTACTCCTTCTACTGCTGACCAGTCGCTGTTTCTATGCACCGACACGTCGTTGCCGCTGTTCTACGTCCTCGTGTACGTCGACGACCTGGTCTTTGCCACTGCTGACACTGAGGCACTGACCCTTCAAAATTCGGAGCTGCAAAAGAGACACATCTGCACCGACCTGGGTGAACTGCGCAGCTGTCTTGGCTTGCAGATCACCCGGGACAGAGCACGGCACACCATCACCCTGACTGAGTCACACATGGTGCACCAGGTCCTTCAGCGCTTCGGCTTCCAGTTCTCCTCGCCACAGCCCACTCCTCTGTCTACCGGCCTCTCGCTCTCAGCTCCACCTTCGAACGAGTCCGTAGAGACGAGTGGTCCGTACCCAGAGCTTGTGGGTTGCCTCATGTACCTGATGAGCTGCACACGACCTAACCTTGCGTACCCTCTCAGCCTCCTGGCTCGCTACGTGGCTCCCGGTAGGCACCGAAAGGTGCACTGGGATGCTGCGAAGAGGGTACTGTGTTACTTGTGCAGTACGTCGGGCATGGGGCTTGTGCTTGGAGGACGGGGTCCAGTTGTCCTCACTGGTCACACAGACGCTTCTTGGGTTGACGACTCAGCTACGCAGCGGTCGTCACAGGGTTACACCTTCAGCCTAGGTTCCGGCTCTGTTTCCTGGCGGTCTACCCGCTCGTCTTCGGTTCTCAGCTCCAGTTGTGAGGCTGAGATCTACGCAGGGGCCATGGCTGCATAGGAGCTACGTTGGCTCACCTACCTGCTGACTGACTTGGGAGAGCAGCCTCGTTCGCCTCCAGTTCTGTACGTAGACAACAAGGCCATTATTGCCTTATGTCAGGAGCACAGACTGGAGCACAGAACGAAGCACATCGCTCTGTGATACTTCCTTGCTCGAGAGTTGCAGCAGCGTGGCCAGCTTCGTCTTGCGTATGTGGCCACTAGGGCCAACACTGCTGATATATTCACCATGGCACTTCCGCGTGGTGATCGTCAGCGCTTCTCTACTGTTTTAGGCCTAGTGCCTACTTTGCCTCACTTGCTCACTGCGTGACTTTGCTTGTACTGTGATCTTTATATATACCTGCATACTTACACTTGCTAGGGTATGATCACTGTATTGTTTGTTCTCTTTTATATAACTTTGCATGTGAACTGGCCTTGCGGCCCTTCGCTTGTGCTCGGACTGTGTGGTGACTTTGTGATCCACCCTGGGCTTGCTTTGCTTTTCTTGTCTGGTCTTGCGACCACTTGTTCTCCCCCACTTTGCCTATGGGGGTGTGTCAGAATGTTATAGTGCTTACATTTGTGTAGACTATAGTGGGGTAGCCCATAAGGGGTACAACCCAATTAGGGTTAGTACTTGTACCCAACTCTTTCATAGTTCATCCATCCTTGTTCGTTAGTTTGACAAGTGGCTATGATAACCAAGTGTTACGGGTGCAATGGAACGAGGTAGCGAGGATTGCGAAGGTACACATGTACAATGTGGGTCAAAAGTACAAAGTATGAGCGAAGGCATGAGCGAAAATACTTCTGTGCGATAACATGCAACGGTTACGCAGTGCGTGCGAGCTAGCTAGTGCTAGGCTGGCATCGAGGTTCGGGCTAGTCCCGAAGCGTGGGCCGACTCGGCCAGGCCAGCAGTGCAAGGTTTGGTGAAACAGTGCGCGCGAAGTTGGCGAAGCCCCGTTAGCAGTAACGGGCGAACAACGGCTGCTGCTGTACACGATGTTGACGGTCGCGGTAAGGAATGTCGAGAAAATTCCTTACAGTATCCATGTATCGATGAAGGTCCCACCAAACACGGATTTATACACTAGTTGTCCCTCCTATCTGCAAACCCCTACACTTTGAACTCGTTTGCCCGCGTAGTGCAATCCTCGCTAACTCGATACATTGGACCCGTGGCGTTCACCCTAAGGTGTTTTGCTAGACCCCGAATAATCTGGGTACATTGCCTACAATACCGTTTTCTACCTTGTGAAACTGGCGTGAGCCACGAAGCATATACTCTTCCTGGCCAAGCCCAATGGTTCACTGCTTCCTAACACGTATCTTTCGTGAAACGTTTCGTGAGTTTCGCTTCTGCGAATTACATATCAATCCACTTCACTCCTAACAACCTCGTCAACAGCACAGTAAACCCATTTCCACCGCAAAATTGTCCAGTTCTTCTTGACTGGAACTGTACAAGTGCAACTTGGGATCCAGCAGTGTGCTGCTCCCTTGTTCACTCATGGTTTCTCTCACCTCACGCCACAAAATGCACTAGCCACGATGACGACACGACAACAGTGCTTCAACAGTGCTTATCTTCTCTCGCTCCCTGGAGTCTGGTCTGGACCCTCAGCTGCCATATCGCCAGCGATACTTAGCGCTATGTCCGTTCCCTCGCCCAATAGCATACGTTACACACACGAGCTGGCCTCGGAGCGGACGGAACTTCCACGATCCACATGCTTCCACTCCACTTCCATTCCAACTTGTCGGACGGAGAGGGGCAGAGCGGTAGGGGAAGAGACAGTAAAAGGGAACCGACTTGTCAAACGTGACGTCTGGAGAGGGGAGGACACGGCACGAGATGGGGTGGTAAAAATGCCAGCCAGGCGCGTCAGGGGGGAAGCCAAGGAAGACGCAGGGAATAGCGCAGGCGGAGAGCTTGTCCGCGGACGTATCGTGGACAAAGGCACGAGAACCCCAGACCCGGAACACTGACGCATCGCCAACCTTACCTGTCCAACGCAGTGTAGGCGAGGTTTCCAGCAAGGAGACATGGGGCCAGCGGTTGAGCTGATGCGTAGCGTACCAGACCGCAAACGGCCACAGAAAATGGGGAGCAGCCGCATGGATCATGGAGGTACAAGTGACCTCCATGACTAAGCCAATGCGATGCTCAGCAATCCCATTTTGCTGAGTGGAGGCCGGAAGCGTGAACGTCTGGAGGATGCCCTCCCCATGACAAAATTCCCGCAAGAGGCCAGAGGAGAACTCACCACCTCTGTCAGAGTGCAGACGCAGGACGGGAAGACCAGAAACAAGGAGGCGGGAGTGCATGCCACGAAGGCGTGGCAGGGAGGGGTGACCAAGGCGGTGGTGCCACAAGAGAGTCTGGTGCGACGGGAGGCGGCACGAGCAAGGGGATGCTACCGGACCTGACGCGGACACCCGGGTAGTCGCAGCTACCTGACGAGGCTCGGTAGCCAGTGTGTACAGACTCGACCCAGGCTGACGGGTGAACGTGGCCAGGTGACGGCCTGTCCGTGTACACGTGCAGATCGACACTCGCTGACCCCTAGGAGTGGTGGTAGTGACCATCGCGTCCTGGAGGGCAGCGGTACTCACCAAGTTCGTAGAGAATGAGGGGAGGTGAAGACCTGTCATTGAGCCAGACGAAACCGCCGGACACGAGAGAACAGTGGAGGAACGGGCAAGAACTGGGCCCTCTGAGGGGTCAGCCAGTCTGGCTGGTACATGTGTAGAGAGAGGAGTGAGGGTGGTGCTGTCGCGAAAGAAATTGCGGGAAATACCTGAGTCAAGCGTAAAGGTGTGCAAGGCCTCAGCAGGTGCAGTACCAGGGAGAGCAAACTCACTAGCACCTAGAGCAGCAGCCTCTATACCTGGGTCACGCGGCACACACAGGTAACAGTCACCCTCAGCACTAGCAGACAAGGCATAAATACCAGCAAGGATAGTATCATAGTCAAGATCAATGATAGCAACTCCAGACCTAAGCAGCTCTGCCCAGCGGGGGCGCTCGGCCTTGTCACCAAACTCTGCGCGCCAAGCATAGTCTAGGCGAAAGAAGCAGCAGTGCTGAGTGTGAGGCTTCCCGCATGTCTGACCAGCACGGTCACCCGTGCGAATTGTCAAACTTATATATGCTATAGTCTGTTTAGGCTGTGGTGGGGTAGTTCTTAGAGGGTACAACACTTTTGTGTTTCCTACTTGTACCCATCTCCTTTCTAGTCTCATCATTCTTCTCGTTAATTCTCACTTGGTATAGAGCAGGTTCCCTAGTGGGACTGTTTCTTCCTAAGGGCCCACCACGTTTAAATTTTTTTTTACCTGCCCGAAGCGCGCTTCGCGCACTGCCCTGACCTACGCCTTCGTGGCCCCTACGCGGCCCCTTAGCGGCCCCTTCGCGACCCCTTAGCGGCCCCTTCGCGGCCCCCTAACGGCCCCTTCGCGGCCCCCTAAGGCCCCTTATCGGCCCCTTCGCGGCCCCCCCTAGCGGCCCCTTCGCGGCCCCTTCACGGCCCCTTAGCAGCCCCTTCGCGGCCCCCTATCGGCCCCTTATCAGCCCCTTCGCGGCGCCCCCCCCCTTCGCGGCCCCCTACGGCCCCTTCGCGGCCCCTTAACGGCCCCTTTTCGGCCCCTTCGCGGCCCCTCAGTGACCCCTACGCGGCGTCGCCCCTGCTAGCGGCGTCGCCCCTGCCAGCGGCGTCGCCCCTGCTAGCGGCGTCGCCCCTGCCCGCGGCGTCGCCCCAGCCCACGGCGTCGCCCCAGCCCGCGGCGTCGCCCCTGCCCACGGCGTCATCCCTGCTCGCGGCGTCGCCCCTGCTTGCGACGTCGCCCCTGCCTGCGGCCTCTCCCCTGCTGAAGTGGCCCCTGCTGCCGCAGCCCCTGCTAACGCGGCACCTGCAGTGGCGGCCCCTCCCCTGCTGGCGCGACACCTGCTGCTGCGGCCCCTGCTGTCAAGGCCCGGCCCCGCACCCGCTCCTGGTAAGCACCCGAGCCGCCCCGCCGAGCCGCGCCGCCCGGCCGGGCCGCGCCACCCAGCCGAGCCGCGTCGCCCAGCCGCGCCGCGCCGCCCAGCCGAGCCGCGCCGCTCAGCAGAGCCGCGCCGCCCCCACCGAACCGCACTGCCCTACTGAGCAGCACTGTCTTGCACTGCCCTGCTGCTATTGTTTCTACTGCTGCTACTACTGCTACTGCTGCTACTCTTGCTACTGCTCCTACTGCTGCTATGGCTAGTCCTACCGTTCTCACCTTTGATGCTGAGGGACGTGCAGTTGATTTTGACGTGTCGGTTGACGACCTACAGCTCTTCCTTCAGTGTGATTCTAGGGATGGGGTGTCCCTCTTCGATCACACGTCCGGTGTTTCCACTGCTCCTGCTGCCACTGCTGACAGTACTGTTCGCTCGCAGTGGACCACTCGTGACGCTATTGCTCGTCTTGCTGTTCGTAGTCACCTACCGCCTGCTGAGCGCGCGCACTTTGGCCAGTACAAGACTGCTCAGTCTTTGTACGACGCTGTAGTTGCACGCTACTCCTCCCCTGCCACTGCCGCCCTCAGCCGCCTCATGCTACCGTACCTTTTCCCTGACCTTGCTGCCTTTGCCACTGTCGCTGACCTAGTTGCTCACCTTCGCACTAGTGACGCCCGCTACCGCGCTGCCCTTCCCACTGAGTTCTGTGCCAAGGACCCCCCCCCCCCCATGTACATCACCCTGTACTACCTAGTCACCCGCCTCTCTGACTCTCTCTCTTCAGTCATGGACCACTTTCTCTCCCTTTGCCCCACCGAGCTGACTGTCGACCTGCTAGAGGAGCGCCTTGCTGCAGCTGAGAAGAGTATCTTAGCTGTAGGTGCTTCTCGCGGCGACCGTCGCACCCCCTTCTTTGAGGGGTGTTCCTCTGTCCCCCTTCTCCCCTCTGTTGCTTCTGCTGCTGCTGTCGACCTCGTTGGCACTGAGGAGGTCGGCGCTGCGTCTGCCTCTAGTGGGAGACGCCGCACCAGCAAGGGCAAGGGGAGCAAGGGTGGTGGAGGGGGTGGCGGGGGAAGCAGTGGAGGAGGTGGAGGCGGCGGAGGAGGTGGAGGTGGTGGTGGGGGTGGTACCGGGAGTGGGGGCGTCAGTGGCGGCGGTGGAGGTAGTGGCGGCGGTGGCGGAGGAGGTGGAGGCAGCGGCAGCGGTGGTGGAGGTAGCGGAGGAGGTGGTGCTGGTCGAGGTGCAGCCGCGCAGCGTGGAGGCTTTGGTGGCAGCCAGCGCCAGCAGTAGCTGCGCACCCTTGAGACCCCGTCGGTTCAGCAGCTTCGTGAGTGGTACGCTGGGCGTGGGAGGTCTGGGGGTGCAGGTCCCTGCACTTACGTTCTTCGCACCGGCACTCGTAGTGGGGAGGTGTGTGGGCTCCCACACACCACGCAGCGCTGCTTCGGTCGCTTGACTGACGCTTGGCGTACCCAGTTTCCTGACGTCGTTGAGCTTCCTCGTTGGCATGATCTGCTTCTGCAGAATGTGCCTATCTTTGATCTAGACTTTGATGCTATCCTTGCTGCCATGTATGCTCTTGCTGATAGTGCTGAGGGTGACTGTTACCTGAGTGTCCCGCTTGACCCGGGCATAGCGGCTGCTGCTCTAGGTGCTAGTGCGTCTGCTGCTCCAGGTACTAGTGCGTCTGCTGCTCCAGGTGCTGGTGTGTTTGCTCTCTCTGGTACTGCACCTACTGAGTCCTTGCACACTTTCACACTTGACTCTGGTGCTTCGCGCTCTTTCTTTAGAGACAGCACCACACTCACGCCGCTCAGTCGGCCTGTTGCGGTCTCCCTTGCTGACCCCTCCGGGGGCCCAGTCCTTGCACACTCCTCCACGGTTCTACCGTGTCCTGCGGCCCCGTCGGGCTTGCTGTCGGGACTCCACGTCCCCTCGTTCTCTACGAACTTGGTGAGTGGAGCTGACCTCCAGGACGAGTGGGTTGACCAGTTCACCCCTAAAGGTCAGCGTGTGACCCACTGCACTTGCTCTCGGACGGGCCGCCACCTGGCCACGTTCACCCGTCAGCCAGGCTCGAGTCTGTACACACTGACTACTGCGCCTCCTCCGGTCCCTGCGTCTGGTCAGGTAGCTGCGTCCAGTCAGGTGTTTGCTACCGCGTCCAGGTCTAGTCCTGCGTCTGCCCCCTGCTCGTGTCGTCCTCTGGCGCACGAGACTCTCCTTTGGCACCACCGCCTTGGTCACCCCTCCTTGCCTCGTCTTCGAGGTATGGCCTCCCGTGCTCTTGTCTCTGGACTCCCCAGGTCCCTCCCTCCCCTTCCTCCGGGGCCTGCCCCCACCTGTGTTCCTTGTGTCGAGGGCCGGCAGCGCGCCGCTCCTCACTCCTCCTCGTTTCCTCCGACTGAGGCCCCTCTGCAGACTCTTCACATGGACGTGTGGGGCCCAGCCCGCGTCCGTGGACAGGGTCACGAGCGTTACTTCCTGCTGGTCGTTGACGACTACTCGCGTTACACCACAGTCTTCCCCTTGCGCAGCAAGGGTGAGGTCCCTGAGGTGTTGATCGACTGGATCCGCGGTGCTCGTCGCCAGCTTAGTGAGAGTTTCGGCTCAGACCTTCCTGTTCTGCGTCTGCACTCAGACAGAGGCGGGGAGTTTTCCTCCGACCTCCTGAGAGCCTTCTGTCGTTCTGAGGGCATCCGCCAGACGTTCACGCTTCCGGCCTCCCCGCAGCAAAATAGGATTGCTGAGCGCCGCATTGGCATGGTCATGGACGTCGCTCGTACATCCATGATCCATGCGGCTGCTCCCCATTTTCTGTGGCCGTTCGCGGTTCAGTACGCTGCGCATCAGATCAACCTCCAGCCTCGTGTCTACTTGCCGGAGACCACACCTACTCTGCGGTGGACGGGGAAGGTTGGCGATGCGTCCGTGTTCCGTGTCTGGGGATCTCGAGCTTTTGTCCGCGATACTACAGCGGACAAGCTGTCCTCCCGTGCCGTTCCCTGTGTCTTCCTTGGCTTCCCTCCTGACGCACCCGGGTGGCAGTTCTACCACCCCACCTCGCGTCGTGTTCTGTCCACTCAAGACGTCACGTTTGACGAGTCGGTGTCGTACTACCGTCTTTTTCCCTACCGCACTACCTCTCCCCCCCCCCCCGCCGCTCTTCCTCGCACCAGGTACTCCCCCAGTAGACCCCCTCCCCCCCCAGGGTCCTGCCCCCTCAGGTGTGTCCCAGGTAGACCCTGCCGAGCCGGTCGAGGTAGCTGTCGACTCAGGTGCTGCTAGGGGTGCTGAGCCTGCGGGTGCGGGGACTTGGGGTGCTGAGACTGGGGGTGCTGAGTCTGGGGGTGCTGAGTCTGGACGTGTGGAGCCTGAGGGTGCTGTATCTGGGGGTGCTGAGCCTGCGCGTGCTGCGTCTGGAGGTGCTCTCGGTGTCCCGCCGCGGCGGGAGCCTCTCTCTCCACAGCAGCTTCGTGAGTGGTACTCTCGGCGCTGTCAGGGTGGTGCTGGAGCTACTGGAGGTCCTGCTGGGGCTTCTCGAGGTGCTGCTGGTACTGGAGGTGCTGCTGGAGATTCTGGAGGTGCTGCTGGTGCTGGTGCTGCTGGTGGTGCTACTGGTGCTGGGGGTACTGCTGGTGCTTCTGGTGGTGCTGCTGGAGCTGGAGGTACTGCTGGAGTTTCTGGAGGTGCTGCTGGTGCTGGTGCTGCTGGAGGTGCTGCTGGTGCTGGGGGTGCTGCTGGGGCTTCTGGAGGTGCTGCTGGTGCTGGTGCTGCTGGAGGTGCTGCTGGTGCTGGAGGTGCTGCTGGTGCTGGAGCTGCTGGAGGTGGTGCTGCTGCTGGAGCTGCTGGAGGTGCTGCTTGTGCTGGAGCTGCTGGAGGTGCTGCTGGGACTGGAGACCCTGGGGCTGAGGGTACCGGTTCTGTCTCTGCTGTCTCTGGAGGTGCTGTGCGGCCGCGGCCGTACTAGGTTCCGCTTCTTCAGCAGGTTCTTGGCTCCCTGCCTTCTCCTGGTCCTCCTCCTCCTCCTTTACTGAGTCCTCCGCCTGTCCAGTCCCAGTCGCGGTTTCAGCCAGCCTCTCCACTGCCTGGTCTTTCTCCTTACTCTGGACCGACTAGTGGTCTTACGGAGCGTCGTGAGCCTGAGTCTCGTCCTGCGTCACCTGTCCGTCCTGTTCGCGCTGGTCGTGTTTTGCGTCCGCGTCCTCCTCCCGTCCCTAGCACTCACTCTATGACTCTGCGTCCTACCACTGCTCCACAGCGTGTCCCTCTGCCGTCTCCTCCTGCGTCCTCTCTTCCTGCCGGTCCGAACCCTACGTCTAACTCCCTACGTGCTGCTAGTCCAGCTGTCACGCGTTTTCTGGCCACTGCTGTCACTGACCCTTTGTTTGAGTCCACTGCTGCGTCTGCTCTCGTTGCTGAGCTTGTTGTCTTTGCTGCAGCCTATCGCCTAGACTACGCCGCTCGTCTTGTTACTGAGTCTGCGTCTGTGTCTGTCTATCCTCCGTCCGTCGGGGGTGAGTGTGCTCTTGGCACGGACGTTCTTGAGGACAGACAGGAGGAGTTTGAGTGCTTTGCTCCTTCTGTACCTCATCTCGTGTCCATGCTGCTTGCCCCTGAGGGAGACCCGGATGCACCAGACATCCCGACCCCGCGCTCTTACGCAGAGGCGATAGAGGGTCCCTACTCCTCTCAGTGGCAGGCAGCCATGGACGCAGAGATGGCTTCCTGGAAGTCCACAGGCACCTACGTCGACGAGGTTCCCCCGCCTGGGGCGAACATCGTCAGTGGCATGTGGATCTTCAGGGTGAAGCGGCCGCCGGGTTCTCCGCCTGTCTTCAAGGCGCGTTACGTTGCTCGTGGCTTCAGTCAGCGACAGGGAGTTGAATTCTTTCAGACCTTCTCCCCTACCTCGAAGATGACCACTCTTCGAGTACTGCTGCACGTAGCTGCTCAGCGTGACTACGAGCTCCACTCGCTTGACTTTAGCAGAGCCTTTCTACAGGGCAGCCTGCACGAGGAGATCTGGCTGCGCCGCCCACCTGGCTTCACTAGGTCGTTTGCAGCTGGTACCCAGTGGAGCCTCCGGCGGCCAGTCTACGGTCTCCGCCAGGCACCTCGTGAGTGGCACGACACACTGAGGACGACTCTTGCTGCTCTTGGTTTTGCTCCTTCCACTTCTGACCCTTCTCTGTTCTTACGCACTGACACTACTCTGCCGCCGTTCTACGTTCTCGTGTACGTAGACGACCTTGTCTTTGCTACTGCTGACACTGAGGCACTCGCCCACGTAAAGTTCGAGCTGCAGAAGAGACACACGTGCACAGACCTGGGTGAACTGACAAGCTATCTTGGCTTGCGGATCACCCGGGACAGAGCACAACGCACCATTACCTTGACTCAGTCACACATGGTGCAGCATGTCCTTCAGCGCTTCGGCTTCACGTACTCCTCGCCACAGTCCACTCCTCTGCCTACCGGTCACTCGCTCTCAGCTCCACCTTCGGACGAGTCCGTAGAGCCGAGTGGCCCGTATCCAGAGCTTGTGGGCTGCCTCATGTACCTGATGACTTGCACACGACCTGACCTCGCATACCCTCTCAGCCTTCTGGCTCGCTACGTGGCTCCCGGCAGGCACCGAAAGGTGCACTGGGATGCTGCGAAGAGGGTGTTGCGATACTTGTGCAGTACATCGGGCATGGGGCTCGTGCTTGGAGGACGGGCTCGAGTTGTCCTCACTGGTCACGCAGACGCCTCCTGGGTTGACGACTTGACTACGCAGCGGTCGTCACAGGGTTACACCTTCAGTCTTGGCTCCGGTTCTGTCTCTTGGCGGTCTACCTGTTCTTCTTCTATTCTCAGCTCCAGTTGTGAGGCTGAGATCTACGCTGGGGCCATGGCTGCACAGGAGCTACGCTGGCTCACCTACCTGCTGACCGACTTGGGAGAGGCGCCTCGTTCTCCTCCAGTTCTGTACGTCGACAACAAGGCCATGCTGGCCTTGTGTCAGGAGCACAGACTGGAGCACAGAACGAAGCATATTGCTCTGCGCTACTTCCTTGCTCGAGAGTTGCAGCAGCGCGGTCAGCTTCGTCTTGCCTACGTGGCCTCTCAGGCCAACACTGCTGATGTTTTCACCAAGGCACTTCAGCCTTGTGATCATCAGCGTTTCTGTACTGTGTTAGGCCTCGTACCCACTGTGCCTCACTTGTTGACTTCTTGAATCTGCTTGTATTGTACTCTATATACTTATACCTGCATGCTTACACTTACTAGGTTGTGTTCACTGTATTGTTTGCTTTCCTTTATATAACTCTGCATGTGAACTGGCCGTGTGGCCCTTTGCTTGTGCTCAGACTGCGTGGTGACTTTGTGATCCACCCTGAGCTTGCTTTACCTTCTTGACTGGTCTTGTGACCCCTTGTTCTCCCCCACTTTGCCTATGGGGGTGTGTCAAACTTATATATGCTATAGTCTGTTTAGGCTGTGGTGGGGTAGTTCTTAGAGGGTACAACACTTTTGTGTTTCCTACTTGTACCCATCTCCTTTCTAGTCTCATCATTCTTCTCGTTAATTCTCACACGAATGACATACACGCAGCTAGCACTACCCCCAGACGCCCCACGCTGAGCAAACCACTCATGAAGCTGCTGGGGCGAAGGGGTCTCACTCCGACGCTGTTGCTGCTGCCGCTGGCCACCGCTAGAACCTCCCCTCTGAACAGCTCCACCGTGACTGCCACCACTCCCACTGCCGCCACTACCGCCACTCCCACTGCTGCCACCACTGTTGCCACCAAAGCCCCCACTCCCGCCACCACTCCCACCGCTGCCACCACCTCCACTACCTCCACTGCTGCCCCCACTACCACCTCTGCTGCCACCTCCACCATTCCTGCCACCCTTGCACTTGCTGCAGCGGTGCTTCCCACTAGCAGAAGCAGCCCCGACATCCTCAGCACCAAGGATGTCAACAGCATCAGCAGAGGCGTAGGAGGGGGCAAGGGGAGAGGGGGAACACCCCTCAAACAAGGGCGTGCGAGGAGTGCCACAAGCGGCATCTACAGCGACTACACTAGTCTCAGCTGCAAGGAGGTGCTGCGCGAGCAGGTCAACAGTGAGGTCTGTGGGGTCAAGTTTTAGAAAGTGGTCCCTGACTGCGCGAAGAGAGTCAGGGAGGCGGGTGACTATGAAGTAGAGGGTGATGTACATCGGGGGCGGGTGGGGGGGAGGGGCGTTCTTGTCTAGGAACTCGGCTGGGAGGGCAGAGCGGTAGCGAGCGTCGCTAGTGCGAAGGTGGGTAACGAGGTCCTCTACAGTGGCAAAAGCGGACAGCCCAGGAAACAGGTACAGCAGGAGAAGATGACCTAGAGCAGCAGTGGCAGGGGAGGAGTAACGGGCGACTACAGCGTCGTACAGTGCTTTAGCAGTCTTGTGCTGTCCGAAGTGAGCACATTCGGCTAAGGGCAGGTGGTTGCGAATGGCTAAGCGAGCAGCAGCGTCACGGGTAAGCCACTGTGAGCGAGTCGCATTGTCAGCTGTGGCGGTAGGGGCGAGAGAGGCTCCAGACGTGTAGTCAAACAACGAAATGCTGTCTCTAGAGTCGCTCAGTAGGTACAACTGCAAGTCGTCGAACCACGTGTCAAACTGGATTCGACGGCCCTCATGATCGAACGTGAGGACACGGAGAGAAGCCATAGCAGGCAGAGCAGGGTGGCGCGCTACTAGCAGAGCAGCACGCAGGCAGGACAGGGCGGCGCACAGCGAGGGTGGCCAGCAGCAGGGCGGGCAGGAAAGGGGGGGGCGGCGAGCGAGCTGCAAGGGGCTGCGAGCGGGCCGTAAGCTGGCGGCGAGCAGGTTGCAAGGGCGGCGAGCGGGCCGCAGGCAGGCAGTAAGCGGGCGGCAGGGGCGGCGAGCGGGCCGTGAGCAAGCGGCGAGCGGGCGGCAGGGGCGGCCCAGCGGGCCTAGGAGCGGCGGGCGGGCCGCAAGCGGGCGGCGCACGGGCGGCAGGGGCGGCGCGCAGGCTGCAGGGGCGGCGGGCGGGCCGCAAGCGGGCGGCGCGCGGGCTGCAGGGGCAGCGGGCGGGCCGCAAGGGGCGGCGAGTGGGCCGCAAGGGGCAGCGCTCGGGGCTGCAGGGGCGGCGTGCGGGGCTAAAGGGGCGGCGCGCGGAATGCAGGGGCAGCGCACGGGGCTGCAGGGGCGGCGCGCAGAGCTGCAGGGGCGGCGCGCGGGCTGCAGGGGCAGCGCGCAGGGCTGCAGGGGTGGCGTGCGGGCTGCAGGGGCGGCGCGCAGGGCTGCAAAGACGGCGCGCGGGGCTGCAAGGGCGGCGCGCGGGCTGCAGGGACGGCGCGCGGGGCTGCAGAGGCGGCGCGTGGGGCTGCAGGGGCGGCGCACGGGGCTGCAGAGGCGGCGCGCGGGCCGTGAGCAGGTGGCGAGCGGGCTCCAGGGGCAGCGCGCTAGCTGCAGGGGCGGCTCGTGGGCTGCTAAGGGCGGCGCGACGAGCTGCTAGGGGCGGTGCCGCGGCTAGAGGGGCGGCACTTCAGTAGGGTAGGGCGGCATGGCAGCTAGTGGGGCAGCTCTGTGGTGGGCCCTAAAAAAAACGGTCCTAGCGAAGGACCTGCTCTGAAACCATGTCAAAGTAACGAACGAGAATGAATGCATTGAACAGAAGTTGGGTACAAGTACTAACCTTAATTGGGTTGTACCCCTTATGGGCTACCCTACTATAGCCTACACAAACTAAGCTATATAACATTTTGACATGTCCCTCTTGATGTCACTGTTTCGGTAGCGCGAAAATGTTTGGCGCGCGTGTCACGTTTCTTGTTTAGATACAAATTTTTTGCCACATGTCCACCGCGATTTACTGAAATATTTAAGGAGCACTAAATCTTAGCTTGGGCCAACAAAACAATAAACCCCGAAATACAGGGACGCAATTCGGGAGGCATCAACACTAAACACAGATGGCAAGGTGTTTAGGGTTGATGCCTCGAATGTGGTGAAATTCGGGAGGTATCAACCCTAAACACGGGAGTCGGCAAGGTGTTTAGGGTTGATACATTGAAAGTGGTGGCTGCAGGGCTGATTTTATCAGGGTAATTACCCTGATTTCAGGGTGATTACAGGCTTCTCAACTGCTAGGCCCTGCAATTTCAGTTTTTTTAACTTGTGAACTCTGATCCAATCAGAAAAGTTACTTAACGAACCCTGAAATCTTATAACTAGACTCAGAGTAGTGTACTTGCGGACTATGTCTATGCAGAGTATGCGTTCGGTGGACCCTGAATGCGAGGGTATCGGGACGAAGGTTCCTCGAAGTTTCCTTTCGATAACCCCCCCCCCTGTGCGTAATCATTACTTCGCGTGGCCCCATGTGAGGTACCCCGTTCATGCGCTGGACTGACGTAATAACGACATCGAATTCCAACACCGTGCTGTAAAGACAGCTGTCAACAGTGACAACGCACCCAAATCTATGATACGTTGCTGCCACGCGCACCTCGCAGTGCACAGCATGCCTCTGCCATTCGCCAGAACGGCATGTTGACAGTATGCGCTGGCAGCTAAGCAGTCCTTGAATGAATTCGGCCTTGCATCTACGGCCGAATTCATTGATGAATGTTTCCATCAACCTTGTGGCATCGCGCCGCGGTGGTTTCGTGATGACCCTGCCATCTCCAACCTTCCTTTCCTTCCCCCTACCCAGAGCTAGGCTTCCTTCGCTTCCTGCTTTTCGGTCAGTATCACACTTTCCTCTCGCTCCATCTTTCCCCTAGCTCGCCGCCATAGAGGCCCTGCCGGCCGACGAAGATGCTCCTCAGACTGGCCCTGACAAGCCACCTTTACCGACAAAACCGACAGCACAAGCCTTGCCGGAGAAAGCATCAGATGATCCCCGGTCTGGGCTCGATTTTCTTAGAGCTACCGGTGCTCTGGTGACACCAGAACCTCCTAGGTCTACGGTTCATGACTCTGCTGCTAGAGTAACCCCTACTCCTTCTGATTCTCCACATCCTGTCGCCTTCACTCTACCCCCGGCTGTTGCTTCTTGCAGCAAAGATCCCCCACCGCCATCGCCTAGCCCCACTCCAAGCACGGTGCGTGTGTCTATTGGCCCGCCGTCGGCTTCTTCCACTCCCAAGCGAGCACGAAATGGGAAGTGGGCGCAGAGTACTCTGGTCGTCGGAGGCCGCCGTATTCCACCGCCTGACAATAACAAGCCGGCAGATCCTCCACCGAAAGAAGCTGAGCAACCGGAGGAAGTTGACATCCCTGTGCGCGCGGATACCGGCTCGCCCGCACTCACCAAGATGCAGCTGCGAGAGCAGGTGTACCTTGAGGCGAGTATTAACTACAAGACGAAGTGGTCGCAACACTTTTCCTGGCTGGTGTTTGGGAAGACCAAGGACGGTTTTCCATACGTGAAGTGCTCCATCTGCATGTCGTACGCGAAGGGGAACACGAGGTACGCCATGCAAGGTGACGACGGTGGCCGTGACTTGCAGACACAATCGTTCAGGGCGCACGAGCATACGGACGCACACAAGGCGGCGGTGGATCGGCAGTTGAAGCTTGCGGCGGGCATCCGCGAGGGCCAGCAGGCAATTTTTGACTTCATCAACTCCGACGTCGAGGGGCGGCGCGCGATTCATCTCATGCGGTCTACGCAGTTCCTGTGCCAGTGCGACGCGACGATTAGCATGTTTCCGAAGCTGATGCGGCATCTTGCGGAGCAGGACACGCCAGACATTCCTCGACAATCTTACGGCGTGTATCTGACACGGTATTTAATCTTACCGTTAGATTGCAGCTGGACATATGTGATGTGTGGTTTTTTTATTACGATCCTAACCATTTTATTCTCCTCTGTGCAGATACGGGTTCCAACAAATGGTTCACAGCATCAGTACATACCTCACTCGGGTCCAGATGGACCACATCCTGGCATCCCCCTTCCTGGGCATTCAGTGCGACGAGAGCACAGACCGAACGCGAGGGAAACACATGATTGTGTACCTTACGTTTTTTAAGAATCGCCAAATCGCATGCGAGTTCTTTACATTGCTGACGGTTGAGCTGTGTGATGCAGGGTCTCTGTTCGAGGTGCTTCTGAACCATCTCCGCTCCGCAGCCGTCGATGTGTCCAAGATCGTCGGCATCAGCACGGATGGGGCGTCGGTCATGACCGGGAAAGAAAACGGATTGGTGGCGCGTCTTCGGGAACACGTTCCGCACCTGTTTTCATGCCACTGCATCGCCCACCGGTGTGTATCAAGTTTCCTAGTTGGTGTGGTTTTCTACGATAAGATTAACCAATTACCTCTTGATTTGTATTCCCTGCATCCTACAGTGAGGCGTTGGCTGTGAAGGACGCCGCTGAGTCAAACAAGGACCTTGGCATGGTCGACAAGGTGGTGCGCGCAGTGGCGACGCTTCTCGGAAACTCAAGCGTGTGGAGTCAGCGCTTCAAGTACCTTCAGCGAGTGATCTACCAGACAAACCTCGAGGTCCAAGGAATCCACACGGTTCGATGGCTGTCACGAGGTGATGCGGTGCGCAGGCTGTGCAAGGTCCTCGGCGCTTGCATCGTGCTGCTCTGGGAGCACAACCACAAGGCCTACGAGATTGTGACGTGCTACAAGTTCCAGTTCTGTTTGTTTTTCCTGGCCGACATTCTGGTCGAGATGAACGACCTCAACCGCTGCTTCCAGAGGTGTGAGGAGGTGAGATTGAATGCTAGTATAATTTTGAGATGGGAAGTGTATGTCAGAATAATATATAATTCTATATATTGTTCTATAACTGCCTGTAGTTTAGAATACTGTAGTCATATAACTTTCTGTTTGGTGGTGCACCTTTCTTCATTCTTGCCTATTTGTACTGCTCGCTCTATAGTGAACAACCTCTTTTGTTGGCTCACACCTCTCGCTACTCCCCGTCCCAAGTTCCTAAGCTACTCTCTAAGCTATGGAGGTTCCTAAGGCATAGCACTTATTCTGATATGGTATCGAGAGCCTGGTTCGCCTAGGCCTGCTTCTGATTGTCATTCATGGCGCCCCTCGTCGCGCCGTGCATCGCGCTGCCAGTAACGCAGCTTCCACTCGTCACGCTGCTGCCCGTGACGGGGAGCTGGGCGAAGGCACTAGCTGCGGCCCCGGTTCAGCCTCTCGTCGCGCGCCTCGCTGGCCCCGTTTATCGCCACATCGCGCTGCTCCGACGCCTGGCCGGTCGCGCTACACCGTCCCCCCGCCCCGCCAACCATACAGCTGCCGCGACTGCAGCTGCGATGCTAGCGACGGCGAGCGGCGCAAAGGCGCTCGTCGCACCCTCCGTTACGACCCCCCGTCCCGCTCGTCGCAGCCCACCTGCGATCCCGCCAGCGCCAGCAGCATTCGCGCCTGCTGTGGGGGGAAGTGGAGTGACGGGGGGGGGCGCTGTAAGCCGCCAGCAGCGCCTGCCGTCACCCTTTATCGCCCCACACGCGACCGTCACTGTGGGGGGGAGGGTGTGGCGGGAGTGTACCCGCAGGAACCAGCTGCCGCCCTCCTCTCTCCTCTCTCTCCCTGCAGCATCTGTCGCTATGGGGGAAAGGGGGGAGTGTGAGGGGGTGGCGAGAGAGATTCTGCCGAGCCAGCAGCCGCCCCTCCTCCCCTCTCTCTCACTGCCGCGTGTGCCATTGTGGGGGGGAGAATGAGGGGGCGGCGGAAGTCAGCCGGTCATCTGCTGCTGTCGCCCGATGCTGTCGTGGCACCTCCAGCTGCCGCCCCTGCTGCCACCTGCCTTTACTGCCTTTGCTTCTGCTGCCCGCTGCTAGGGGCCTGCAGGTGCTGCCGTCGAGCCGCTGCTGTCCTGCTGCACGTTGCAGCCACAGAGCCTGCTCCTCAGGCGATCTGCCGCCCCTACACCTGCTACTGTTTCTGCCTTGGCCGAGGGGTTGGTACAGCTGGATCTGCCATCACTGCACCGGTTGCCACTGCACTTGCCTGTTGCTGTGATTTCCGCTGCGGCCTGTCTGGTGTACCCCATTATGGGGGCGTTGACTGCACATTCTTCCCTACAGGCACTTATGGGGGCGTGTCAGAATAATATATAATTCTATATATTGTTCTATAACTGCCTGTAGTTTAGAATACTGTAGTCATATAACTTTCTGTTTGGTGGTGCACCTTTCTTCATTCTTGCCTATTTGTACTGCTCGCTCTATAGTGAACAACCTCTTTTGTTGGCTCACACCTCTCGCTACTCCCCGTCCCAAGTTCCTAAGCTACTCTCTAAGCTATGGAGGTTCCTAAGGCATAGCACTTATTCTGATAGTGTAATCCTACACTTTTGCTAATCCTACTCCCTGTTGTTGATTGCATGTGTGACAGCTGGATGTGACTGAGATTTCGAAGACTATTGAGTCCACCACGGGTGACCTGACGGAGCGCTACTTGACGACAAACAAACCGTTCGGGGGCGAGGGGAAGAGCTGGCTGGTAAACTTCCTCAAGGTCCACAAGGAGGGTGGAGGCAAGCAGGTCCGGGTTCGAGGCGTGGACGGAGAGGGACGCCCAATCAACCACCTCTACACCATGCATGAGAGGAAGCTGAAGGGCCACAAGCAGGGAAGCACCTACGCAGACTGCGTGAAGCTGTGCCGCCAATTTGCCCGCGACTGCGTGGACAACCTGAACGAACGGCTGGATGACCTTGGGAAGCTGGGCCCGACGAAGCTGTTCCGGGCGGGGAAGTGGCCGAAGATCAAGGCCCAGCAAGAGAAGAAGTGCAAGGAGTGGCTGCACGGATGCAGCAGGCTCTTCCGCCACAAGCTGCCGGGATTCAACCTCAAAGCAGCAGAGAGGGAGCTCCCGACATTCTGCGCGATCATGGAGTCACACCATGAGATGGAGAGCTTCGCCCAGGGCCTTAACAACTTTCTTGGGAGCGTAGACTCAAAGAGGTAGGCCACTGCATGCGTACGAGTTTTTTACCTAATTGATTTTTATGTTGGTGATTATTAACATGTTGAATTCCAACTTGTTGATTTATTAACTTGTTGATACTTTTGCATGCTTTGTTGTGTTTCGAATGTGCCTGGCAGGAGATGGCCCAACCTCATCCTGCTGTGGCAGGCACTGGCTGTGCTTCCCCTCTCCACCGTGGAGTGCGAGAGGGGGTTCTCCAGGCAGAACATCATCAAGTCCTGGGTGCGTGGAGCGCTCTGCAACGCGCGGCTGGGGGAGCTGATGCAGAAATCGCTCCTGAAGTACGAGATCGAATGGTCGGAGGCACTGGAGGTGTGGAGGTCCATGCGGAGGAGGCGCCCTGTGAAGAGCCTGAAGCTGGTCGTGGCAGAGAGGGAGAGGAAGGGGAAGCAGAAGGAGGGTGAAGCTGTGGCTGCTGGAACTGCGGGGGAGAACGAGGACGAGGGGGAGGAGGAGGAGGAGGAGGAGGAGGACGATGAAGTGGAACATGACTTGGGCGACGATCAGGAGGTCGTGGAAGAGGAGGACAACCCTTTCCTGTCAGACGATGAGGAGGTGTACTTCATTGACAAACCCGTGCACTAGATACTGTAGGAAAGTTGAAGTTGTATTAGTCATTTTGAAGTGTAGTGCAATGTTAATAGCAACCCTGATTTTGAGCTGTGAACCCTGACGGATCAGACTAGGACTTTGTTCGACACTGAGCTATCAGGGTAGCTTCCCTGTGAAAAATGTGCGATCATAATAGAGGGGGATTTTTTTTCCGGGAATCAGGGAGGCCTAAAATGAAACGTCAGCCCTGGGTGGCTGGCTCCCTAGGGGTTTTAGTTTGTTTTACACCGTATAAAAAACAAGACCAAACAAAATCATCATAAGACAAGCCTTGTCGGCGCGACTAGACTGAAGTGACATAACACGTCGCAAAATTTGTCTTTGGTGAAATAATAAAAACCCCATGCTTTAATTTTGAGATTCTAACCATAAAACCAAATGGCACTTGTAACGCTGACGTAGACCCGTCCGCAACATGTATATAACGTAGAAGCGCACGTAGGTCGATTCAATTACGGGGTGTTCGGTCGCCCTACCTGTGGTGCGAGCTTGGTCGACGGGATTGTGAGAGGCGCGCAATCGGCCGCGTCACGCAATTTTGCCGCGATAATCCCAGGCTTCCCCCAACGTGGCCACATATTGCACTTCACTCCACCTGTTGTACTATTGAAAGGTTCATTCGCCATACCTATCTATTGTCCATACCCCGAGGTGTTGGCTGCAAGTATGAAGGCAATTGCGAATACCACCGCTAGTGCAATTACAGCGAAATTTTACCACCACAATTGCGATTACTACCATTAACTTAGTAGCACGGCCGCAATTCACGCCAGATGGATGCGCAATCTGACGCGGCGCATCGCACGGAGAGGCAGAATCTGCTGCCGCGACGGGCGGATGTGAAGCTTGACGCGAGGCAGAAAGGCATGTCGCGGCGCTTGATGCTCGCCGCCGTTTTGTTCATTGTCTGCGCAAATAGTTAGGGTTACATGCCTGGGGTGATTTCTGGGTTACGTGCGTCGGGTAATTCGGGTTCATCGGGTGACTCGGGTTGCAAGCGAATGTTACCGTACGTTTCATGGCTGTTTCGTTTATTAAATCGGGGAGGTAGGACGCGGATGTGCTCGACGGGCGGACGAGAAGCTTGATGCGAGGCAGAAGGGCATGACGCGGCGGGGGATGATCGCCGCCGTTTCGTAGGTTGTTAGGGTTACGCTGAGTAATTCGGTTACATTTGGTACTTCGGATGATCATGGTATTTTCGGTAGTCCGATTAAGAAAAAAAATGGTAGTCTGGAAAATGCAGGCGTTTCGGATCATTCGGGGCAACTCAAATATAAGGTTAGAAAACATATTCGGCAATATGCGTGTGTCTGTCACGACAAAGTTGACTGTGTATCACACCCCCGTGTGATACCTTGAGCGAGTGATGACGTCACATGGAGGGTGGTGATGACGTCTCATGGAGGAGAGAGAGAGTGGAGGGGGGATACCTTGAGCGAGTGGTGACGTCACCACCCTCCATGTGAAGTCATCACCACCCTCCTCCTCCTCTCCCCTCTTTTTCACCACATCATGGGCAGACGGTTGGATAAAACTATGTGAATCCCTTTCTCAGCACCGCCCTACCTTTTTTCTCTCACCATTTTCCCTCCCTCCCTCCCTCCTTCTCCTCCTCTCCCCATCCCCCCAGATGCTCTCCTCTACGGCCTTGCTAGCTGTGTTGCGCCAGGCAAAAGCTCTTGCATTCCTAATGCACATCCTCCCTTCCTCTCCTGCCCCTCTCCTCCTCCTTTCCTCCTCCCCCCAGATGCTCTCCTCTACGGCCCTTCCAGCCGTGGGGCGTCTAGCAGACGCATCACCTTGACAATAGCTTTTAAGGCGCCTCAAAAGTCCTTCAACCCTCTGACCCCATCCCCATCCCCTCAGATCCTCTCCTCTACAGCCCTGCTAGCCATTCTCACCTTTGCTGATGGCACTCCTCTCCCCCACCGTATCCCACTGGGTATTGTTTTTCTTCTCTCTCTCCTTCCCTCCACTACATCAGATGCTTTCCTCTACGGCCCCGCTAGCCGTGCTGCGCCTGGGAGACGCCCTTACCTTCGCCGATGGTTCTGCTACTAACGTGATTCTCCTCTCCCTACCTCTCTCCCGCCAATCCCCCATATACTCTCCTCTACGGTCTCACCTTTGCTGATGGCTCTGCAGCTGACGTGGCTCTGGGCAAAGGCAGCAGCAGCATAGGGAGTATCAGCAGCAGCATCGGGAGCAGCAAGGGGGGAAGAGCAGCGGTGGGCCTGGGAAGGGTGGTTGCAGGCTTGTTTGCTCCCAGCTGACCTGTCTCTGTCGCTCCTGCTGCCGGTGGTGGTGGTGGTGGTAGTGGTGGGGGAAGGGTACATGTCACATGCTGTGTAGAGGAGCAGCAGTGGGGTTGGGTAGGGTGGTTGCAGGCCTGTTTGCTCCCAGCTACCCTGTCTCTGTCGCTCCTGCTGCTGGTGCTGCTGTGGGGGGAAAGGGAAGGAAGGTGGGGAGGAGGAGGAGGACTGGGCACGGTGCGTTTGTGCCTCTGCATACTCTCGCCAGGGTGCTGCCTTTGTCGCTCTCCTATCTTATCTACATGGTACGTGCTTTCCTAGGGAGTTGGCATGATATGAATGACGTGCTACTGTGAGGAAAGAGGAAAAACGGAGGGAGGTTCTGGAGTGGGCACAGTGCGTTTGTGCCTCTGCATACTCTCGCCAGAGTGCTGCCTCTATCGCTCTCCTATCTTCTCTACATGGTACGTACGTCCCTAGGTAGCTGGCATGATATGAATGAAGTGCTGCTGAGGGGAAATGGAAAAGAGGGGAGGAGTAGGAGCGGGCACAGTGCATCTGTACCTCTACATACTCTCGTTGGTGGGTTCGTGGGTTCGTGGATTGGTGGATTGTTGGGTTGGTGGGTTGGTGGGTTGGTGGGTTGGTGGGTTGGTAGCGTATCAGTGCTCTGTTCTGCATCCCTGCGTTGCTCCTCTAATCTCTCCTCATGGGGGAAATTCAACGGGCACTCGCCTTCCCCTCTCTGCTGCAGCCCCTTCCTGGTGGGTTGGTGTCAGTGTTTGAGGCTCCTCCCAAGTTGTCACTTCATCGGCACATGTTTTAGTTTCCTCAATTGCCTGGTGGGTTGGTGGCGGTGCGTGGTGCGTATCTGAGGGTCAGTCTTTGTGAATGTGAGTGGGAATTGGGGAAAGGGAGAGACATTACAGCAACTTGTTATGCCGCCATGCTAGTTTTAGGCATTCGTGCCAACAAGTCGATTCAGGGCAAAGCGACTCGTGCCGTTCCCAGGGCTAAAAAATCACAAGGTGGGACAAAACA
This sequence comes from Closterium sp. Naga37s-1, assembly GCA_947471745.1. Taxonomy (NCBI): domain Eukaryota; kingdom Viridiplantae; phylum Streptophyta; class Zygnematophyceae; order Desmidiales; family Closteriaceae; genus Closterium; species Closterium sp. Naga37s-1. Next base: position 483,290 of record CANJKZ010000978.1, read on the forward strand.
TTTAAAGGGCCATCTTCTTTTGAGTCGACTCAAAAGCAGACAAAAAAATCACAAGGTGGGACAAAACATTTCAAGGGCCATTCCCAGCATGCTGTGTCATGCCATGCCATTCTGTGCCATCCCATGTCATATCATGTCATGTCATGTCATGTCCTAAGTTGGAAAATACGCGTATCGCGTATAATACGCTAGCGTATTATACGCTGGGTATATACGCAGTACGCCATGGCTGGCGTATTGCTGATACGCAAAAATACGCTGGGCGGGCAGGTAAAACTTCTTCCCGGGCAGGTTCCGCCCTCGAACTGTAGGGAGTAGAGGTCGCCATGGCGAGGAAGTACTAAATCGACGAGAGTTGGACGAAATGCAAGAACAGAAATGCTGGATTGTATGAAAGACGAGCTGTTGGGATTGAGGAGATGTTCGAACGAGTGAAAGGGGGGAGGTTGGGTTTGGGAGGTTGAGAGGGTTGGTGTGTGGTTGGGGATGTGGGAGAGGTTGGATTTTGAATATCGAATTGCAGACAGGGGTTGGGACCAAGCGAGGTTGAGGGTTCAATTCTCGCCGTCGCAAATTCTCGCAAAAAAAAAATTACGGGCTGCCCCGGCGTATTTTTGCGTATTAGCGTATTGCGTACATACGCTGGCGTATGTACGCAATACGCCCACCCCCCAAGGGCGTATCTGCCAACATAGGTCATGTCATGTGATGTCATGTCATGCCATGCCATTATGTGCCATGCCATTCCATGTCATCTCATGCCGTGCCACCCATTATGTGCGATGCCATTCTGTCCCATGCCATGCCATGCCTTGCCTTGCCATGCCATGCCATGCCATGCCATGCAATGAGGCATGCCTCATGGCGTTCGCCCTCAAGTACAAATTCTTTCCCAACACAACACCTCTGTTCCAACCAGCCCTTGGTTTGAGTCGACTCAAAACCAGCCCTTGATTCGTGTCGACTCAAAACATGGCGTTCGCCCTCAAGTAAACTTTCTTTCCCAACTCAACACCTCTGTTATTGAGACGTCTCAAAAGTACTCTTTTTACACGTGGCATGCCTCATGGCGTTCGCCCTCAAGCTCACCATCTTTCCCAATCAGCCATGTGGACTGGCCGAGCTGCAGTCGGGAAGTCCCAACTACACCATTTTTCCCAACACAACACCTCTGTTCCAACCAGCCCTTGAAATCGCTGCCAACCTCTCTAAAAAAATCAGAACCACCCACCAGGCTGTGTGTATGATGTTTTGCCTCATGGCCGTTACCCTCAACTACACCATCTTTCTCAGCATACCTCTCGCTCAACTCTGCTCCAACCAACCAATCCGTGCAAGATCTGCCAATCTTATGCCAGTTTGCTCCAATCTCTGTCATCTCTTCCACCCACTTGGCAGTGCTTATCATGGGATGCCTCATACTCTCCGCCCTAAGCTACACCAGCTTCAGTGCAGCAGCACTTTACATGTGCAGCAGCCCCACTCCCCTACCCCCCTCTTCCAATCCCACCCATCAGGCAGTGCTAATAATGGCATGCCTCATGGCGTTTTCCCTCAACTACACCATCTTTCTCAACACCTCTCCTCTCATCTATCCTAATTTCTGTGCCCAAAATGCCTCCTCTCCCACCCATCAGGATGTGCTAATAATGGCATGCCTCATGGCGTTTGCCCTCAAATACACCATCTTTCTTTTGAGTCGACTCAAAAGTCACCTCACCTAAACCATTTTCCTCAGCACCACTCCTCCGCTCTAACCACCAGAATATGTTTTGAGACGTCTCAGCACCACACCTCCGCTCTAACCACCAGAATATGTTTTGAGACGTCTCAGCACCACACCTCCGCTCTAACTACCAGAAAATGTGCCATTGCATCCATCCCCCTTCCCCTCCTCTCACCTGTCAGGAACGTTGTGCTAATAATGTCATGCCTCATAGCCTTTGCCCTCAACTAACGCCACCTTTCTCAGCACCATTGTAACGAGGTGACTTTTGAGTCGACTCAAAAGTCACTAACACCATCTTTCTCAGCACCATGTTTCTCTTCTTGCCTAATTAACCCATGCACTCTCTGCCAATCTCTGTAATCTCATCCCTCCCACTCGTCAGACCGTGCTTACGATGTCATGCCTCGTGCCCTTTGCCCTCAACCACGCACCATCTTCCTCAGCACCACACCTCCGCTCTAACCACCGGAAAATGTGACATTGCATCCATCCCCCTTTCCCCTCCTCTCACCTATCAGGAAGGCAGTTATGATAGTGTCATGCCTCATGGCCTTTGCCCTCAACTAACACCATCTTTCTCAGCACCATTGTAACGAGGTGACTTATGAGTCGACTCAAAAGTCACTAACACCATCTTTCTCAGCACCACGTTTCTCTTCTCGCCTAACTAACCCATGCATTCTCTGCCAATCTCTGTAATCTCCATCCCTCCCACCCATCAAACCATGCTTACGATGTCATGCCTCATGGCCTTCACACTCAAATACACGATCTTTGGTGTATCAGCTCTTGATGCAGCCGGATAACATGCCACCCCTTCCCCCTCTTCTCTCCTCCCGCCCATCAGGTGGTGCTTACAATGTCATGCCTCATGGCCTTCGCACTGAACTATACGATCTTTGGTGTATTAGCTCTTGATGCAGCCAGATAACATGCCACCCCTTCCCCCTCTTCTCTCCTCCCGCCCATCAGGTGGTGCTTACAATGTCATGCCTCATGGCCTTCGCACTGAACTATACGATCTTTGGTGTATTAGCTCTTGATGCAGCCAGATAACATGCCACCCCTTCACCCTCTTCTCTCCTCCCGCCCATCAGGTGGTGCTTACAATGTCATGCCTCATGGCCTTCGCACTGAACTATACGATCTTTGGTGTATTAGCTCTTGATGCAGCCAGATTACATGCCACCCCCTCCCCCTCCCCCTCTTCCCACCCATCAGGTGGTGCTTACAATGTCATGCCTCATGGCCTTCGCACTGAACTACACGATCTTTGGTGTATTAGCTCTTGATGCAGCCGGATTACATGCCACCCCCTCCCCCTACCCCTCTTCCCACCCCGTCCCCCTCCTCCCGCCCATCAGGCCGTGCTTACGATCTCATGCCTCATGGCCTTTGCTCTCAACTACACCATCTTCCTCAACACCACTCTCAACCCCGCCCTTACTCAAACCATGTATGGCAACATCAAGGTATATTTGCAGCATGTAGGAACTTGTTTCATACACAAGCAAACGTGACATTGGCTGGTGTTTGCAGTTTCAAGTTTTCATATAGCTGCAGTTTTCAGTTCCCTCAACAAATCGCTTCAGCTTACCCTGCATCAAGTTGTTAGTTGGATTGGAGTTAGCACGACAGGTAGGGACTGGTTATGAGACGAGTTTTGAGTCGACTCAAAACAACTTGCTTCAGCTTACCCTGCTTCTAGTTGTTAGCTGGATTGGAGTTAGCACGGCAGGTAGGGCCTGGTTACAACCCACTCTTCTTGGCAACATCGTCAAAATACCAGACTGTAAACCCTAATCCATTAACTTCATCTTAACCCGACTATTGTTTTTTATTTTTTCAAATAAGAATATTCACCTTCTACCTTTGCCCACTGTGTAGATTAGCCGCGCTCTCTTCATTTATTTGATTCCTCTTACCTCTTGAACTTATTGTATCACTTGCTAATCTTATTTCGCGAACTATTTTCGCCTCATAAACTATTCCAGAATCCACATCACACTCTTGGCTGATATCTACATAATTTAGGAACAGTTGAAACTGGTTGGGCTCTTTTGGAGGCTTGCCGTTTGACCTGTTAAGAGTGGCAAGGGAAGAAGTAGGAAAGGGGGAGAAGGAGGGGAGGGGGTGGGCAGAGGGAGGAGGAGAGGGATAGGGGGGGAAGGTGGGGTTTGTAGGGTATATGATGTTCATGGTGTGAGAGTGCTAGAGATATTATTTTGTTCTATACGGTATGATGGGGTGGGGAATAATTTCTTCTGTTGGCATTTGGGCACATGTCGCTGTCTGCTCGAATTTGTTCTCTCCCCCCACTCCCCCCGCCACCCCCTCCCCCCCCCCCCCCCCCCTCTTCCCCCCATTCTGGGTGTTTATTTCACTGTTGAAAATTTTTTCGAAAGGGAATATTGTTCGGCAAGTTAGGGGGTGACCGAAGTGAAACGTCAACATCCGTTTGCGGATGTCGGCGAATCCTGACGGTCGAAATCTTCGATCCGAGGGCTGACATGCACCGACATCCAGCAACATGGTCACTTCGGACACGCCCGTATGGGGTTCTTGGTGTTGGGCTGAAAAAGCCCTTAGGATCGTTTTCAAGACTAAAGTCTCAGAGTGATGATGTATTTTGCGAAAGCGTAATAGTGGATTAATTGAACCACTTTGCACTAGAATGTGAGAACAATATAAGTTTATTATAGCAAAGGGATACAAGGTTTTCTATGATTACAAGGAATATGAAAGGTTTAACTGTGACCGCTGTTGCGATTCAATACAGCAACGACTCAGGTAACTGCTCAATAGCGAGTCAGTTATTTGTCCTTGCTGTCGCGCTGTCTTTGTCGAGTCAAAGTTTGCTGACCTTTGACCTTCGCTTCAACCTCTTGCTGTTGTCCCCTTTGCATCTGGAGTGTCATCGCATTCGTGGCCCTGTCCAGTCAGCAGCATGCAGTACTCGAACTTCTGCTTTCCAAGTTTCTTGGTCAGGTAATATGTTGCGATCTCGGACGTGAAGAAGTAGGATAGCTCGAGCCTCCCTTTCTCGACCTCGTCCTTCACAAAGAAGTAGCGCGGGGCAGTGTGCTTCATTCGGTTTGTGAACCCGCTCTTGTTTGCTATGCGAATTGCAGATTGGTTGTCGCAGAAGAGGGAGAAGCTGGGTAACTGGGCCAGTTTTGCTTCTACCAGTAGTTCGCGAAGATATAGTCCTTCCTTGGTGGCTGAGCAGAGTGCAATGTATTCTGCTTCAGCAGAAGAGAGAGCAATTAGTTCTTGCTTGCTCGACTGCTACGAGATAGGACCGACGGGCTCAAGTCGATAGATGTAGCCGGTGCACGATCGCCTGTTATCAGAATCGCCTGCATGGTCAGCATCCACGTAGCCGATTAGTTTTAGAGGTGTGGTTCCGGTCTTGTGGTAGGTTAGGCCGATCGTTGGTGTGCTGACGAGGTAGTGTAACGCGCGGTCGAGTTCCATCATGTGCTATGCTTCGGGCCGTTTGAGATAAATAGCAAGTTGGCTCGCTAAGTACGACAGGTCCGGTCTAACGGTTGCGAAGAGTAAGCATCCAAGTTTCCACTGGTAGTCGCGTAGTTCGGCAGGTCCGAGTGGATTAGACTTTTCGTGGTGATTTCCGGCAATGTAGCGATAGGGCGTGGATATGGTGGCTGGCGATAATCCAAAGCGTTTGGCGATTGTGTCGGCGTGTTTTGCGACGCTGAGGTAGATCGCGTTTTCTCCGTCGAGTATGTTGAGTCCCAGGTACTAGGTTACGGTGGAAGAGACCGTGAGTGAGAGATCCCATTGTAGCTCCCCTTCAAACCAGGTGGTGATGTCTTCGGTAAAGCCTAGATAGAGCAGGTCGTCTACGTACACGATCAGCAGGATGTATTCGGCTTCCTTCGTGAGTCTGTACATGCCCTGGTCGTGTGGTAGTTTCTAAAAGCCGATGCGGATTAATCGGGCATATAGGTAGTGCTGTCATAGCCGCGGAGCTTGCTTGATGCCATACAGGGACTTCAGCAGCTGACATACTTGATTAGGGTCTGCGTCGGATCCGTGTGGTTGCTCGACAAAGATTTTGGCGTTGACGGGAGCGTAGAGAAACACGTTAGCTATGTCGATTTGGCGGAGCTTCTTCTGCTTCATGGCGGCTATCCCGAGGAGGATTCGCAAAAACGTATGTCGGCTGACTGGCGTGAAAGTCTCGATAAAGTCTTGTCCGTGCTCTTGGTCGAAGCCACGCACGACCCATCGTGCTTTGAATTTGTCAATTGTCCCGTCAGCTTTTGTTTTCACGCGGAAAACCCATATTCCCGTGAGAATGGTTTTGTTGCGTGCCACTCCGATGGGTACTATCTTCCAGGTGTTTCTGTCTTCCAACACTTTTAACTCCCTGTCCATGGCCTCGCGCCATTTTTCCTTGTGCTCCCCCCCCAGAGCCTGCTGAATCGTAGCAGGCTCTCGCGGCATTGGTGCGCCATGGACTGCGGTGACGAGCCCAAGAATCTGCAGCCCACGCTGTGTGTAGCGAAGAAGATTTGGGTCCTCGAGATAAACTGCTTCGTCTCCTGCTTCTGGATCAGGTAAGAATTTGGGGCCTATGCGTTCTGAAACGTTCGTGTTGACCGGCTGGGGTGTAACGTAACCATTATCGGCGAAGTCGTAGTAGACTTCGGCGTTGATGCTTTCGCGAGGGTTTTCGTCGTCCATCGAAACGGGTACCGAACAGTAGGGAAGAGGCCCGGTTTCTTCCGATGCTCCGTCCACGTTTTGTTCATCCAAGTCAGCCTCATCTACTGGTGAGGCGAAGGCTCGGTTGCCACGGAAGCCGCCCGTGAGGTCTTGTTCTGCTGCCAAGTTGTCCAGGTACATTTGGAGAGTGAGTCGTTCGTAGAAAATCACGTCACGTGCTGCTACTATTTCCTTCGAGTGGACGTCAAAAATCTTCCACACGTTGTAATGTTTTTTCGATGCCCATGTGTAATCCCCACTGTGCACGTTGTGAGAATCGCCCGGCTTGTGCAGTGTGGGGTCGGCACTGTACCATGCAGCCAAAAACTCATAACATTTTTGTGTTGCCCAATTTTCCTATCCACAGCAGATGCGGTGATGCGTTGTTCGGAAGCGAAGATGACGAAAGCATGTTGTGTAGCAGCACAGCGTGGTCCATCGCCTCAGGCCATTGATGGTTGGGTAGTTGCATGCCACGTAGCAGCTTGCACATGGTGTTCTGGAGGGTCTTGTTCATTCTTTCTGCCACACCTTGCTGTTGATGAGCGTAGGGAAAAGAGATGAGTCTCTTGATGGCTCTCTCCGCCAGGTATTGCTTGAAGCGCTATGATTGATATTCTCCTCCCCCATCTAACTGGAATCTTTTCAGCTTCACTCTTGATTCCCTCTCTGCTACTAGGAGCCAAGCTACGAAGACTTCGAAGGCCATGTCGCGACTCGGAAGATTGAGGTGCCAGACGTATCTGGTAGCGGCGTCGATTAACGTGATTACGTAGTTGTATGCTCCCTGTCCGCTTTCGCGGATGTACACTATGTCGCTGTAGACCTTCTCCAGCGGTGTATATGCTGGCGTGCTCGGGTTGTGGTGAGATACGAACGGCTGATGAGGTAAGCCGACTTCAGGACAGATAAAGCAGGTTCCGCGGACTCGTTGAAGTTCTGTTCCGTTGGGTAAGAGTAGTGAAGCTTTGTCGAGAACTCCTGCTTTTATCGTGTTGTTCAGTGGCGTATTGCTATGATGTCCTATCCTTTGATGCCACAACGATTCATCAACGCGATGTCCAGGTGAACGTCTGTACAGGTCGGAGTTGGAGTAGAAACATGCAGTGACGTTACAACTTCTGTGGATGTCTCGTGGAACGGGAGTCAGGTGTTGAGCGGGAGTCGGTGTTGATGAAGAGCTGGCGATTGGTGCTCGTTCTGTTGTTGTCTCTGCTGCTGCCAATATTGATGCTGTCGCTGTTGTCTCTGCTGCTGTTGTCTGTTTAATCACTTTTAACGCCCTTGTCTGTTCTGTTTCAGGTATGGTGTGCGAGTACCAGAAACCTCTGGGGATGAAGTCCTGGTCGAGATCTGGTGGGTGCGACCAGGTAGTGAAATTGACGATCGCGTCGCTCTCAGTTGTTCCTTGATCTGGAACGAAATCAAGAACAAAGACGTTGTTCTTCAGGACCGCTTTGCCGATGTAAAGTCCTCCATTCCCGTTGTACAGCTTGAACTCCTGAGTGGTGCTGTCGGTTTCAAGCTGAATCCCTTTTGCCATGAGCTGGCTGACGCTGAGTAAGTTGTAGCCCAGTCCTTCTGCAATCAAAACCTTTGACATCTGTAAAACGACGTTAGTCTCGCAGGACTGAAGTTGAATTATTCATTGTCGACGTGTGCGCAGGTTCTGGTTGTTGGCGACGGTGATCACGACTTCCCGGTTGAGGTGCTGTTCCCGTTGAACGAAGCGATTTGACGAGCACATGTGTTGTCCGCAACAGCTTTCCAAGAACCAAGTATCTTGGCCGGACGGTTCGCTATGTGTGATAGCTGCGTATGTCGGGTTTGGTTCCAGTGATTCCCAACGAGGTGTGCTTTCGTCGAGCAATTCTTCTGGTGAGTAGGTCGGTGGTGAACTGGTGATGCACGAGTCCGTTCTTGTCATACAGCTTATGATGTTTCTTGTTCCTCGTGCAGGTTGTGACGTTGTCGTTGAAGCCGGCGCCTGATTGGAAGGATGCTGCTGTGTGGAAGTCACTTGACTACTTGAAGGTCGAAGCTGACGTGGTGATGGTGTCGATTGCTGCTGATTCGGGCAGTGAATACGAGAGTGTCCTGACGTTCGGCCGAGATGACAGAACGGTGGTATGTATCTTCGTGCTTGGTGCTCTTGTTGTTGGTTGTTGTTGTGGCGCCGCGGTGTATGAAATGCGAACTCCGGTGCTGATCCTCCTTTCCCTTATCGTTCTTCATGCAGGTCCATGTCTTGTTGTTCGGCATGAATTTCGGTGCAGAGTTTTGCTTCGGAGATTCTTCCGTGGGCTCGGAGGATGGTTCGAGTGGAGCACCACTGAGGACTTAGACCTGTGATGACGATAGTGACGAATGCTTCTTCGGACATTGATCGGCCGCATCGAAGGAGTCTATCGCGCAGGCCGCGACAGCGACTGATATATGCCATTCCCTTTTCGGCGGGTTGCATTTGGACCGTTGTTAATTGCGCCATGAGACGAATTTTATTAACGCTGTCGGTTGCTTGATACAGGTTCTACATGTGGTTGTATGCGAGCTCGGCGGAGTTTCTAAATCCGCGATAAGACCGGATGTTCTGCTGCTCATTTGCCGTTATGTTTTGCAGAAGTATGGTGTATGCCATCAGTGACTGGTACGTGTACTGCCGCTTGTCGTACTGTGTCCCGTGCGTTGGATATGTCAGGAAGCTGTAAAAAAAGCCAAGAATTTTAGCGCCTTCCATCATCAGCTCGAATTCAAAGGACCAGGTATAGAAGTCATTTCCATCAAACAGTGTTGATGTTTGCAGTTTCAGCACGTGTGCGAATTGTGACTGCAACTGAAGTGCATCCAGTGTCTTCGTCTCTTGTCCAGGTGGGAGCTGATTCGGCATGCAGCTGACAGAGCCGCGTTGAGGTACATACGGTGCGAAGGTAGGCTGTTGATTTCCGCGTGCAAAAGATGAGCCGTCGAGAATCATGGGAGTTACTCCGTTGTTGTTGTTGCTGTTGGTTGACTTCGCAGGTGCTGCTTGTTGATGTTGCTCGTAGAACGACATGAATGAGAAGAATTTCTCCATCATGCTTGGGTCGATGCCGGTTGCTTGGTTCGCTGGAGTTTCAACTGGGACTGGGACGTACGGATGTAACACACCATTAGAACAGCACACCAGCGCCATGGCACAATCAGGAAGGAATTGACACGCACCGAACCAAGTGCTAGTAACATCCACTAAACAACTCACTTACCCAGATAATTGTTCAAATACTTGGGCTGTGGAGAATCCTCCCTCCCCTCCTCCTTCCCCTTCTCCTTCCCCTTCTCCCTCTCCTTCCCTTTCTCCCTCTCCTTCCCCTTCCCCCCTGCCTGCCCCGCAGCAGCAGCAGCGTGAGCTGAGGCAGCAGCAGCAGACGCGAAGGCTTGAGAAGAGGCAGTGATGCTGGGGGCAGCAGCGTCAGCGGCAGCAGAGCCAGCAGCGGGGTGGAAGGTGACAGCCCATCTGTCCAGAATGGCAATAGGCGCATTCTCTATGTTCAGCAGCACCGACAGCAGCCCGCCCTGCAAGGTGGGAATGGTATTGGGTGGCAGGATGCAAAGGCTTGAGAAGGGCACCGATGCCGGGGCAGCAGCAGCATCAACATTGGCAGCAGCAGAGACAACAGCAGCAGCAGCGACACCGATAGAAGCAGAAGCAACAACAACAGCACCAGCACCAATCGCCAGCTCTTCATCAGCACCAACTCCCATCACCGACATCACACCGACTCCCACTCAACAACTGACTCCCACCCGACGCGAAGCTCACAGAAGCACCAACATCACCGCAAGTTTTTACTCCAACTCCAATATGTACATACGTTCACCTGTACATCGTGCCGACGAATCACTATGGCATCAAAGGTTAGGTCATCCAAGAAACACGACACTGAACAACACGATAAGAGCAGGAGTGCTCGATAAAGACTCACTACTTTTACCCGACAACAAAGAACTTAAAAGATTTCGTGGAACCTGCTTTATCTGCCCTGAAGCCGACTTACCCCATCAACCGTTTGTCTCTCACCACAACCCGAGCGCGCCAGCATACACACCACTAGAAAAGGTCTATAGCGACATACTGTACACCCGCGAAAGCGGACAAGGAGCATACAACTACGTAATCACGTTCATCTACGCCGCCACCAGATACGTCTGGCACCTCAACCTTCCAAGTCGCGACATGGCCTTCGAAGCATTCGTCGCTTGGCTCCAAGTAGCAGGTATATATATAGATCAGAGTACAAGCAAAGTCACGTAGTGAGCAAGTGAGGCAAAGTAGGCACTAGGCCTAGCACAGTAGAGAAGCGCTGATGATCACCAGGCGGAAGTGCCTTGGTGAATATATCAGCAGTGTTGGCCCTAGTGGTCACGTACGCAAGACGAAGCTGGCCACGCTGCTGCAACTCTCGAGCAATGAAGTATCGCAGAGGGATGTGCTTCGTTCTGTGCTCCAGTCAGTGCTCCTAACACAAGGCAATCATGGCCTTGTTGTCTACATACAGAACTGGAGGTGAACGAGGCTGCTCTCCCAAGTCAGTCAGCAGGTAGGTTAGCCAGCTTGGCTCCTGTGCAGCCATGGCCCCGGCGTAGATCTCAGCCTCACAACTGGAGCTGAGAACCGAAGACGAGCGGGTAGACCGCCAGGAAACAGAGCCGGAACCGAGGCTGAAGGTGTAACCCTGTGACGACCGCTGCGTAGCTGAGTCGTCAACCGAAGACGCGTCTGCGTGGCCAGTGAGGACAACTGGACCCCGTCCTCCAAGCACGAGCCCCATGCCCGACGTACTGCACAAGTAACGCAGTACCCTCTTCGCAGCATCCCAGTGCACCTTTCGGAGCCTACCGGGAGCCACGTAGCAAGCCAGGAGGCTGAGAGGGTACACGAGGTTAGGTCTGTTAACGGGAATGGAGTGTTGGCCCCGCCCTCACTTGGGCAACGCCGACGACTTGGTCGGGTGTACGGGAGTAGCAGCCGACCGTTCACAGTGGAAGAGCTGCTCGACAGGTTTTGTCGAGCTGTTGGGGACCGTTGTGATGTTGCTGTCGATCAGGGAGCTCGACAGCTGCAACTGTCAGGTCTGGGCGACGAGTGGGCTATCGACCAGGAGGGGCTGTTCGACCGGGAGGTCGACGGAGCAGTCCATCGTCCTGAGAAGTGAGCAGCGGTCGACGAGGGGAGCTCGTCGACAACAGTTGACAATTCTGGTCGACTGAAGGGGTCCGTCGACCAAGGGGTAGCTTAACGGGAGCTGTGGTCGACCAGGGGCACCTGCGGTTGTCCAGGTCGACCGGGTAACCTGCTCAACGAGTTCTGCGGAGGCACGCAAACGTCGTGGAGGTCGCGATGGCGAAGGCGACTTCGGGTTGGTATCCCGAAGTGGATGTGGCTCGTCAGGTGCAGACAACAGCCGACGGATGCACAACGGTGCAAGTCGGGCCAATCGTCCGCGCACATCTGCGAGCGTGCGCATTGTTGTCTTCTACGGGGCAACGCTGGACAGCCGCTCTACTGCAGCGTTGGCACACCGTCGACCTGCTGTGTTGGCAGGTCGCCCTATTGCAGTGCTGGCGCGGCTCCTCTACGCAATGCTGGCAGGTGGTCGACCATGATGTGTTGTCGCTCGACCAGGCTAGCTGCAGACTTGCTATGTGCCTGATGTAGTCATTGTTGTCATTGCTTGTTCAACAATTCTGTAATTCCAACTTTGCTAGTGGAAACTCTTGCCGATTTCTCCCGTGATAAGCACTAAGGAACTAGGCAAAGCTTCGATCACTCCTAGTAGTTCGTGCCAACCCCGTAGTCTAGCTCACCACCGTTGTAGAGTGAATCTCCGCATGGTGCGGTGAGCGTGGACGGCCCCGCAGATTACCTTCTGATAGGAGCCGACTTTTGCACCCACTAAGTCGTTCGTAGGCCGGCAGCAGCAGATAGTCACCATGGTCGACCCCGTAACTAATGCGGGCATAGCGGACACCTTGGAGGCACGCTTGGCTGATGCGAGGAAACGCCACGCGGATGGCGAGTACGGGATGATCCCCTTGCTGATCGTCGAATTGGGCATCCGGTCGCAGTGGGCGACGGAACACCCTTCCCGTCCTGATTCTCCTCGACCGGTGCGAAACGAAGAGGTCGACGGCGGTGCAAGAGTCAGCAACAACGATGGCACGAAGCAGAGAGGAGTGATCAAGGTCGACGGTGGCGTCGACAAGAGTCAGGCGCGAGTGCAGCAGTCAGCGGCAGCTGCATGCAGCTCACATGCCGACGTTGATAGTCGACGTCGCTCTCCTCTACGAAGCCGTGGAGGACTCTCGGCGACAACGCATGTGACGGCGGGCGGGATTGCACCGACTTATGGCTACTTCAAGTTCTCGCTGGATCGGATCACCGTCGCACCGTTGCAAGGTCGACGAGACCTCATCACCTAGAGGGAGTCGATCGAACCTCAGCTGGAGGTTGCCGGGCTGAAGGGCTTCGCCGACGGCACAGTGCCAATTCCGCCTGTGGACGATGTAGGGCTACGCGGGGAGTTTCGTGCGGCTCACTTGCTCACCTTCATGGTCATCTCGAGGTGCTGCTCGCCGGTGGTGCAGCTGGCGCTCAGGAGTTGTCGGGAGCGGATGCTGGTCACCAGGCATGGCACTTCATCCTGTCGATGTACCAGGTCAGGGATGACCTGTACATCGCACAGCTAGAGGAGAAGATGACTCACATACGGATGGGCAAGCAGGAGTCGGCGACGGACTACTGCAACCGTGCTCGACGGATCCTGGCTGAGATGCGGATGGCGGGCGCCGAATACTCGACGGCGTCCTACATCTCCCGCATTGTCAAGGGCCTGCCGCACGGCTACAACCTCATGAAGAGGATGATGATGGTACCTGAGACGCGTGAGTCCCTCGACGAGGACTCCATCACCAGCTACATCCTTAAAGACGAGGCGATGCAGGAGGCCGAACAGCCCACAGAGCTCCTTCCTCAGGCAAACTACGCTGCACCGACGAAGCTGAATCAGCAGCAAGGGCAGCGCAGGAATTTGGGCGGAGGTGGTAGCGGAGGTGGGCGGACGACAATGGACGTCGACGAAAAGAGGTCAACGCGAGACAAGGGCCATGGAGGTGGTGGTCGACGGCGGGAGTGTTGGATCTGTCACGATCCCGACCACCTTTCCTACGAGTGTCCCGACCGCGACGACAGCGACGAGGACGACACCAAGGGAGGCCGCGGTCGATCGACCAGCCGTCGCCCACGTCGAGATGCGAAGCCGCGCAAGGAGAAGCAGACGTCGAAGAAGACGTCGTCGACGGAGGACGTCGACAACTCCAGCGGTAAGAGCCGAGACAACGGGGAGGCGTCGTGCTCGATGGTCGGCGTAGCAGAGCCGACAGTCTCGCTGGCGCCGGAGGCTGGTGAGGACTTCCAGGCGGTGGCGGCAGCTATGCAAGCCAACCCAATGGCGGTGCTGCTCGACAGCGGCTGCTCCCACCACCTGATGGGGACGAAGGCGGTATTCGTCAACATGGCGCCGAGCGACGGCGTGAAGCACGTTCGTAGATTCAACGGGGCATTACAGCCTGTTGAGGGCCGCGGAACCGTCGCTCTGCAAGGGGAGGCCGGGAAGCGGGTACTCATCCCCGACGTGCTCTACATTTCAGGCGTGCAGGCGAACCTGCTAAATAATCGCAGCTTGTTCTTCCTGCTGCTGAAGGATCGCCACACTCGATTTGTGTGGGTGATGCCGGTCGCTAAGAAGAGCGACGTGCTGCGGGAGTTCCAGAAGTGGCTGGTGCTGGTGGAACGTCAGGCGAAGAAGTCGGTGCTGATGCTCCGCTCGGACCGGGGAGGGGAGTTCCTCGGGAAGGAGTTCACCGATTTCGTCGACGGCAAAGGCATCGTCCACGACCTGACGTGCCCTTACACTCCGCAGCAGAACGGCCGTCAAGTCCGTGAGGACGATGCTGCTGCACATGGGCGTGCAGCACCACTGGTGGCACCTCGCTCTACGACAAGCTGTCTGGGTTCGCAACTACTTGGAGCGGTCGACGATGCCGCTGGGGACGACTTTGTACCAGCTGCTGATCGGGAAGAAGCCCGACCTCACGCTGGCGCGGGCGTGGGGCTGCATGGTCTAGTTCATGGTTCCTGAGCAGCAGCGCGGTGGGAAGGTGGCGTCGAAAGCTCGCTGGGGGCTTCATCTGGGCGTGTCGCCGGAGAGTAAGGACTGGGAGGTGCTCGACCTGACCGACAACAAGGTGGTCACGTCAGTCGAGGTGATCTTCTACGAGACGTTGTCGCTGGAGGTGTGGAAGGCGAAGTTTGGGCCTGCGTCGGGGTGAACGCAGGCACATCCGCCGACGGACACTACGACGGCGACGGCTCCCTTGCTCGCCGAAGTCGATGAGCCTGCTAATGAGGATGTTGTGGAGGTTCTTCCATCTTCCCTTGTTCTTGCTCCTCCCTTCCCCGTCGCAGATCGGCCTGCGTTGACACCTGTGTCGGCCACAGGCGATGAGGGGAGCCTTGAGGCGTCGCCTCTGGCGCCGGCCAATGGCATCGCCGGCGGTCGACGAGGCGCCAAGCTCGTCGACCAGGATGGGAAGCCGTCAACAAAAGGGGAGCAGAAGACATGGGAGCCGGTCGAACAAGACACAGCAGAAGGGGTGCAGTCGACAGGGGAGCTGCCGAAGTCAGTAGGAGGTGAGCACCTAGGCGAAGGCTCGAAGCAGCTGATCGACGACTTGGCCATTGACGAAGAAGGGGAGCTGTCGGTAGGAGAAGAGTCCACCGATAGCGACGTGGTGGAGGTGCCGATCACGAAGCCTGAGCTGCGATGCACTGGTCGAGCTCGACGGCCGCCGGAGCGGCTGAGCTTCCACGCCTGCCTACCGCCAGCTGCCTTCACCGCTGTGTACGACGAGGTCGACGATGACCTGTTGTACGACGACCCCGATATGCACGCAGACCCCGAACACCGCTGGGACATCGTCACGATGACGGTAAAGGAGGCACTGGCGAGCTGGAAGGGTGAGGCGGTGAAGGCCGCCACGGAAGAAGAGATCCGCAGCCTTGTCGGCATGGGCACTTGGGAGCTGGTCGAACGCCCACGCGGGGTGAACATCATGAAGAACCGGTGGGTGCTGACGACCAAGTACCGCCTCGACGACACCATCGAGCGCGAGAAGGCCAGGCTGGTCGTGAAGGGCTTCACGCAGGTGTGCGGTGCCGACTACGACAAGACGTACTCACCAGTGAGCAGCTACGTCACGCTGAGGATCTTCCTCAGCATCTTCGCCGTCCTCGACCTCAACCTGATGCAGCTCGACATGAAGAACGCTTTCCTGCAGAGCAAGCTCAACAGGGTGCTCTACATGTACCAGCCGGACTACTTCGACGATGGGACCAGCCGGGCATGTAAGCTGCTGAAGAGCCTCTACGGGCTGAAGAAGTCGCCATTGCTGTGGTACAGGGCACTCGACGGTGTGCTGCTGGGCGCTGGCTGGAAGAAGAGCCAGGTCGACGAGGTGCTCTACTTCAAGGCCAGCAACAACGGAGTGACCTGCTGGGTGCTGGTCTACGTCGACAACCTGCTCGCCGCCAGCAGCAGCCCCGCGATGCTGAAGGCGCTAAAGGAGCTGCTGGAGGCTGCCTTCGAGCTGCGCGAAATTTCGCCGGTCGTCAAGTAACTCGGGCTGGAGATCGTGCGTGACATGCCAGCGAGGAAGCTGTGGCTTCACCAGCAGAGCTACGCCGATAAGCTGCGTAGGCGCTTCAGCGACGAGGAGTAGGGCGGTCGAGTCCCGAAGACGCCGCTCTTGGTCGATGCTTACGCCGAGCTGACATTAGACGACGAGGAGGCGCAGCAGCGCGAGGAGGAGGAGTACCGGCAGAAGGTTGGCTCGCTGCAGTTCGCGGCAACGACGACGAGGCCGGACATTGCGTTCGCCTGCAGCAAGCTGGGGAGCAGCCTCACGGTGAGGAGCGACCAGCATTGGCGCGAGGTCGACCGTTGCCTCACTTACCTCGCTAACACCCGCGATACCGCCCTGGAATTCGGCGGTGGACCAGAGTTGTCAAACTTATATGCTATAGTCTATCTAGGCTGTAGTGGGGTAGTTCATATAGGGTACAACACTTTTAGGTTTCCTACTTGTACCCACCTGCTTGCTAGTTCAGTCACTCATTCGTTCACTATTCTAACATGGTATTCTGAGCAGGTTCCCTCGTGGGAACGTTTTTTTTTAGGGCCCACCACGAATTTTTTTTTCCTGCCCTGCCCGAAGCGCGCCTCGCGCCTGCCTTACCTGCGCCGTCGCGCGCCCTTCCCTAGTATGGCCCGTCGAGGCCCTGCCTTCGCTGGCCCGTCGCGGCCCTGCCTTAGCCGCCCGTCGCTGGCCCGTGCCGGCCCGTCCCGGCTTGTAGGCGCCCGTCGCTGGCCCGTCGCCACGCGTCGCGGCCCTGCCTTAGCCGCCCACTGCGGCCCTGTCCTTCCTTTCGCCGCCCGTCGCTGGCCCGTCCCGGCCTGATTCGGCCCGTCCCGGCCCGTTGCCGCCCGTCACAGGCCCATCGCCGCCCGTCGCTGGCCCATCCCAGCCGCGGCCCTGCCTTCGCCGCCCGTCACGGCCTCTGCCCTGCAGCCGCCCTGTCGCGGCCCTGCCCTGCTGCCACCCCAGTCGCGGCCCTGCCCAGCAGCCGCCCCTGTCGCGGCCCTGTCCTGCTACCGCCCCAGTCGCGGCCCTGCCTTGGCCGCCCGTTGCGGCCCTGCCCTACTGCCGCCCCGACGCAGCCTATGCCCTGCAGCCGCCCTGTCGCGGCCCTGCCCTACTGCCGCCCCAGTCGCGGCCCTTCCCTGCAGCTGCCCCTGTCGCGGCCCTGCCCTGTTGCCGCCCCGGTCACGGCCCTGACCTAAACCGCCAGCTGCGGCCCTACCCTGCACCCGCCCTTGGTAAGCACTCGCGCCGCCCTGCCGCGCCGCGCCGCCTGCTGCCGCGCCGTGCCGCCAGGAACCGAGCCGCGCCGCCCTGCCGAGCCGCGCCGCCCTGCCGAGCCGCGCTGCCCAGCCGAGCCGCGCCGCACTATCGAGCCGCGCCGCCTTGCCGAGCCGCGCTGCCCTTCTGCGTACACTACTTCTGCTGCCACTGCTGCTACTGCAGCTACTGCTGCTACTGCAGCTACTGCTGCTACTGCTGCTACTGCTACTAAGGCTAGCCCTACTGTTCTCACCTTTGATGCTGAGGGGCGTGCAGTTGACTTTGACGTGTGGATTGACGACCTGCAGCTCTTTCTTCAGTGTGACTCTAGGGATGGGGTATCCCTGTTTGATCACACGTCCGGTGTCTCTACTGCACCTGCTGCCACTGCTGACAGTACGGTTCCCTCGCAGTGGACCACTCGTGACGCTGTTGCTCGCCTTACTGTTCGTAGTCACCTGCCGTCTGCTGAGCGCGCGCATTTTGGCCAGTACAAGACTGCTGAGTCTTTGTACGACACTGTCGTAGCGCGCTACTCCTCCCCTGCCACTGCTGCCCTCAGCCGCCTCACGCTGCCGTACCTTTTCCCTGACCTTGCCGCCTTTGCCACAGTCGATGACCTCATTACTCACCTCCGCACTAGTGACGCCCGCTACCGCGCTGCGCTTCCCACTGAGTTCTGTGCCAAGAACCCCCCCCCCATGTACATCACCCTTTACTACCTAGTCACCCGCCTCCCTGACTCCCTTACTTCAGTCAGGGACCATTTTCTCTCCCTTTGCCCCACCGAGCTCACTGTCGACCTGCTAGAGGAGCGCCTCACTGCGGCTGAGAAGAGTATCTTAGCTGTAGGTGCTTCTCGCGGCGACTGTCGCGCCCCTTTCTTTGAGGGGTGATTCCCTGTCCCCCTTCTCCCCTCTGTTGCTTCTGCTGCTGCTGTCGACCTCGCTGGCACTGAGGAGGTCGGGGCTGCGTCTTCTCCTAGTGGGAGGCGCCGCAACAGCAAGGGCAAGGGGGGCAAGGGTGGTGGAGGGGACGGTGGGGGAGGCGGTGGAGGCGGTGGAGGAGGCGGAGGGGGTGGCGGTGGAGGTGGGGGTGGTGGCGGGAGTTGGGGCTTCGGTGGCGGCGGTGGGGGTGGTCGAGGCAGCGGCAGTGGCGGTGGAGGCAGCGGCAGCGGTGGTGGAGGTGGCGGAGGAGGTGGTGCTGGTCGAGGTGGAGCCGCGCAGCGTGGAGGCTTTGGTGGTAGCCAACGCCAGCAGCAGCTGCGTTCCCGTGAGACCCCGTCGGCCCAGCAGCTTCGTGAGTGGTACGCTGGGCGTGGGAGGTCTGGGGGTGTTGGTCCCTGCACTTACGTTCTTTGCACCGGCGGGCGCCGTGGGGAGACGTGCGGGCTGCCACACACTGCGCAGCGCTGCTTCGGTTGCCTGACTGACGCCTGGCGCGCCCAGTTTCCTGACGCTGTTGAGCTCCCTCGTTGGGGTGATCTTCTTAGGCAGAATGGTGCTATCTTTGATCTTGATTTCGATGCTATCCTTGCTGCCATGTATGATGTGACTGATAGTGCTGAGGGTGACTGCTACCTGTGTGTTCCCCCCGACCCGGGCAGTGAGGCTGCTGCTCTAGGTGCTAGTGCGTCTGCTGCTCCAGGTACTGGTGAGTCTGCTGCTCCAGGTGCTGGTGAGTCTGCTCTCTCTGGTACTGCACCTACTGAGGCCTTACACACTTTCACACTTGACTCTGGTGCTTCGCGCTCTTTCTTTCGCGACAGCACCACACTCACACCACTTAGACGGCCTGTCGTAGTCTCCCTGGCTGACCCCTCTGGGGGCCCAGTCCCTGCGCACTCTTCCACGGTTCTACCGTGTCCTGCGGCCCCGTCGGGCTTGCTGTCGGGACTCCACCTCCCCTCGTTCTCTACGAACTTGGTGAGTGGAGCTGACCTCCAGGATGCGTGGGTTGACCAGTTCACCCCTGGAGGTCAGCGTGTGACCCACTGCACTTGCTCTTAGACGGGCCGCCACCTGGCCACGTTCACCCGTCGGCCTGGGTCGAGTCTGTACACACTGACTACTGCGTCTCCTCCGGTTACTGCGTCTGGTCAGGTAACCGCGTCTAGTCAGGTGTTTGCTGCTGCGTCCAGGTCTAGTCCGGCGTCTGCCCCCTGCTCGTGTCGTCCTCTGTCGCACGAGACTCTCCTTTGGCACCACCGCCTTGGTCACCCCTCTCTGCCTCGTCTTCGAGGTTTGGCCTCCCGTACCCTTGTCTCTGGTCTCCCCCGGTCCGTCCCTCCCCTTCCTCCGGGGCCTGCCGCTACCTGTGTTCCTTGTGTCGAGGGCCGGCAGCGCGCCGCTCCTCACTCCTCCGAGTTCCCTCCGACAGAGGCTCCCCTGCAGACTCTTCACATGGACATGTGGGGCCCAGCCCGCGTCCGTGGACAGGGTCACGAGCGTTACTTCCTGCTGGTCGTTGACGACTACTCGCGTTACACCACAGTCTTCCCCTTGCGCAGCAAGGGTGAGGTCACTGAGGTGTTGATCGACTGGATCCGCGGTACCGGTCGCCAGCTCAGCGAGAGTTTCGGCTCGGACCTTCCTGTTCTGCGTCTGCACTCAGACAGAGGTGGTGAGTTTTCCTCCGACCTTCTGAGGGCCTTCTGTCGTGCGGAGGGCATCCGCCAGACGTTCACGCTTCCGGCCTCCCCACAGCAAAATGGGATTGCTGAGCGCCGCATTGGCATGGTCATGGACGTCGCTCGTACGTCCATGATCCATGCGGCTGCTCCCCATTTTCTGTGGCCGTTCGCGGTTCAGTACGCTGCGCATCAGATCAACCTTCAGCCTCGTGTCTCCTTGCCGGAGACCACACCTACTCTGCGGTGGACGGGGAAGGTTGGCGATGCGTCTGCGTTCTGTGTCTGGGGATCTCGCGA
Organism: Closterium sp. Naga37s-1; assembly: GCA_947471745.1. NCBI lineage: Eukaryota > Viridiplantae > Streptophyta > Zygnematophyceae > Desmidiales > Closteriaceae > Closterium > Closterium sp. Naga37s-1. The sequence continues at coordinate 503,680 of CANJKZ010000978.1, forward strand.
TACTTCAGCGGACAAGGTGTCCTCCCTGCGTCTTCCTTGGCTTCCCCTCTGACGCACCTGGGTGGCAGTTCTACCACCCCACCTCGCGTCGTGTTCTTTCCTCTCAGGACGTCACGTTTGACGAGTCGGTATCTTACTACCGTCTCTTTCCCTACCGCACTGCCTCTCTCCCCCCCCCGCCACTCTTCCTAGCACCAGGTGCTTCTCCGGTAGACCCCCTCCCCCCTCAGGGTCCTGCCCCCTAAGGTGTGTCCCAGGTAGACCCTGTCGAGCCGGTCGAGGTAGCTGTCGACTCTGGGGGTGCTGAGTCTGGGAGTGCTGAGCCTGAGCGTGCTGAGTCTGGAGGTCGTCCGGGTGTCCCGTCACGGCGGGAGCCCCTCTCTCCACAGCAGCTTCATGAGTGGTACGCTAGGCGTTGTCGCCGTGCTGCTGGTGCTGGAGCTACTGGAGGTGCTTCTGGAGCTGCTGGAGGTGCTGCTGGTGCTGGAGCTGCTGGAGGTACTTCTGGAGCTGGAGCTGCTGGGGGTGCTGCTGGTGCTGGAGCTGCTGAAGGTGCTGCTGGTGCTGGAGCTGCTGGAGCCGCTGGTCCTGGAGGTGCTGGTGCTGGAGGTACTGGAGCTGTTGGAGGTCTTGCTGGTGTTGGAGCTGCTGCAGGTGCTGGAGTTGTTGCTACTGGAGGTGCTTCTGGAGCTGGAGCTATTGGAGGTCCTGGAGCTGGTGGTGCTGCGGGAGTTGTAGTTGGAGACCCTAGAGCTGAGGGTATTGGTGCTGTCTCTGCTGTTTCTTGAGGCGCTGCGCGGCCGCGGCCGTACTACGTTCCGCTCCTTCAGCAGGTTCTTGGTCTCCCGCCTTCTCCTGGTCCTACTCCTCCTTTACTGAGTCCACCGCCTGTCCAGTCACAGTCGCAGTTACAGCTGGCCTCTCCGCTGCCTGGTCCTTCTCCTTACTCTGGACCGACTAGAGGTCTTATGGAGCGTCGTGAGCCTGAGTCTCGTCCTGCATCACCTGAGTCTCGTTCTGAGTCGCCTGTCCGCACTGTTCGCGCTGGTCGTCGTGTTTCGCGTCCGCGTCCTCCTCCTGTCCCTGGCACTCACTCTATGACACTGCGTCCTTCCACTTCTCCACAGCGTGTCCCTTTGCCGTCTCCTCCTGCGTCCTCTCTTCCTGACGGGCCGGATCTGGAGTCTGACTCCCTTCGTGCTGCTAGTCCTACTGTCACGCGCTTTCTGGCCACTGCTGTCACTGACCCTTTGTTTGAGTCCACTGTTGCGTCTGCTCTCGTTGCTAAGCTTGTTGACTTTGCTGCAGCCTGTCGCCTAGACTACGCCACTATTCTTGTTGCTGAGTCTGCGTCTGCATTTGTCTGTCCTCCGCCCGTCGGGGGTGAGTGTGCTCTTGGCACGGACGTTCTAGAGGACAGACAGGAGGAGTTTGAGTGCTTTGCCGCTGCTTTACCTCATCTCGTGTCCATGCTGCTTGCCCCTGAGGGAGACCCGGATGCACCAGACATCCCGACCCCGCGCTCTTACGCTGAGGCGATAGAGGGTCCCTACTCCTCTCAGTGGCAGGCAGCCATGGACGCCGAGATGGCTTCCTGGAAGTCCACAGGCACGTACGTCAACGAGGTTCCCCCGCCTGGGGCGAACATCGTCAGTGGCATGTGGATCTTCAGGGTGAAGCGGCCGCCGGGTTCTCCGCCTGTCTTCAAGGCGCGTTACGTTGCACGAGGCTTCAGTCAGTGACAGGGAGTTGACTTCTTCCATACCTTCTCCCCTACCCCGAAGATGACCACTCTTCGGGTGCTGCTGCACGTCGCCGCTCAGCGTGACTACGAGCTACACTCGCTTGACTTCAGCACAGCCTTCCTACAGGGCAGCCTGCACGAGGGGATCTGGCTGCGCCGCCCACCTGGCTTCACTGGGTCGTTTCCTGCTGGTACCCAGTGGAGCCTCCGGCGGCCAGTCTACGGTCTCCGCCAGGCACCCCGTGAGTGGCACGACACACTGAGGACGACTCTTGCTGCTCTTGGTTTTGCTCCTTCCACTGCTGACCCATCGCTGTTTTTACGCACTGACACCACTCTGCTGTGTCAGAACATTATAGCTTATGCTGTTGTGTAGGCTATAGTGGGGTATCCCATAGGGGGTACAACCAATTAGGGTTTCATATTTGTACTCACTTCATTTCATAGTCCACCCATTTCTCGTTCTCATTGTTTCATGGAATCAGAGCAGGTCCCCTCCTAGGGACTGTTCCTAAGGCCCACCGAAGCGCGCCTCGAGTCGCGCTCTCCCTTTTTTTTCCTAGCGGCCCGTCGTGCCGCCCTTACGGTCGCGTCGAGCCGCCCTAGCGGCCCCGCCGCCCTACCTAGCGGCCCCGCCGCCCTACCTAGCGGCCCCGCCGCCCTACCTCGCGGCCTCGCCGCCCCATTGCGCGGCCCCGCCGCCCTACCTAGCGGCCCCGCCGCCCTTACTCGCGGCCCCGCCCCCCCCCCACCCCATCGCGCGGCCCCGCCGCCCCATCGCGCGGCCCCGCCGCCCTACCTAGCGGCCCCGCCGCCCTTCCTCGCGGCCCCGCCGCCCCATCGCGCGGCCCCGCCGCCCTACCTAGCGGCCCCGCCGCCCTTCCTCGCGGCCCCGCCGCCCCATCGCGCGGCCTTGCCACTCTACCTCGCGGCCCCGCCGCCCTACCTGGCGGCCCGCCACTCTACCACGCGGCCCCGCTGCCCTATCTCGCGGCCCCGCCGCCCTACCCAGCGGCCCCGCCGCCCTTCTGCAGCGGCCCCGCCGCCCTACCCAGCGGCCCCGCCGTCCTTCTGAAGCGGCCCCGCCGCTTCTCTGCAGCGGCCCCGCCGCCCTATCTAGCGGCCCCGCCGCCCTTTCTGCAGCGGCCCCGCCGCCCTTTCTGCAGCGGCCCCGCCACTCCTCTACAGCGGCCGAGCCGCCCAGCAGCAGAGCAGCCGAGCTGCCCCGCCGCCGAGCCGCGCTGCAGCCGAGCCGCCCGGCCGCCCACCAGCCGAGCCGCCGTGCAGCCGACCGCCCAGCCGCCGAGCCGCCCAGCTGCCGAGCCGCCCAGCCGCCGAGCCGCCCAGCCGCCGAGCCGCCCAGATGTCGAGCCGCCCTGCAGCCGAGCCGCCCGAGCAGCCCTCTCCGGTGAGCACAGACCCTCTGTCACTGCGTGCTCTTCCCCTACTGCTTGCACTGCTGGTCTACTGCTGTCATGGCCACCCCTAGTGTCCTCACTTTTGACGCTGAGGGTCGGGCCATTGACTTTGAGGTCTGGGTAGATGACCTACAGCTGTTCTTACAGTGCGATAGGGCGGACGGCCTCTCTCTCTTTGACCTCACCTCTGGCGCTTCCCCTGCCCCTGCTGCTGATGCTGACGCCACTGTTCGCTCCCAGTGGGCCACGCGCGATGCTGCTGCACGTCTTGCTGTGCGTCGCCACCTCCCTACCTCCGAGCGTGCGCACTTTAGTCAGTACAAGAGTGCTCAGACCTTGTACGCCGCTGTAGTCGCGCGCTACTCCTCCCCTTCCACTGCTGCACTGAGCCGTCTCATGCTGCCGTACCTCTTCCCTGACCTTGCTTCTTTTCCCACCGTTGCTGACCTCATTACGCACCTCCGCACTAGTGACACTCGCTACCGCGCTGCACTTCCTGCTGACTTCTGCACCGCGAACCCCCCCCCCATGTACATCACTCTGTACTTCCTAGTCACTCGCCTCCCTGACTCCCTTCGAGTAGTCAGGGACCACTTTCTCTCAGTCTGTCCCACCACACTCACTGTCGACCTCCTCGAGAAGGCCCTCCTCGCGATAGAAAAGAGCATAGTCGCTGTAGGAGCCTCTCGAGGTGACCCGCGCACCCCCATCTTTGAGGGGTGTTCTCCCTCCCCCCTGCTGCCCTCTGTTGCCTCTGCTGCTTCGGCCGACCTCCTTGGTCTTGAGTCGGTCGGTGCGGCGTCTGCCCCTAGCGGGAGACGCCGCTATGGCAAGGGCAAGGGGGGCAAGGGAGCTGGAGGAGCGGGCGGTGGAGGTGGAGGTGGAGGCAGTGGGGGGAGTGGGGGTAGCGGTGGAGGTGGAGGTGGGGGTGGGGGGTTCGGTGGCGGCAGTGGAGGCGGAGGCCGCGACGGCGGTGGCGGTGGTAGCGGAGGTGGCGGAGGAGGCGGCGGTGGAGGAGGCGGTGGAGGCGGCGGCGGCAGTGGAGGCAGCGGAGGCGGTGGAGGTGGTGGGGGTGGCGGTGGAGCTGGTCGCGGGTCTTTGCAGAGGAGTGGCTCAGGTGGTGGCTCGCGCCAGCAGCAGCAGCGTGGTCGTGCGACCCTCTCCCCTCAGCAGCTCCGTGAGTGGTACACTGCACGCCAGCGGGGTGGGGGTTTTGGTCCGTGTACCTACGTCCTGCGCACCGGCGACCGTGCGGGTGAGCAGTGTGGGGGTGCGCACCCCACTCCGCGCTGCTTTGGCCGCCTGACGGACGCATGGCGTCACCAGTTCCTGGAGGCCTCCGAGATCCCTCGCTGGGACGAGCTGTCTAGGGCGGGAGTTGCCATCTTTGATCTGGACTTTGATGCTATTCTCTCTGCCATGTATGCTGTGTCTATTAGTGATGAGGGTGACTGTTACCGGTGTTTCCAGCCCGATCCGGGCATTGAGACTACTGCTCTAGGTACTGGTGAGGCTGCTGCCCTAGGTGCTTACGACGCTGCTGCTCTAGGTGCTGGTGTGTCTGCGTCCTCAGGTACTGGTGAGTCTGCTCTCTCAGGTACCGCGTCGGCTTCGGCCTCCCTCACCTTCACTCTTGACTCTGGGGCGTCTCGCTCCTTCTTTCGGGACCGCACCACACTCACGCCGCTTAGTCGGCCGGTTGCGGTGTCTCTGGCTGACCCATCTGGGGGTCCGGTCCTGTCTCGTTTCTCCACAGTCCTCCCGTGTCCGGCGGCTCCCTCTGGCACCCTGTCTGGTCTCTACCTCCCCTCGTTCTCGACGAACCTGGTGAGTGGTGCTGACCTCCAGGATGCGGGTGTCCACCAGTTCACTCCTGCACGTCGGCGAGTGACCCACTGTACAGAGGCTGGCACAGGCCGACACCTGGCTACGTTCACTCGTCAGCCGGGGTCGAGCCTGTACACTCTGACCACTGCGTCTCCTCCAGTTGCTGAGTCTGGTAGGGTAGCTACGTCGGGTCAGGTGTTTGCTGCGGCGTCCAGGTCTGGTCCTGAGTCTGCCCCCTGTTCGTGTCGTCTCCTGTCTCACGAGACTCTCCTCTGGCACCACCGCCTTGGCCACCCCTCTCTGCTTCGGCTCAGAGGTATGGCCTCCCGTCTTCTTGTGTCCGGTCTCCCCCGGTCCCTCCCTCCCCTTCCTCAGGGCCCTGGCCCTGCCTGTGTCCCCTGTGTCGAGGGGCGCCAGCGTGCTGCCCCTCACTCCTCCCAGTTTCCTCCGACAGAGGCCCCGTTGCAGACACTTCACATGGACGTGTGGGGCCCAGCCCGCGTCCGTGGACAGGGTCACGAGCGCTACTTCCTGCTCGTTGTTGACGACTACTCGCGTTACACCACAGTCTTCCCCTTGCGCAGCAAGGGTGATGTCACTGAGGTGCTGATCGACTGGATCCGCGCAGCTCGTCTCCAGCTCAGGCAGAGCTTCGGCTCGGACTTTCCTGTTCTGCGTCTGCACTCGGACAGAGGCGGAGAGTTCTCCTCTGGCCTTCTGCGTGCCTACTGTCGTGCACGGGGCATCCGTCAGACCTTCACGCTTCCGGACTCACCGCAGCAAAATGGGATTGCTGAGCGCCGCATTGGCATGGTCATGGACGTCGCTCGTACGTCTATGATGCATGCGGCTGCCCCCCATTTTCTGTGGCCGTTTGCGGTGAGGTACGCGGCGCATCAGATCAACCTCCACCCCAGGGTCTCCAGGCCGGAGACCTCCCCAGCCTTGCTGTGGACGGGGAAGGTTGGCGATGCGTCGGCGTTCCGGGTCTGGGGATCTCGGGCGTTTGTCCGCGACCTGTCTGCGGACAAAATATCCCCTCGTGCTGCTCCTTGCGTCTTCCTGGGGTTCCCCCCTGACGCGCCTGGGTGGCAGTTTTACCACCCCACCTCGCGCCGTGTTCTGTCCTCCCAGGACGTCACGTTTGACGAGTCGGTCCCCTACTACCGCCTCTTCCCCTACCGCACTCCGTCCCTCCCCCCTCCCCCACTCTTCCTGGTACCAGGTCCCCCCCAGGTAGACCCCCTCCCCCCTCAGGGTCCTGCCCCTTCAGGTGTGTCCCAGGTAGACGCAGTCGAGCTTGTCGAGGTAACTGGTGACTCTGGTGCTGCTGAGGGTGCTGAGGCTGGGGGTGCTGTACCTGGGGGTGCGGAGCCTAGGGGTGCTGGGCCTGGGGGTGCTACGTCTGGGGGTGCTGAGCCTAGGGGTGCTGAGCCTAGGGGTGCTGAGCCTGGGGGTGCTGAGCCTCGGGGTGCTGAGCCTGGGGGTGCTGAGCCTGGGGGTGCTGAGCCTGGGGGTGCTGAGCCTGGGGGTGCTGAGCCTAGGGGTGCTACGTCTGGGGGTGCTGAGCCTAGGGGTGCTACGCCTGGGGGTGCTGAGCCTGGCGGTGCTCCGCCTGGAGGTTCTCCGAGTGCTTCGTCTCGCCGGGAGCCACTTTCTCCACAGGAGCTGCGTGAGTGGTTTGCCCGGCGCTGGAGGCGTGCTGCTGGACCTGCGGGGTCTACTGGAGCTGGTGCTGCTGAGGGTGTTGGCGCTGAGACTACCGCTGGCAGTCCTGCTGGGGGTGCTCCTGGTGCTGCTGGAGGTTCTGGAGCTACTGGTGGTGCTGCTGGAGCGGGTGCTCCTGCTGAGGGTTCTGGTGCTGTCCCTGCTGCTTCTAGCGTCGCCGCGCGGCCTCGACCGTACTTCGTTCCACTTCTGCAGCAGGTTCTTGGTCTTCCACCTTCTACTGGTCCTCCTCCTCCCTTAGCGTGTCCACAGCCTGTCTCGTCCCAGCTACAGTTGCAGCCTACCTCCCCTTTGCCTGCTCCTTCTCCCTACACTGGTCCTACTGGAGGTCTGGCTGAGCGTCGTGAGCCTGCGTCTCGCCCTGCGTCGCCTGTCCGTGCTGCTCGCACTAGTGGTCGCGGTTCGCGTCAGCGTCCTCCTCCTGTCCTTGGCACACACCGGATGTCTCTGCGTCCGTCCATTGCTCCTCTGCGTGCCCCTTTGCCTTCTCCTCCTGAGTCCTCTCTTCCTGCTCTTGCCGACCCGGAGTCGGACTCTCTTCGTGCTGCCAGTCCTACTGTCACGCGTCTCCTTGCTACTGTTGTCACTGACCCTTCTTTCGAGTCTACTGATGCGTCTGCTCTCGTTACTGAGCTCGTCGACTTTGCTGCTCGCTGTCGCTTAGACTACGCTGCTAGTCTTGTCGCTGAGTCTGAGTCTGTCTGTCCTCCGTCCGTCGGGGGTGAGTGTGCCCTTGGCACGGACGTCCTTGAGGACAGGCAGGAGGAGTTCCAGTGTCTGGCAGCTGCCTCACCTCATCTCGTGTCCGTACTGCTTACCCCTGAGGGAGACCCGGATGCACTTGACATCCCGACTCCGCGCTCTTACGCGGAGGCGATAGAGGGTCCCTACTCCTCTCAGTGGCAGGCAGCTATGGATGCAGAGATGGCTTCCTGGAAGTCCACAGGCACCTACGTTGACGCTGTCCCCCCTCCTGGGGCGAACATCGTCAGTGGCATGTGGATCTTCAGGGTGAAGCGGCCGCCGGGTTCTCCGCCTGTCTTCAAGGCGCGTTACGTGGCTCGTGGCTTCAGTCAGCGGCAGGGAGTTGACTACTTTCAGACCTTCTCCCCCACCCCGAAGATGACCACTCTTCGGGTACTGCTGCACGTTGCTGCTCACTGTGACTACGAGCTGCACTCTCTTGACTTCAGCACAGCTTTCTTGCAGGGCAGCCTGCACGAGGAGATCTGGCTGCGTCGCCCACCTGGCTTCACTGGGTCTTTCCCTCCTGGTACCCAGTGGAGTCTCCGGCGTCCAGTCTACGTTCTCCGCCAGGCGCCACGTGAGTGGCACGACACACTGAGGACTACGCTTGCGGCTCTTGGGTTTGCTCCTTCTACTGCCGACCCGTCGCTGTTTCTACGCACCGACACCTCTCTGCCGCCGTTCTACATCCTCGTGTACGTCGACGACTTGGTCTTTGCCACAGCTGACACTACTGGACTCGCCTACGTGAAGTCCGAGCTGCAGAAGAGACACACGTGCACAGACCTGGGTGAACTGCGCAGCTACCTTGGCTTGCAGATCACCCGGGACAGAGCACGCCGCACCATTACCCTGACTCAGTCACACATGGTGCAGCAGGTCCTTCAGCGCTTCGGCTTCACGTACTCCTCGCCTCAGGCCACTCCTCTGTCTACTCGCCACTCGCTCTCAGCTCTGCCTTCGGATGAGTCCGTAGAGTCGAGTGGCCCGTACCCAGAGCTTGTTGGCTGCCTCATGTACCTGATGACCTGCACACGACCTGACCTTGCATACCCTCTTAGCATTCTTGCACGCTATTTTGCTCCTGGGAGACACAGACCAGAGCACATGGCCGCAGCGAAGAGGGTGTTGCGCTACTTGTGCAGTACGTCGGGCATGGGGCTAGTGCTTGGAGGGCGGAGTCCAGTGGTCCTCACTGGGCACGCGGACGCTTCTTGGGCTGACGACCAGGCTACGCAGCGGTCGTCACAGGGTTACACCTTCAGCCTTGGTTCCGGCTCTGTTTCGTGGCGGGCTACTCGCTCGTCTTCTGTTCTTGGCTCGAGTTGTGAGGCTGAGATCTACGCCGGGGCCATGGCTGCACAGGAGCTTCGCTGGCTCACCTACCTGCTGACCGACCTTGGAGAGCCGCCTCGTTCTCCTCCAGTCCTGTACGTAGACAACAAGGCCATGCTGGCCTTGTGTCGAGAGCAGCGACTGGAGCACAGAACAAAGCACATTGCTCTCCGCTACTTCCTTGCTCGTGAGCTACAGCAGCGTGGACAATTGCGGCTTGCGTACGTGGCCTCTGAGGCCAACACTGCTGATGTCTTCACCAAGGCACTTCCGCCTTGTGATCATCAGCGCTTCTGCACTCAGCTGGGTCTTGTGCCCGTCTTGCCTCACTTGCTCTCCTCTTGACCTTGCTTGTACTCTCACATATATATATACCTGCTCTTGCTTGTCTAGCTTTATATATATGTGTGTACTCTTGCATGTGAACTGGCCGTGTGGCCTTGACCCTGTGCTCGGACTGTGTGGTGACTTTGTGATCCACCCTGAGCTTGCTTTGCTTTGCTTTGCTTGACTGGTCTTGTGACCCCTTGTTCTCCCCCACTTTGCCTATGGGGGTGTGTCAGAACATTATAGCTTATGCTGTTGTGTAGGCTATAGTGGGGTATCCCATAGGGGGTACAACCAATTAGGGTTTCATATTTGTACTCACTTCATTTCATAGTCCACCCATTTCTCGTTCTCATTGTTTCATGCTGCCGTTCTACGTTCTCGTGTACATAGACGGCTTGGTCTTTGCTAGTGCTGACACTGAGGCACTCGCCCACGTGAAGTCGGAGCTGCAGAAGAGACACACGTGCACAGACCTGGGTGAGCTGACAAGCTATCTTGGCTTGCGGATCACCCAGGACAGAGCACAACGCACCATTACCTTGACTCAGTCACACATGGTGCAGCAGGTCCTTCAGCGCTTCGGCTTCACGTACTCCTCGCCACAGTCCACTCCTCTGCCTACCGGTCACTCGCTCTCAGCTCCACCTTCGGACGAGTCCGTAGAGCCGAGTGGCCCGTATCCAGAGCTTGTGGGCTGCCTCATGTACCTGATGACTTGCACACGACCTGACCTCGCATACCCTCTCAGCCTTCCGGCTCGCTACGTGGCTCCCGGTAGGCACCGAAAGGTGCACTGGGATGCTGCGAAGAGGGTGTTGCGCTAATTGTGTAGTAAGTCGGGCATGGGGCTTGTGCTTGGAGGACGGGCTCGAGTTGTCCTCACTGGTCACGCAGACGCTTCCTGGGTTGACGACTTGGCTATGCAGCGGTCGTCACAGGGTTACACCTTTAGTCTTGGCTCCAGTTCTGTCTCTTGGCGGTCTACCCGCTCGTCTTCTGTTCTGAGCTCCAGTTGTGAGGCTGAGATCTACGCTGGGGCCATGGCTGCACAGGAGTTACGCTGGCTCACCTACCTGCTGACCGACTTGGGAGAGGTGCCTCGTTCTCCTCCAGTTCTGTACGTCGACAACAAGGCCATGCTAGCCTTGTGTCAGGAGCACAGATTGGAGCACAGAACAAAGCACATTGCTCTGCGCTACTTCCTTGCTCGAGAGTTGCAGCAGCGTGGTCAGCTTCGTCTTGCTTGTTGTGCCAACACATTACAGTGGCACGGTCATCGCACTCCCATTCGGCCTACAAGCCTGCTCAGCTTCTGGAATTTTGTGGGGAGGTTGTTCAACACGTGTTCTTCAAACCCTCAAAGTTTCAGAGTTTTTCAAGCAGTTACCAAGGCATGACAACATTTTATGTTTCAAGACTTATGGCATCCCGGAAGTGTGTGTTACTCCTTTTTTGGTAACACCCGAGTTCACCATTTCGGCTGCTGACTCGTCTACCGAGATCTGATTAGTCTGAAATTCGGTCTGGAAGTCCTTTGCCCCGCTGTGCAAGTGGTCACCAAGTTTCAGAACGATCCAACATCTGAGCATTGCGTGACAGCTGCCGAAATTCACTGTTCCGTAGTCATGGTGCACTGTTGGCAGCATTTCCCTTGCCACCCTTTCATTGTTGTCATGCCAATGGTGCAGGGACAGAGAATGAGACAAGAAGTACAGGTGGTCAAGTGGGACTCTACAACCCTCCTTTTGAGAAGTGTGGTCTTCCTGGTAGCAGCTTGCAAAAGGGTGCAAGTGGGAAGACAAGCTGACTCATGGTTGGCTTGACTCACTATTGGTAGCCTTGAGTACAGCTCTGAACATCCAAGTGTGGTTGGCTTTGCTGACCTAGCTAGGACGTTTCCCATCCTTCTCTAGCCTTTCTCCCCTAGGACTCAACCTTCTCTGAGTTCCCAGGATGGTCCCAACCCCTTAAGAGTCCCCTAGGCAATGTTGTACTCAACCTCTTCCTTGCATCAATGAAGCTACTCGTTTTTCAGCCGAGCTTACGTTTTTGTTCACTGCGTAGCGCATACACCTCTGATGAAAGCAAGCCATATACCGTTGGAAAGCAGACACCTGAAGCTAACGTCAGTCCAAGTTTCAGCCTCGTTTGTTATCGGAGCTGATCGTGACGGCGTTTTGAACAGAGGCGGTTCGAAGTCATCAGATTCTGCTTAGGTGGTTTCAAGGGCATCTACGACCCCTAAGTGGACTCTAGACTATAACATTGCTTACGTGGCCTCTCAGGCCAACACTGCTGATGTTTTCACCAAGGCACTTCAGCCTTGTGATCATCAGCGTTTCTGTACTGTTCTAGGCCTTGTACCTACTGTGCCTCACTTGCTTACTTCTTCACTCTGCTTGTACTGTACTCTCTATACATATACCTGCATGCATACACTTGCTAGGTTGTGTTCACTGTATTGTTTGTTCTCCTTTATATAACTCTGCATGTGAACTGGCCATGTGGCCATTTGCTTGTGCTCAGACTGCGTGGTGACTTTGTGATCCACCCTGAGCTTGCTTTGCCTTTCTTGACTGGTCTTGTGACCACTTGTTCTCCCCCACTTTGCCTATGGGGGTGTGTCAAACTTATATGCTATAGTCTATCTAGGCTATAGTGGGGTAGTTCATATAGGGTACAACACTTTTAGGTTTCCTACTTGTACCCACCTGCTTGCTAGTTCAGTCACTCATTCGTTCACTATTCTAACAAGAGTCGCTGGAGCTGATCGTCTACGTGGACGCCGACGACGCGGGCGACAAGCAAAACCGGATGAGCACAGGAGGCTACGTGTTCGTCTACGGAGGGGCCGCCATCTCCTGGTCGAGCTCGCGCATCAAGTGCGTGACATTGTTATCGACAGAGTCAGAGTACGGGGCGGCCACGGATGCTGGCAAGGAGGGACGCCGACTTTGTTTCCTTCTTGCCGAATTCAAGCTACTCGACGCTGGGAAGCCGACCATCCTCCGCGTTGACAACAAGTCGGCAATTACAGTCGATGAGGGCTTGGGGCTGACAGGCAACCTCAAGCACATGGAGCGACGCTATGCTTGGCTGCAGTACATGGTGAGGCATGGGAAGTTTGTATTGAAGTACATCTCGACGAAGGCGCTGCATTTTCCATCTTTCAACCGGTGTTCTGTCGCCATCGGCCAAGTTCGTCTACACGACGTCGGCGACGGCGACGATGATGTGCAGCAGTAGGTGCCGTGCCCTTCTGCACGACTGGTGCGGTGATGGCGTGCTGTGTGTGGGATGCACGCCAAGGACGAGTTTTCTCCGTGGAGTACTGCCGTGTGGGCTGGAGGCCCAAGCGTGAGCGCGGCAGGGGAGTGTTAACGAGAGTGGAGTGTTGGCCCCGCCCTCGCTTGGGCAACGCCGACGATTGGTCGGATGTACGGGAGTAGCAGCCGACCGTTCATAGTGGAAGAGCTGCTTGACAGGCTTCGTCGAGCTGTTGGGGACCGCTGTGATGTTGCTGTCGATCAGGGAGCTCGACAGCTGCAACTATCAGGTCAAGGCGACGGGTGGGCCATCGACCAGGAGGGGCTGTTCGACCTGGAGGTCGACGGAGCAGTCCGTCGACCTAAGAAGAGAGCAGCGGTCCACGAGGGGACCTTGTCGACAACAGTTGACAGTTCTGGTCGACGGAAGGGGTCCGTCGACCAAGGGGTAGCTCGACGGGAGCTGTGGTCGACCAAGGGCACCTGCGGTTGTCCAGGTCGACCGGGTAACCTGCTCAGCGAGTTCTGTGGAGGCACGCAAACGTCGTCGAGGTCGCGATGGCGAAGGCGATTTCGGGTTGGTATCCCAAAGTCGATGTGGCTCGTCAGGTGCGGACAACAGCCGACGGATGCACAACGGTGCAAGTCGGGCCAATCGTCCGTGCACATCTGCGAGCGTGCGCACTGCTGTCTTCTACAGAGCAACGCTGGACAGCCGCTCCACTGCAGCGTTGGCACACTGTCGACCTGCTGTGTTGGCAGGTCGCCCTTCTGCAGTGCTGGCGCGGCTCCTCTACGCAACGCTGGCAGGTGGTCGACCATGCTGTGTTGTCGGTCGTCCAGGCTAGCTGCAGAGTTGATATGTGCCTGATGTAGTCATTGTTGTCATTGCTTGTTCAACAATTCTGTAATTCCAACTTTGCTAGTGGAAACTCTTGCCGATTTCTCCCGTGATTGTGCAAGGACCTAGGCAAAGCTTCGATCACTCCTAGTAGTTCGTGCCAACACCGTAGTCTAGCTCACAACCGTTGTAGAGTGAATCTGCGCAAGTTCGTGTGCACGTCATGAGGTACATGAGGCATCCCACAAGCTCTTGATACGGACCACTCGGCTCTACGGACTCGTCCGAAGGTGGAGCTGAGAGCGAGTGGCCGGTAGACAGAGGAGTGGGCTGTGGCGAGGAGAATTCGAAACCGAAGCGCTGAAGGACCTGGTGCACCATGTGTGACTGAGTAAGTGTGATGGTGCGCCGTGCTCTGTCCCGGGTGATCTGCAAGCCAAGATAGCTGCGCAGCTCACCGTGGTCAATGCAGGTGTGTCTCTTCTGCAGCTCCGACTTCACAAGGGTCAGTGCCTTGGTGTCAGCAGTGGCAAAGACCAGGTCGTCGACGTAGACGAGGATGTAGAATGGTGGCAGTGGCGTGTCGGTGAGTAGAAACAGCGTCGGGTCAGCAGTAGATGGAGTAAACCCCAGAGCCGCAAATATAGTCCTCAGTGTGTCGTGCCACTCACGAGGCGTCTGGCAGAGACCGTAGACTGGCCGCCGGAGGCTCCACTGGGTACCTGCAGGAAACGACCCAGTGAAGCCAGGTGGGCGGCGCAGCCAGATCTCCTCGTGCAGGCTGCCCTGCAAGAAAGCTGTGCTGAATTCCAGAGAGTGCAACTCGTAGTCACGCTGAGCAGCGTTGTGCAGCAACACCCGAAGAGTAGTCATCTTCGGGGTAAGGGAGAAGGACTGGAAGTAGTCGACCCCCTGTCGCTGACTGAAGCCTCGAGCAACGTAACGTGCCTTGAAGGCAGGCGGAGAACCCGGCGGTCGCTTCACCCTGAAAATCCACATGCCATTGACAATGTTCGCCCAAGACGGGGGAACTGCGTCGTCGTAAGTGCCTGTGGACTTCCAGGATGCCATCTCCGCATCCATGGCTGTCTGCCACAGAGGAGTAAGGACCCGTAATCGCCTCTGCGTAAGAGCGCAAGGTCAGGATGTCTGGTGCATCCGGGTCTCCCTCAGGGGCAAGCAGCATGGAAGCGAAACGAGGTACAGCAGCTGCAAGACACTCAAAGTCCTCTTGCCTGTCCTCAAGGACGTCCATGCCAAGAGCACACTCACCCCCGATGGACGGAGGACTGGCAGACTCAGCAACAAGAGCAGTGGCGTAGTCTAGACGACAGGCAGCAGCAAGGTCAACCAGCTCAGCAACGAGGGCAGACGCAGCAGTGGACTCAAACTAGGCGTCAGTGACAACAATGGCAAGAAGACGAGAGACAGTGCGACTGGCAACACGAGCGCAAGCATACTATGCTCTGTAAGGACGAGACGCAAGCACACTATGCTCTGTAAGACCGCCGACTTGCTCAATGTAAGGAGAAGGAGCAGGCAGTGCGGAGGCTGGCTGTAACAGCGGCTTCGACTTGTCAGGCGATGGACACAGTAAGGGAGGAGTAAGGCAAGGAGAAGACGGTACACCAAGAACCTGCTGATGCAGGGGAACGAAGTACGGTCGCGGCCGCACATTAACGCCAGCACCTCCAGCTCCAGGGTCAACAGCTCCAGCTCCTGCAGCTCCAGCGCCTCCCGCGCCAGTGCCTCCAGCTCAAGCGCCCACAGCTCCAGCTCCATCAGCCCCAGAAGCTCCAGGCTCCGTAGGGTCTCCAGCTCCAGCTCCCCCAACACCACCAGTCCCGGCAGCTCCAGTACCCCTGGTACGAGCACCTCCAGGACCAGCAGCTGCAGCACCTCCGGTACCACCAGCTCCAGCAGTAACTCCAACACCTCCAGCTCCAGTGTCTCCAGGGGCAAAGTCTCCAGCTCCTGCAGCTCCACTCCAAAGGCGGGTGCGCTGAGCAAACCACTCGCGCAGCTGCTGCGGGGAGAGAGGCTCCGGCTGGGGAGACAGTCGTGGCGAAGCACCCGCAGGACCTCCAAAAGAAGCAGTACACCTCGGCTCAGCACCCCCAGACTCCACACCCTCAGACTCAGCACCCCCAGGCTCCACACCCTCAAGCTCAGCACCCGCAGACTCCACACCCGCAAGCTCCGCACCCCCAAGCTCCGCACCCCCAAGCTCCGCACCCCCAAGCTCAGCACCCCCAGACCCGGCACCCTCAGACTCAGCACCCCCAGGCTCCGCACCCCCAGACGCAGCACCCCCAGACGCAGCACCTCGAGCAGCACCTGAGTCGACAGCTACCTGAACAGGCTTAGGACCAGGGAGAGGGTCTACCTGAGACACACCTGAGGGAGCAGGACCCTGGGGGGGGGAGGGGGTGTACCGGAGGGGGACCTGGAGCAAGGAAGAGCGGCGGGGGTGGGGGAGGGGCAAAACGGTAGGGGAAGAGACGGTAAAAGGGAACCGACTCGTCAAACGTGACATCCTGAGAGGGGAGGACACGGGGCGAGGTGGGGTGGTAAAACTGCTAGCCAAGCGCGTCAGGGGAAAAGCCAAGGAAGGTGCAGGGAATAGCGCGGGCGGAGAGCTTGTCCGCGGACGTATTGCGAACCAAGGCACGAAAGCCCCAGACCCGGAACACCGACGCATCGCCAACCTTCCCCGTCCAACACAGTTTAGGCGAGGTCTCCAGCAAGGAGACACGGTGCCAGTGGTTGAGCTGATGCGTCGCGTTCCGGACCGCAAACGGCCACAGAAAATGGGGAGTAGCCGCATGGATCATGGAGGTACGAGCGACCTCCATGACTAAGCCAATGCGGCGCTCAGCAATCCCATTTTGCAGAGGGGAGTCCGGAAGTGTGAACGACTGGAGAATGCCCTCCTCACGACAGAAGTCCCGTAAGAGGTCGGAGGAGATCTCACCACCTCTGTCAGAGTGCAGATGCAGGACAGGAAGATCCGCACGGATCCGCTCGCGGAGCTGGAGACGGACTGCGCAGAGCCAAGGGATCAAGACATCCGGGACCTGACCCTTGCTGCGCAAGGGGAAGACCGTGGTGTACCGCGTGTAGTCGTCAACAACCAGCAGAAAGTAGCGCTCGCGGTCCTGTCCACTGACGCGGGCTGGGCCCCACACGTCCATGTGGAGAGTCTGCAGGGGAGCAATCGTCGGGGGAAACGAGGAGGGGTGAGGAGCGGCGCGCTGCCACCCCTCAACGCAAGGAAGGCAGGGTGGGGCAGGCGAGGGCGGGAGGGGAGGCAGAGACCTGGGAAGACCAGAGACAAGGAGGCGGGAGTGCATGCCACGAAGGCGTGGCAGGGAGGCGTGACCCAGACGGTGGTGCCACTGAAGAGTCTGGTGCGACAGGAGGCGACACGAGCAAGGGGGTGCTACCTGACCTGACGCGGACACCTGGGCAGACGTAGCTACTTGAGGAGGCTCGGTAGCCAGTGTGTACACACTCGATCCTGGCCGACGATTGAACATGGCCAGGTGACGGCCCGTCCGTGTACACGTGCAGATCGACACACGCTGACCCCTAGGAGTGGTGGTAGTGACCATCACGTCCTAGAGGGCAGCGGTACTCACCAAGTTCGTAGAGAACGAGGGGAGGTGAAGGCCTGATAGTGAGCCGGATGGAAACACCGGACACGGGAGCTCAGTGGAGGAACGGGCGAGGACTGGGCCCCCAAAATCAGCCAGCCTGACCGGTACAGGTGCAGAGAGAGGGGTGAGGGTGGTGCTGTCGCGAAAGAAACAGCGTGAGGCACCTGATTCAAGTGTGAAGGTGTGCAAGGCCCCAGCAGGCGCAGTACTAGGGAGATTAGACTCACTAGCACCTAGAGCAGCAGCCTCTATACCTGGATCAGGCGGCACACACAGGTAACAGTCACCCTCAGCACTAACAGACAAAGCATACATAGCAGCAAGCATAACATCATAGTCTAGGACAAAGATAGCGACTCCAGACCTAAGCAGCTCTGCCCAGCGGGAGCAATCGGCCTCGTCACCAAACTCTGCGCGCCAAGCGTCGTCGAGGCGGGAGAAGCAGCGGTGCTGAATGTGAGGCTTCCTTCATGTGTGACCAGCATGGTCACCCGTGCGAATGACATACGGGCAGCTAGCACTACCCCCAGACGCCCCACGCTGAGCACACCATTCACGAAGCTGCTGGGGTGACAGGGTCTCGCCCCGACGCTGCTGCTGCTGCTGCCTCGGGCCTCCTCCAGAACCTCCACGCTGAGCTCCAATCCGACCGCCACCACTCCCACCGCTGCCACTACCGCCACTCCCACCGCTCCCTCCACCGCCGCCACCAAAGCCCCCACTCCCGCCACCACTCCCACTACCACCACCACCTCCACTGCCTCCACCACCTCCACCGTTGCCCCCACCACCACCCCCGCTGCCACCGCCACCACCCCTGCCACCCTTGCCCTTGCTGTTGCGGCACTTCGCACTAGCAGAAGCAGCCCTGACGTCCTCAGCACCAGGGATGTCAGCAGCAGAGGCGTAGGAGGGAGCAAGGGGGGAGGGAGAGCACCCCTCAAAGAAGGGCGTGCGCGGAGTGCCACGAGCAGCACCTACAGCGACTACACTAGTCTCAGCTGCAAGGAGGTGCTGCTCGAGAAGGTCAACAGTGAGGGCTGTGGGATCAAGTGCGAGAAAGTGGTCCCCGACAGCGCGAAGAGAGTCAGGGAGGCGGGTGACTATGTAGTAAAGAGTGATGTATATCGGGGGTGGGTTCTTGGTAAGGAACTCTGCTGGGAGGGCAGCGCGATAGCGAGCGTCGCTAGTGCGAAGGTGGGAAACCAGGTCCTCTACTGTGGCAAAAGCGGACAGCTCGGGGAACAGGTAGGGCAGTAGAAGGCGGCCTAGAGCAGCAGTGGCAGGCGAGGAGTAGCAAGTGTCGACAGCGTCGTACAGGGCCTAAGCTGTCCTGTGCTGTTTGAAGTGAGCACACTCGACTAACGGCAGGTGGTTGCGAATAGCTAAGCGGGCAGCAGCGTCGCGAGTAAGCCACTGTGAGCGAGTCGCACAGTCAGCTGTGGTGGGAGGGGCAGGAGCAGCACCAGACGTGTGGTCAAGCAACGAAACGCTGTCCCTAGAGTCGCTCAGTAGGTACAGCTGCAGGTCGTCAAGCCACGTGTCAAACTGGATTGGACGGCCCTCATGATCAAATGCTAGAACTCGGAGAGAAGCCATAGTGGCGCAGCACGCAAAGCGAGGAGAAGCAGGGCAGTGCAGAGTACAGGGCAGGCAGCAGCAAGGGACAGTGAGAGGGCTGCAAGAGGCAGCTAGCAGAGCAGCAGGGGCGGCTAGAGGACCACCAGGGACTAGGGGCGAAGGGCCAGGGCCTAAGGGGGGGCGACGGGCCTAGGGGCGACGGGCGTCTGGCCTGGGCCTAGGGGCGAAGGGCGACGGGCCGGGGCTAGGGGCGACGGTCGACGGGGCCGGGGCCTAGGGGCGACGGGCCGAGGGGCGACGGGCGACGGGCAACGAGCCGGGGCCGGGGCCTAGGGGTGTCGGGCGACGGGCCAGGGCTAGGGGCGACGGGCACGGGCCCGGGCTAGGGGCGACGGTCGACGGGGCCGGGGCCTAGGGGCGACGGGCCGAGGGGCGACTATCGACGGGCCGGGGCCTAGGGATGCTGGGCGACGGGCCGGGGCTAGGGGTGACGGGCGCGAGCCTAGGGGTGAAGGGCGACGGGCCGGGGCGTAGGGGCGTCGGCCGCGGGCCTAGGGGCGTAGGGGCATCGGTCGCAGGCCAAGGGGCGACGGGCGACGGGCCGGGGCCTAGGGGCGTCGGGCACGAGCCTAGGGGCGAAGGGCGACGGGCCGGGGTGTAGGGGCGTCGGTCGCGGGCCTAGGGGCGTAGGGCGACGGGCCGGGGCCTAGGGGCGTCGGGCAACGGGCCGAGGCTAGGGGCGACGGGCATGGGCCTAGGGGCGTCGGGCGTCGAGCGATGGGCCGAGGCTAGGGGCGACGGGCGCAGGCCTAGGGGCGACGGGGGACGGGCCGGGGCCTAGGAACGACGGGCGACAGGCCAGGGCTAGGGGCCGCACGAGGGCGGCGCACTGGGCAGCAAGAGCGGCACGAGGGTCGCTAGGGGCGGCTATTGGGGCAGCGCAGTGGTGGGCCCAAGCAAAAAAAAACGGTCCTAGTGAAGGACCTGCTCTGAAACCATGTTAGAAAAATGAACGAGAATGAATGAACTATGAAAGAGTTGGGTACAAGTACTAACCCTAATTGGGTTGTACCCCTTATGGGCTACCCCACTATAGCCTACACAAATGTAAGCACTATGACATTCTCACAGCCGGACCTCTTCCCTACTGTTCGGTACCCATTCCGATGGACGACGAAAATCCTCGCGAAAGCATCAACGCCGGAGTCTACTATGACTTCGCCGACAACGGTTACGTTAAACCACAGCCGGTCAACACAAACGTTTCAGAACGCATAGGCCTCAACTTCTTACCTGATCCAGAAGCGGGAGACGAAGCAGATTATCCCGATGACCCAAATTTCCCTCGCTACACACAGAGTGGGCTGCAGATTCTTGGGCTCGTATCCGCAGTCCATGGCGCACCAGTGCCGCGAGAGCCTGCCACGGTTCAGCAGGCTCTGGGGGGGGAGCACAAGGAAAAATGGCGCGAAGCCATGGACAGGGAATTAAAATTGCTGGAAGACAGAAACACCTGGAAGATAGTACCCATCGGAGTGGCACGCAACAAAACCATTCTCACGGGAAAGTGGGTCTTCCGTGTGAAAATGGCAGCTGACAGGACAATCGTCAAATTCAAAGCATGATGGGTCATCCGTGGCTTCAATCAAGAGCATGGGCGAGACTTCATCGAGACTTTCGCGCAAGTCGGCCCATATACCTCCTTGCGAATTCTCCTCGCAATAGCCGCCATGAAGCAGAAGAAGCTCCGCCAAATCGACGTAGCTAACGCGTTCCTCTACGCTCCTGTCGACGCCGAAATCTTTGTCGGGCAACCACACGGATCAAACACAGACCCTAAATCAAGTCTGTCAGCTGGTGAAATCCTTGTACGGCATCAAGCAAGCTCCGCGGTTGTGGCAGCAGTACCTACACACCCGACTAATCAGCATCGGCCTTCAGCAATTACCACACGACCAGGGCATGTACAGGCTCACAAAGGAAGCCGAGTACATTCTACTCATCATGTATGTAGATGGCCTACTCTACATAGGCTCCACCGATGGCATCACCAACTGGTTTGAAGGGGAGCTGCAACAGGACCTCTCACTCACGGTTTCTTCTACCGTGACCCGGTACCTCGGACTCAACATTCTAGATGGAGAGAACGCGATCTACCTCAGCACCGCAAAATGCGCCGACACCATCACAAATCGCTTCGGACTAACGCCAGCCTCCATTTCCATGCCCTACCGCTACACCGCGGGAAATAACCAAGAAAGAACCAACCTGCCTGGACCTGTCGGCCTACGCTACTACCAACAAAAATTGGGCTGTCTACTCTTCGCAGCCGTCACCTGCCGACCGGATCTGTCATACTCAGCGAGTCAGCTTGCTACCCACCTCAAGCAAACCGAAGCAGAGCATATGGCCTACCTCGTCAGCACGCCAACGATCGGCCTAACCTACCACAAGACTGGAACCACTACTCTAAAACTAATCGGCTACGTGGATGCTGAACACGCAAGCGATTCTGATAACAGGCGATCGCGCACCGGCTACATCTATCGACTTGAGCCCGTCGGACTTATCTCGTGGCAGTCGAGCAAACAATAACTAATTGCACTCTCCTCTGCTGAAGTCGAATGCATTGCACTCTGCTCAGCCACCAAGGAAGGACTGTACCTTCGCGAACTACTGGAAGAAGAAAAGATGGCTCAGTTACCAAGCTTCTCCCTCTTCTGCGACAACCAATCTGCAATTCACATAGCGAACAAGAGCGGGTTCGCGAACCAAACGAAGCACATTGCCCTATGCTACTTCTTCTGTCAAGATAGTAGAAAGGAGAGATTAGGAGGCATGCTTGGGGTTTTGGCTAGGCATGAGTGTCGAGGTAGTTTGGGCAAGGGAAAAGTGTCGAGAAAGAAGAAAGTTGAGGTTTCACTATTGAGCAAGGTACAAATAGGAAACAAGGGAGGTGCACCCCTACAGGAAATACCTCAAACACTATAGTAACTACAGCAAACAGTTTATATAATAAACATAAGTTTAAGATCTTCTTGAAGGACGAGACCGAGAAAGGGAGACTCGAGCTATCCTATTGCCCCACGTCCGAGATGGCAGCAGATTATCAGACCAAGTAACTTGGAAAGCATAAGTTCGAGTACTGCACGCTGCTGACTGGACAGGGCCACGTCACCAGCAACGAAGGCGATGACACTCTAGAAGCGAAGGGGAGTGTTGGAAACATTTAGTTTGCGCTTCTGAAGTATCGAGCACTACAGCAAAAGAGAAGCATACTCACAGCGATATAAAAACTACAAACAAGAATGAATGAGCTAGCAAACAGTTGGGTACAAGTACTAACCCTAATTGGGTTGTACCCCTTATGGGCTACCCCACTAAAGCCTACATAAATTGTGAAGATTGAAACAGGAATGAATGAACTAGGAAAATGTGAGATACAAATATGAAAGCTGTACCCCTTAGGGTCTACCCCACTACAGCCTACATAGGCTAAGGCATATATATCTGACACACCCCCATAGGCAAAGTGGGGGAGAACTAGGGGTCACAAGACCAGTCAAGTAAAGCAAAGCAAAGCAAGCTCAGGGTGGATCACAACGTCACCACACAGTCTGAGCACAGGTTCAAAGGCCACAAGGCCAGTTCACATGCAAGTTCATATATAAAGGGAAACAAGCAAGTGCAGGTATATATAGATCACAGAACAAGCAAAGTGAAGAGGTAAGCAAGTGAGGCCAAGTAGGCACAAGACCTAGCATAGTACAGAAGCGCTGATGATCACAAGGCTGAAGTGCCTTGGTAAAGATATCAGCAGTGTTGGCCTGAGAGGCCACGTAAGCAAGGCGCAGCTGGCCACGCTGCTGCAGCTCACGAGCAAGGAAGTAGCGAAGAGCAATGTGCTTCGTTCTGTGCTCCAGTCTGTGCTCCCGACACAAGGCCAGCATGGCCTTGTTGTCTACGTACAGAACTGGAGGAGAACGAGGCGGCTCTCCCAGGTCAGTCAGCAGGTAGGTGAGCCAGCGTAACTCCTGTGCAGCCATGGCCCCTGCGTAGATCTCAGCCTCACAGCTGGAGCTGAGAACAGAAGACGAGCGGGTAGACCGCCACGAAACAGAGCCGGAACCAAGGCTGAAGGAGTAACCCTGTGACGACCGCTGCGTAGCCAGGTCGTCCACCCAAGACGCATCTGCGTGACCAGTGAGGACCACTGGACTCCGCCCTCCAAGCACTAGCCCCAAGCCCGAAGTACTGCACAAGTAGCGCAACACCCTCTTTGCTGCAGCCATGTGCTCTGGTCGGTGTCTCCCAGGAGCAACATAGCGCGCCAGAATGCTCAGAGGGTATGCTAGGTCAGGTCGAGTCCAGGTCATCAGGTACATGAGGCAGCCAACAAGCTCTGGGTACGGGCCACTCGGCTCTACGGACTCATCCGAAGGCAGAGCTGAGAGCGAGTGGCGAGTAGACAGAGGAGTGGCCTGAGGCGAGGAGTACGTGAAGTCGAAACGCTGAAGGACCTGCTGCACCATGTGTGACTGAGTCAAAGTAATGGTGCGCCGTGCTCTGTCCCGGGTGATCTGCAAGCCAAGATAGCTGCGCAGTTCACCCAGATCTGTGCACGTGTGTCTCTTCTGCAGCTCGGACTTCACGTGGGCGAGTCCAGC
The DNA here is from genome assembly GCA_947471745.1 of Closterium sp. Naga37s-1. Lineage (NCBI taxonomy): Eukaryota > Viridiplantae > Streptophyta > Zygnematophyceae > Desmidiales > Closteriaceae > Closterium > Closterium sp. Naga37s-1. The sequence goes on from CANJKZ010000978.1 coordinate 526,823, forward strand.
AGTGTCAGCTGTAGCAAACACCAAGTCGTCGACGTACACGAGGATGTAGAACGGCGGCAGTAAGGTGTCGGTGCGAAGAAACAGCGACGGGTCAGCAGTGGAAGGAGCAAACCCAAGAGCCGCAAGCGTAGTCCTCAGTGTGTCGTGCCACTCACGTGGCGCCTGGCAGAGACCGTAGACTGGCCGCCGGAGGCTCCACTGGGTACCAGGAGGAAACGACCCAGTGAAGCCAGGTAGGCGGCGCAGCCAGATCTCCTCGTGCAGACTGCCCTGTAGGAAAGCAGTGATGAAGTCAAGGGAGTGAAGCTCGTAGTCACGCTGAGCAGCAACGTGCAGCAGAACCCGAAGAGTGGTCATCTTCGGGGTCGGGGAGAAGGTCTGAAAGTAGTCAACTCCCTGCCGCTGACTGAAGCCTCGAGCCACGTAACGCGCCTTGAAGACAGGCGGAGAACCCAGCGGCCGCTTCACCCTGAAAATCCACATGCCACTGACGATGTTCGCCCCAGGTGGGGGAACCTCGTCGACGTAGGTGCCTGTGGACTTCCAGGAAGCCATCTCTGCGTCCATGGCTGCCTGCCACTGAGAGGAGTAAGGACCCTCTATCGCCTCTGCGTAAGAGCGCGGGGTAGGGATGTCTGGTGCATCCGGGTCTCCCTCAGGGGCAAGCAGCGTGGACACGAGATGAGGTAAAGCAGCAGCAAAACACTGGAACTCCTCCTGTCGGTCCTCAAGGACGTCCGTGCTAAGAGCACACTCACCCCCGACGGACGGAGGACAGACAGACGCAGACGCAGACTCAGCAACAAGACTAGCGGCGTAGTCTAGACGACAGTGAGCAGCGAAGTCGACAAGCTCGGTAACTAAGGCAGACGCAGCAGTGGACTCAAAGGAAGGGTCAGTGACAACAGTGGCTAGGAAACGCGTGACAGCAGGACTGGCAGCACGAAGGGAGTCAGACGCCGGGTCAGCAAGAGCAGGAAGAGAGGACTCTGGAGGAGACGGCAAAGGGACACGCTGTGGCGCAGTGGAAGGACGCAGTGTCATCTGATGCGTGCCCGGGACTGCAGGAGGACGCGGACGTGGAACACGACGACTAGTGCGAGCAGTGTGAACAGGCGACGCAGGACGCGACTCAGGCTCACGACGCTCAGCAAGACCTCCAGTAGGACCAGCGTAGGGAGAAGGAGCAGGAAGAGGGGAGGCCAGCTGTAACTGTGACGCAGACTGGACAGGCAGTGGACACTCTAAAGAAGGAGCAGGACCAGAAGAAGGCGGAAGACCAAGAACCTGCTCAAGGAGCGGAACGAAGTACGGCCGCGGCCGCGCAGCACCTCCAGAACCAGCAGGGACAACACCAGTACCCCCAGCGTCAGCTCCAACTCCAGCAGCACCACCAGCTCCAGTACCTCCAGCAGCTCCAGCTCCAGCAGGACCACCAGCAGACACAGCCGCTCCGGCTCCAGTACCTCCAGTAGCACTCACTCCAGCAGCACCACCAGCTCCAGCTCCACCTGTAGCTCCAGCAACAGGAGCACCACCAGGCCCAGCAGCTCCAGTACCTCCAGTACGAGCACCTCCGGGACCCGTGGCTCCAGCACCCCCAGCAGAAGCAGAACCTCCAGGACCGGCTCCAGCAGCACCTCCAGCTCCAGAACCTCCAGCAGCAGCAGAACCTCCAGCACTGGCAGCACCTCCAACTCCGGCAGTACGGCTCCAGCGGCGAGCAAACCACTCACGCAGCTCCTGTGGGGAGGGAAGCTCCCGCCGGGACAAAGCACCCGAAGGACCGCCAGGTCCAGCACCGACAGGCTCCACACCCCCACTCCCAGCAGCCCCAGGCTCAGCACCCCCAGAAGCAGCACCCCCAGGCCCCGCACGCTCAGGCTCAGCACCCCCAGACCCAGCACCCCCAGGCTCCGCACGCTCAGGCTCAGCACCCCCAGACCCAGCACCCCCAGGCTCCGCACGCTCAGGCTCAGCACCCCCAGACGCACCAGAGTCAGCAGCTACCTCGACAGGCTCGACTGCATCTACCTGGGACACACCTGAGGGGGCAGGACCCTGAGGGGGGAGGGGGTCTACCGGGGGGGGACCGGGAGCGAGGAAGAGCGGCGGGGGGGGGAGGAGGGCAGTGCGGTAGGGGAAGAGACGGCGTCAAACGTGACGTCCTGGGAGGACAGAACACGACGCGAGGTGGGGTGGTAAAACTGCCAACCAGGCGCGTCAGGGGGAAAGCCGAGGAAGACGCAAGGAACAGCACGGGAGGACAGCTTGTCCGCAGACAAGTCGCGGACGAAAGCTCGAGATCCCCAGACACGGAACGCAAACGCATCACCAACCTTCCCCGTCCACTGCAGAGTAGGGGAGGTCTCCGGCAGGGAGACCCGGGGCTGAAGGTTGATCTGATGCGCCGCGTACTGAACCGCGAATGGCCACAGAAAATGGGGAGCAGCCGCATGGATCATGGACGTACGAGCGACATCCATGATCATGCCAATGCGGCGCTCAGCAATCCCATTTTGCTGTGGAGAGGCCGGAAGCGTGAACGTCTGGCGGATGCCCTCCGCACGACAGAAGGCTCGCAGAAGGTCGGAGGAAAACTCTCCGCCTCTGTCGGAGTGCAGACGCAGAACAGGAAAGTCCGAGCCGAAACGCTCTCTGAGCTGGAGACGAGCAACGCGGATCCAGTCGATCAACACCTCAGTGACCTCACCCTTGCTGCGCAAGGGGAAGACAGTGGTGTAACGCGAGTAGTCGTCAACCACCAGCAGGAAGTAACGCTCGTGACCCTGTCCACGGACGCGGGCTGGGCCCCACACGTCCATGTGAAGAGTCTGCAGCGGAGCCTCTGTCGGGGGAAACTCGGAGGAGTGAGGAGCGGCGCGCTGCCGCCCCTCGACGCAGGGAACGCAGGTAGGGGCAGGCCCCGGGGGAAGGGGAGGGAGGGACCGGGGGAGACCAGAGACAAGGACACGGGAGGCCATGCCTCGGAGACGAGGCAAGGAGGGGTGACCAAGGCGGTGGTGCCAGAGGAGGGTCTGGTGGGACAGGAGGCGACACGAGCAGGGGGCAGACTCAGGACCTGACCGAGACGCTGCAGCAAACACCTGACTCGACGCAGCTACCTGACCAGACGCAGCAAACGGAGGATACTCTGTGGTCAGTGTGTACAGGCTCGACCCCGGTCGACGGGTAAACGAGGCCAAGTGGCGGCCCGTCTGAGCACACGTGCAGTGGGTCACTCGCTGACCTGCAGGAGTGAACTGGTCAACCCCGGCATCCTGAAGGTCAGCACCACTCACCAAGTTCGTGGAGAACGAGGGGAGGTAGAGACCAGACAGGGAGCCTGACGGGGCCGCCGGACACGGGAGGACAGTGGAGTAGCGAGCAAGGACAGGACCCCCAGAGGGGTCTGCCAGGGAGACCGCAACCGGCGGACTGAGCGGCGTAAGGGTGGTGCGGACTCGAAAGAAGGAGCGGGAAGCACCCGAGTCGAGGGTGAAGGTGTGAAAGACCTGAGCAGACTCGGTACCTGAGAGAGCAGACTCACCAGCACCTAGAGCAGCAGACTCACGAGTACCTGGAGCAGCAGACTCACGAGCACCTAGAGCAGCAGCCTCAATACCAGGGTCAGGCGGAACACACACGTAACAGTCACCCTCAGCACTAATAGACACAGCATACATGGCAGCAAGAATAGCATCAAAGTCAAGATCAAAGATAGCTACCCCCAACCTGAATAGATCTCCCCAACGAGGGATCTCAGTGGCGTCCGGGAACTGGGCACGCCAGGCGTCCGTCAGGCGACCGAAGCAGCGCTGGGTGGCGTGCAGGCCGCCACACTGCTCTCCAGTGCGGTCACCGGTGCGCAGGACGTAAGTACAGGGACCAGCACCTCCAGACCCCTGGCGCCCCGCGTACCACTCACGAAGCTGCTGAGGCGAAGGGGTCTCACGAGAGCGGTGCTGCTGCTGGGGTCCCCGCTGCACAGCTCCGCCTCTGCCAGCTCCACCTCCGCCGCCTCCTCCTCCGCCTCCTCCACCCCTCCCGCCACCGCCACCGCCGCCTCCACCTCCACCGCCGCCACCGAAGCCCCCACCTCTACCACCACCCCCACCCCCACCCCCTCCTCCGCCTCCACCGCTACTACCGCCGCCCCCACCACCTCCTCCAGCTCCCTTGCCCCGCTTGCCCTTGCTGATGCGGCGCCTCTCACTAGGAGCAGACGCAGCGCTGACTGACTTGGTGCCAACAAGGTCGACAGCAGCAGCAGAGGCAACAGAGGGCAAAAGAGGAACGGGGGAGCACCCCTCAAAGAAAGGGGTACGGGGGTCACCACGAGAGGCGCCTACAGCGGTGATACTAGTCTCTGCTGCAAGGAGGCGCTCCTCGAGGAGGTCGACAGTGAGGGTGGTAGGGCAAAGAGAGAGGAAGTGGTCCCTGACCGAGCGGAGAGTGTCAGGGAGTCGAGTGACTAGGTAGTAGAGGGTGATGTACATGGGGGGGGGGGTTCTGGGCGCAGAACTCAGCAGGAAGCGCAGCGCGGTAGCGAGTGTCACTAGTGCGGAGGTGCGTAATGAGGTCAGTGACTGTGGCAAAAGCAGCGAGGTCAGGGAACAGGTACGGTAGCATGAGGCGGCTAAGCGCAGCAGTGGCAGGGGAAGAGTAACGTGCAACTACTGCGTCGTACAAAGTCTTAGCACTCTTGTACTGACTAAAGTGCGCGCGCTCAGTAGACGGTAGGTGAGTACGCACAGCAAGGCGGGCAGCAGCATCGCGCGTGAGCCACTGCGAGCGAACGGTACTGTCAGTATCAGCAGCAGGGGCAGTAGAGGCGCCCGACGTAAGATCAAACAGGGAGAGACCATCCTTGCTATCGCACTGAAGGAAAAGCTGCAGATCATCTAGCCAGACATCAAAGTCAACCGCTCGACCCTCAGCATCAAAGGTGAGAAGACTAGGACTCGCCATGATAGGAGCAGCAGCAGACTAGCAGCGGCAGCAGTGCAACGGAGCGAGGCAGGACAGTGCGACTCGGCAGGGCAACTCGGCAAAGCAGTGCGGCTCGGCCGCGCGGCTCGGCCCGGCTAGGCTCTTAGCGGAGCCGACAGGTCCGGGACAGGGTCGGGGCCGAGCAGGGTCCGGGACGGGGCAGCAACGGGGCCGGGACAGGGTCAGGGCCGGGGCAGGTCCGGGACAGGGTCGGGGCCGAGCAGGGTCCGGGACGGGGCAGCAACGGGGCCGGGACAGGGTCGGGGCCGGGGCAGGTCCGAGACGGGGTCGGGGCCGGGGCAGGTCCGGGACGGGGCCGAGGTAGGGCCGGGACAGGGTCGGGGCCGGGGCAGGTCCGGGACGGGGTCGGGGCCAAGACAGGTCCGGGACGGAGTCGAGGCCGGGGCAGGTCCGGGACGGGGCCGAGACGGGGCCGGGGTAGGGCCGGGACGGAGCCTTTTAGGGGCGGCGTAGGGGTCGCGTAGGGGCCGCGTCAGGTACGGGGCCGCGTCAGGTAGGGGCCGCGTCAGGTACGGGGCCGGGTCGGGCCGTGTAGGGGCCGCGTAGGGGCCGCGTAGGGGGGGGGGGGGGGGCGCGAAGGGGCCGTGTAGGAGCGGCGTAGGGGCGGCGTAGGGGCCGCGTAGGGGCCGCGTCAGGGACGGGGCCGGATCGGGCCGTGTAGGAGCCACGTAGGGGCCGCGTAGGGGGGGGGGCGGCGAAGGGGCCGCGTAGGAGCGGCGTAGGGGCGGCGTAGGGGCCGCGTAGGGGCCGCGTCAGGGACGGGGCCGGATCGGGCCGTTTAGGGGCGGCGTAGGGGCCGCGTAGGGGCCGCGTAGGGGCCGCGTAGGGGCCGCGTAGGGGCCGGGTAGGGGCGGGGCCGCGTCAGGGACGAGTCCGCGCCAGGTACGGGGCCACGACGGGGCCGTTTAGGGGCGGCGTAGGATCGCGTAGGGGCCGCGTAGGGGCCGTTAGGGGCCGCTAGGGGGTCGCGAAAAAAAAAAATTTCTTATGGCAGGGCGCGAGACGCGCTTCGGGCAGCTAAAAACAAATTTCTTATGGTGGGCCCTTAGGAAGGAACGGTCCCATGAGGGAACCCGCTCTATACCATGTGAAGATTGAAACAGGAATGAATGAACTGGGAAAGTGTGAGATACAAATATGAAAGCTGTACCCCTTAGTGTCTACCCCACTACAGCCTACATAGGCTAAGGCATATATATCTGACAACTTGGTCATCGCCGTCGACTCTCTCGTCGACACCGCCTTCGTTGCGTGTCGGTCGGGGAGTGGCGGGTAGACCATCCGCCTCAGTAAGGGTCGTTGGATGATCGTGTGCCCACTGCACGCGGGTTCCAAAGAGCAGAATGTCCACGTTCGCTCCGCCGTACTCTCCAGCATTGTGGTATGCCCGAACAACATCCAACCGCACGTGAAGGGTATCCTCTATGCCTGCTGCGACTTCTTGGTCGACCATGGCGGTCTAGATTGCTGCCGGCCTGCAACAACTTAGGTAATGAACACAAAATTCGGCTAATCAGAAGGTTCTATGCGGGGCCGTCCACGCTCACCGCACCATGCGGAGAGTCACTACACAACGAGAGTGGACTACGGAGAAAGGCACGGGGTTGTGCGAATGATCGCAGCGTTGCGCTAGCGATCTCACTACTTGCTGTGTTCACAGAGAAATTTGGCAAGAGTTTCACTAAGAATTTTAGAAGAACATTGATTACAATCAGGCATGCAAGTCGATATAGCTAGAATCGCATTACAACACCTAGCAAGCCCTCTACAGGGCAAACCCTGCCAGCGTAGAAGAAGAGCGGCTTGCCATCGCTGCAGCAGGTTAGTCTGCCAACGTTGCAGCGCAGCGGTCTGCCAGCGCTGCAAAGGTATGTGAACTTCTGCGCATGTGCGCACCTACCAAGTAGGTGCAGTTAGACGGTCGCGTCGCCATGCACATTGCACAGGTGCCAGGTAGAGCACGTGTCGACAGTTTTGCCAGCCATGCACCGTCTAACACATGATGCCGTTCTACAATTCAACTTCACGAAAACCTCATGGGTGACATTCGCCCATACATCGGATTTCGCAGTCGAGCGACTTCCGTTGACCATCTCGACGATGCTCAACCGAACAGCTTTCGCCAAGACGAGCACGTTGAGCAGAGCCCGTCGACCAGCACTTTTCTACGGGCTTGTTTACCAGCGTCCTCTGTCGGCGATGTCGACCACATCCTCTGCCGACGATGCTCGACCAACTCCTCCGCACAGCCTCGTCGACCAAACAACTGCGTGGACTTATGCGAGGAGTCGGCGTCGATTTCTGCGGAAAGGTCGACGTCGAACTTTTCGGGCTTTTGACGTCGCCTTCTTCGGACAGGTCAACATCGAAATCTGCGAACAGGTCGGTGTCAAACTATGCGGACTGGTCGACGTCGAACTTTGCGGACAGTTTGCGTCGACTTCTGCGCGCAGTCTACGACGACTTCTGTGCGCAGTCTGCGCCGACTTCTGCGCCCCCCCCCCCGATTGCGAAGTCTACTTCGCCCAAGCGAGGGCGGGGCCATTTGCCATCAATAGATAAGACATATATGTCTTATATCCGGGCGATGACGGTACGTATGTGTCATTATTTGAGCATTGTATATAAACAAGACTCATCTTACGTATAGCAAGTGAACCTCTTCCGCCACTAGCACGCTCTTTTCCTTTCGATAGTTCGTATGAAAGCTTTGGAGATGGGTCAAATTGTTGTGAATTTTGAAGTGCTTGAAGCTTGCCCACAAATACTATGTGTCACGGTTTGAGTATTGTAATATATAATCAAGTCAACGACTTCAGTTAGGTTATTTGTAGTGTTGTATGGTGCAACCGCACATATACGTATGTGTCATTATTTGAGAATCTTATATAAACAAGTCACATCTTATGTGTAGTGTTGTATGGTGCAGTGAGCCTTTTCCGCCTCTAGCATGCTATCTTGCTTTCGATGGTTCGTACAAAAGCTTTGGAGAAGGGTCAAACTATTATGAATTCTAAAGTGCTTTGATGTACTGTATTTGTATCGAACATAGGGGGTGGAACATTTAGGTCCAAAACATCAAGACTACCGCAATGGACCATGCATAATTGTTTATTTAATTGTTAACGTTTGTTCATTGGCTATCCTGAATCCAAATGTACCACGCCAAAAGAAAAGAGCAGCGAAATTCACTAGGATCACCGCAACAGTGAGTCTTCAACAACCCACATCGCCTCGAGATTCGAATCCCAGTGTGCGAGAATCGGCAAAATTGCGCAGCGCGGCCGATTGCGAGCTTCTCTCAATCCAAACGACCAAGCTCGCACCGCAGGTAGGGTGACCGGACCCGTCGCAAATAAATCGACCTACATGCGCTTTCGCGATTGTAACTACCAATTGTGATGCGTGGGAGTCAGAGGTCCTGTCAAAGTAACGAACGAGAATGAATGCATTGAACAGAAGTCGGGTACAAGTACTAACCCTAATTGGGTTGTACCCCTTATGGGCTACCCCACTATAGCCTACACAAAGTAAGCTATATAACATTTTGACACACCCCCATAGGCAAAGTGGGGGAGAACAAGAGGTCACAAGACCAGTCAAGAAAAACAAAGCAAGCTCAGGGTGGATCACAAAGTTTCCACACAGTCCGAGCATAAGCAAAGGCCACAAGGCCAGTTCACATGCAGAGTTATATAAAAGAGAACAAACTGTCCAGTGATCATACCCTAGCAAGTGTAAGCATGCAGGTATATATAAAGATCATAGTACAAGCAAAGTCAAGCAGTGAGCAAGTGAGGCAAAGTAGGCAAACGCTGATGATCACTAGACTAAAGTGCCTTGGTGAATATATAAGCAGTGTTGGCCCTAGTGGCCACGTAAGCAAGACGAAGCTAACCACGCTGCTGCAACTCTCGAGCAAGGAAGTAACGCAGAGCGATGTGCTTCGTTCTATGCTCCAGTCTGTGCTCCTGACACAAGGCAATCATGGCCTTGTTGTCTACGTACAGAACTGGAGAAGAACGAGGCCGCTCTCCCAAGTCGGTCAGCAGGTAGGTGAGCCAGCGTAACTCCTGTGCAGCCATGGCCCCTGCGTAGATCTCAGCCTCACAACTGGAACTGAGAACAGAAAATGAGCGGGTAGACAGCCAAGAAACAGAGTCGGAGCCAAGGCTGAAAGTGTAACCTTGTGACGACCGCTGCGTAGCCAAGTCATCAACCCAAGAAGCGTCTGAGTGTCCAGTGAGGACAACTGGACCCTGTCCTCCAAGCACGAGCCCCATGCCCGATGTACTGCACAAGTAGCGCAACACCCTCTTAGCGGCCTCCCAGTGATCTGGTCGGTGTCTCCCGGGCGCAACGTAGCGTGCCAGGATGCTAAGAGGGTAGGCAAGGTCAGGTCGAGTGCAGGTCATCAGGTACATGAGGCAGCCCACAAGCTCTGGATACGGGCCACTCGGCTCTACGGACTCGTCCGAAGGTGGAGCTGAGAGCGAGTGACCGGTAGGCAGAGGAGTGGACTGTGGCGAGGAGTACCGAAAGCCAAAGCGCTGAAGGACCTGGTGCACCATGTGTGACTGAGTCAGGGTGATGGTGCGTCGTGCTCTGTCCCGGGTGATCTGCAAGCCAAGATAGCTTGTCAGCTCACCCAGGTCAGTGCAGGTGTGTCACTTCTACAGCTCCGAATTCACAAGGGCCGGAGCCTCAGTGTCAGCAGTGGCAAAGACCAAGTTGTTGACGTACACGAGGACGTAGAACGGCGGCAGCGAAGTGTCGGTGCGTAGAAACAGCGACAAGTCAGCACTCGAAGGAGCAAACCCAAGAGCCGCAAGGGTAGTCCTCAGTGTGTCGTGCCACTCGCGAGGCGCCTGGCGGAGACCGTACACTGGCCGCCGGAGGCTCCACTGGGTACCTGTAGGAAACGACCCAGTGAAGCCAGGTGGGCGGCGCACCCAGATCTCCTCGTGCAGGCTGCCCTGTAAGAAAGATGTGCTGAAGTCTAGAGAGTGAAGCTCATAGTCACGATGAGCAGCAACGTGCTGCAGTACCCGAAGTGTAGTCATCTTTGGGGTGGGGAGAAGTTCTGGAAGAAGTCAACTCCCTGTCGCTGACTGAAGCCTCAAGCAACGTAACGAGCCTTGAAGGCAGGCGGAGAACCCGGCGGCCGCTTCACCCTGAAAATCCACATGCCATCGACTATGTTCGCCCCAGAAGGGGGAACTGCGTCGATGTAGGTGCCTATGGACTTCTAGGATGCCATCTCTGCGTCCATGGCTGTCTGCCTCTGAGAGGAGTAGGGACCCGTAATCGCCTCTGCGTAAGAGCGTGGGGTCGGGATGTCTGGTGCATCCGGGTCTCCCTCAGGTGCAATCAGCATGGACACGAGATGAGGTACAGCAGCTGCAAAACACTCAAACTCCTCTTGCTTGTCCCCAAGAGCACACTCACCCCCGACGGATGGAGGACAGTCAGATTCAGACTCAGCAACAAGACTAGCGGCGTAGTCGAGACGACAGGCGGCAGCAAAGTCAACAAGCCCAGCAACTAGGACAGATGTAGCAAAAGACTCAAACGAAGGGTCACTGACAACAGTGGCAAGAAGACAAGGGACAGTAGGACTGGCAGCAGGAACTAAGTCAGAATCAGAATCCGGACCGTCAGCAAGAGAGGACGCAGGAGGAGACGGCTGGGGGACATGCTGTGGAACAGAGGAAGGACGAAGTGCCATATGGTGCGTGCCCGGGACAGGTTGAGGACGCTAACGCGGAGCAGGACGGGGCCGGATCGGGCCGTTTAGGGGCGGCGTAGGGGCCGCGTAGGGGCCGCGTAGGGGCCGCGTGGGGGGCCGCGTAGGGGCCGCGTAGGGGCTGCGTAGGGGCCGCGTAGGGGCCGCGTAGGGGCCGCGTAGGGGCGGGGCCGCGTCAGGGACGGGTCCGCGCCAGGTACGGGGCCGCGACGGAGCCGTTTAGGGGCGGCGTAGGGTCGCGTAGGGGCCGCATAGGGGCCGTTAGGGGCCGCTAGGGGGTCGCGAAAAAAAAAAAAAAAAAAAAAAAAATAGGGCAGGGCGCGAGACGCGCTTCGGGCAGCTAAAAACAAATTTCTTATGGTGGGCCCTTAGGGAGGAACGGTCCCATGAGGGAACCTGCTCTATACCATGTGAAGATTGAAACAGGAATGAATGAACTAGGAGAGTGTGAGATACAAATATGAAAGCTGTACCCCTTAGTGTCTACCCCACTACAGCCTACATAGGCTAAGGCATATATATCTGACATAAATGTATAAGCTATAATGTTCTGACACACCCCCATAGGCAAAGTGGGGGAGAACAAGTGGTCAAAACACCAGTGAAGAAAAGAAAAGCAAGCTCAGGGTGGATCACAAAGTCACCACACAGTCCGAGCACAAGCAAAGGGCCACAACGCCAGTTCACATGCAGAGTTTTATATAACAGAACAAACAATACCGTGATCATACCCTAGCAAGTGCAAGCATGTAGGTATATATCTAGATCAGAGTACAAGCAGAGTCAAGCGGTAAGCAAGTGAGGCAAAGTAGGCACAAGGCCTAACACAGTAACAAAGCGCTGATGAACACCAGGCGGAAGTGCCTTGGTGAAGACATCAGCAGTGTTGGCCCAAGTGGCCACGTACGCAAGACGAAGCTGGCCACGCTGCTGCAACTCTCGAGCAAGGAAGTATTGCAGAGCGATGTGCTTCGTTCTGTGCTCCAGTCTGTGCTCCTGACACAAGGCAATCATGGCCTTGTTATCTACGTACAGAACTGGAGGCGAATGAGGCTGCTCTCCCAAGTCGGTCAGCAGGTAAGTGAGCCAGCATAGCTCCTGAGCAGCCATGGCCCCGGCGTAGATCTCAGCCTCACAACTGGAGCTGAGAACCGAAGACGAGTGGGTAGACCGCCAAGAAACAGAGCCGGAACAAGGGCTGAAGGTGTAACCCTGTGACGACCGCTGCGTAGCTGAGTTGTCAACCCAGGAGGCGTCTGCGTGACCAGTGAGGACAACTGGACCCCGTCCTCCAAGCACGAGCCCCATGCCTGACGTACTGCACAAGTAACGCAGTACCCTCTTCGCAGCATCCCAGTGCACCTTTCGGTGCCTTTCGGGAGCCACGTAGCGAGCCAGGAGGCTGAGAGGGTACGCGAGGTCGGGTCGAGTGCACGTCATCAGGTACATGAGGCAACCCACAAGCTCGGGGTACGGACCACTCGGCTCTACGGACTCGTCCGAAGGTGGAGCTGAGAGCGAGTGGTTGGTAGACAGAGGATTGGGCTGTGGCGAGGAGAACTGGAAGCCGAAGCGCTGAAGGACCTGGTGCACCATGTGTGACTGAGTCAGGGTGATGGTGCGCCGAGCTCTGTCCCGGGTGATCTATAAGCCAAGATAGCTGCGCAGTTCACCCAGGTCAATGCAGGTGTGTCTCTTCTGCTGCTTCGACTTCACAAGAGTCAGTGCCTCAGTGTCAGCAGTGGCAAAGATGAGGTCGTCGACGTAGACAAGGACGTAGAACGGTGGCAACGAGGTGTCGGTGCGTAGAAACAGCGACGGGTCAGCAGTAGCAGGAGCAAACCCAAGAGCCGCAAGTGTAGTCCTCAGTGTGTCGTGCCACGTGCGAGGCGCCTGGCGGAGACCGTAGACTAGCCGCTGAAGACTCCACTAAGTACCTGCAGGAAAAGACTCAGTGAAACCAGGTGGGCGGCGCAACCAGATCTCCTCGTGCAGGCTGCCCTGCAGGAAAGCTGTGCTGAAGTCCAGAGAGTGCAACTCGTAGTCACGCTGAGCAGCGACGTGCAGCAACACCGAAGAGTAGTCATCTTCGGGGTGGGGGAGAAATTCTGGAAGTAGTCAACTCCCTGTCGCTGTCAGAAGCCTCTAGCAACGTAACGCGCCTTGAAGGCAGGCGGAGAACCCGGCGGCCGCTTCACCCTGAAGATCCACATGCCATCGACTATGTTCGCCCCAGGTGGGGGAACCTCATCGACGTAGGTGCCTGTGGACTTCCAGGATGCCATCTCAGCATCCATGGCTGCCTGCCACTGAGAGGAGTAAGGACCCGTAATCGCCTCTGCGTAAGAGCGCGGGGTCGGGATGTCTGGAGCATCTGGGTCTCCCTCAGGGGCAAGCAGCAAAGAAGCGAAACGAGGTACTGCAGCTGCAAGAGACTCAAAGTCCTCCTGCCTGTCCTCAACGACGTCCGTGCCAAGAGCAAACTCACCCCTGACGGACGGAGGACTGGTAGACGCAGACTCAGCAACAAGAGCAGAGGCGTAGTCTAGACAACAGGCAGCAGCAAAGTCAAGCAGCTCAGCAACGAGAGCGGACGCAGCAGCAGACTCAAAAGAAGGGTCAGTGACAGCAGTGGCGAGGAGATGAGAGACAGTGGGACTGGCAGCACGAGCGTGTGAGAATAGTAGGCGAGAATGATTGACTAGGAAAAGGGAAGGGGTACAAGTAGAATGTCAAGAGAAATCTCTACCCCCTAAGGCTAAACCCACTATAGCCTAGACAACTATAAACACATGAACTAAGCCTAGATATAACTAAGCATATATGTTTGACAGAGCGTGGTTAGACTCAGGGTCAGGGACCTCAGGAAGAGAGGACTCAGGAGGAGCTGGCAGAGGAACACGTAGAGGAACAGAGGAAGGACGAAGGGTCATACCGTGCGTGCCAGGGACAGGAGGAGGACGCGAATGAGGATGGCAACGAGCAGTGCGAACAGGCGAGACAGGATGAGACGCAGGCTCACGACGCTCTGTAAGACCGCCGGACTACTCAGTGTAAGGAGAAGGAGCAGGCAGTGAAGAGGCCGGCTGTAACGGCAGCTACGACTGGTCAGGCGGGGGACACAGGAGGGGAGGAGTAAGGGCAGCAGAAGGCGGGGTACCAAGAACTTGCTGGAGCAGGGGAACGAAGTACGGTCGCGGCCGCACAGTGCCACTAGGGTCAACAGCTCCAGCTCCTCCACCTCCAGCGCCACCAGCGCCAGTAGTAACAGACTCCGTAAGGTCTCCAGCACCAGCACCCTCAACACCACCGGTCCCGGCAGCTCCAGTACCCCGGGTACGAGCACCTCCAGGACCAGTGGTCGCAGTACCTCCAGTAACACCAGCTCCAGCAGCAACTCCAGTACCTCCAGCTCCAGCAGCGCCAGCACCTCCAGCTCCAGAAGCTCCACTCCGAAGGCGCGTACGCCGAACAAACCACTCACGCAACTGCTGCGGAGACAGTCTCGGCGAAGCACCAGCAGAACCTCCAGACGAAGCAGCACCCTGAGGCTCCGCACTTCCAGACTCCGCACCCTTCGACGCAGCACCTCCAGGCTCAACACACTCAGGCTCAGCACCCCCAGGCTCACCACTCCCAGTCGCAACACCCCTAGGCTCAACACCCCCAGGCTCAGCACCCCCAGTCTCAACACCCCTAGGCTCAGCACCCCCAGTCTCAGCACCCTCAGACTCCGCACCCCCAGGCCCCGCACCCCCAAGCTCCGCACCCCCAGACGCAGCACCTCGAGCAGCACCTGAGTCGACAGCTACCTGAACAGGCTCAGGACCAGGGAGAGGGTCTACCCGAGACACACCTGAGGGAGCAGGACCCTGGGGCGGGAGGGGGTCTACCAGAGGGGGATCGGGAGCAAGGAAGAGCGGCGGGGGCGGGGGAGGGGCAGAGCGGTAGGGGAAGAGGCGGTAAAAGGGAACCGGCTTGTCAAACGTGACGTCCTGACAAGGAAAGACACGGCGCGAGGTGGGGTGGTAAAACTGCCAGCCAGGTGCGTCGGGGACAAAGCCAAGGAAGACGCAGGGGATAGCACGGGGGGAGAGCTTGTCCGCGGACGTATCGCGAACAAAGGCACGAGATCCCCAGACCCGGAACACCGACGCATCGCCAACCTTCCCCGTCCAACGCAGTGTGGGCAAGGTCTCCGGCAAGGAGACACGGGGCCAGAGGTTGAGCTGATGCGCAGCGTACCAGACCGCAAACGGCCACAGAAAATGGGGAGCAGCCGCATGGATCATGGAGGTACGAGCGACCTCCATGACTAAGCCAATGCGGAGCTCAGCAATCCCATTTTGTTGAGGGGATTCCGGAAGCATGAACGACTGGAGAATGCCCTCCCCACGACAAAAGTCCCGCAAGAGGGTGGAGGAGAACTCACCACCTCTGTCAGAGTGCAGACGCAAGACAAGAAGGTCCTGGCCGAACCGCTCGCGGAGCTGGAGACGGACTGTGCGGATCCAAGGGATCAAGACATCAACGACCTGACCCTTGCTGCGCAAGGGGAAGGCCGTGGTGTACCGCGTGTAAGTAGAAAGTAGCGCTCGCGGCTCTGTCCACTGACGCGGGCTGGGCCCCACACGTCCATGTGGAGAGTCTGCAGGGGAGCAGTCGTCGGGGGAAACGAGGAGGAGTGAGGAGCGGCGCGCTGCCGCCCCTCGACACAAGGGAGGCAGGGCGGGGCAGGCGAGGGCGGCAGGGGAGGCAGAGACCTGGGGAGACCAGAGACAAGAAGACGAGAGTGCATGCCACGAAGGCGAGGCAGGGAGGGGTGACCGAGGCGGTGGTGCCATAGAAGAGTCTGGTGCGACAGGAGACGACACGAGCAAGAGGCGGCTACCTGACCTGAAGCAGACACCTGAGCAGACGCAACTACCGGAGAAGGCTCGGTAGCGAGTGTGTACAGACTCGACCCTGGCCGACGAGTGAACGTGGCCAGGTGACGCCCCGTCCGTGTGCACGTGCAGATCGACACACGCTGACCCCCTGGAGTGGTGGTAGTGACCATCGCATCCTGGAGGGCAGCGGTACTCACCAAGTTCGTAGAGAACGAGGGGAGGTGAAGACCTAACAGTGAGCCGGATGGAACCGCCGGACACGGGAGGACAGTGGAGGAACGGGCCACGACCGGTCCCCTGGAGGGGTCAGCCAGTCTGACCGGGACAGGTGCAGGAAGAGGAGTGAGGGTGGTGCTGTCACGAAAGAAACAGCGCGAGGCGCCTGAGTCCAACGTGAAGGTGTGCAAGGCCTGAGCAGGCGCAGTACCAGGGAGAGTACCAGTTTCACTAGCACCTAGAGCAGCAGCTGCTATACTTGGGTCAGGCGGCACACACCGGTAACAGTCACCCTCAGCACTAACAGACAAAGCATACATAGCAGAAAGAATAGCATCAAAGTCTATGTCAAAGATAGCAATCCTAGACTTAAGCAGATCAGCCCAGCGAGGGAGCTCGACGTCGTCACCAAACTCAGCACGCCAAGCGTCGTCAAGGCGGGAGAAGCAGCGGTGCTGAGTGTGGAGCCGCCCGCAAGTCTGACCAGCATGGTCACCCGTGCGAATGACATACGGGCAACTACCCCCAGACGCCCCACGCAGAAACCACTCACGAAGCTGCTGGGGAGACGGGGTCTCGCTCCGACGCTGCTGCTGCTGACGCTGGCCACCCCCAGAACTGACACGCAGAGCGCCAGTCCCACCGCTACTAGTCCCACCGCCTCCATCGCCGCCACTCCCACCGTTGCCTCCACCATCGCAACCAGAGGCCCCACTCCCGCCAACAGTCCCACCGCCGCCACCACCTCAACTGCTGCCCCCACCACCACTCCCGCAGCCACCTCCACCACTGCCGCTGCCACCTCCACCACCCCGGCCACCCTTGCCCTTGCTGCTGCGGCGCTTCGCACTAGCAGAAGCAGCCCCGACGTCCTCAGGAACAGAGACGTCTGCAGCAGCAGCAGAGGAGTAGGAGGGGGCGAGGGGGAGCACCCGTCAAAGAAGGGCGGGCGCGGAGTGCCACGAGCAGCACCTACAGCAACTGCACTAGTCTCAGCTGCGAGGAGATGCTGCTCGAGGAGGTCAACAGTGAGGGAGGTGGGGTCAAGAGAGAGGAAGTGGTCCCTAACAGAGCGAAGAGAGTCAGGGAGGCGGGTGACTAAAAAGTAGAGAGTGATGTACATCGGGGGCGGGTTCCTGTCAAGGAACTCAGCAGAAATGGCAGCGCGGTAGCGAGCGTCACTAGCGCGAAGGTGGGAAACCAGGTCCTCGACTATGGTAAAGGCGGACAGCTCTGGGAACAGATAGGGAAGAAGGAGGCGGCCTAGAGCAGCAGTGGCAGGGGAGGAGTAGCGAGTGACTACGGCGTCGTACAGTGCCTGCGCTGTCCTGTGCTGTCCGAAGTGAGCGCATTCAGCTAATGGCAGGTGGTTGCGAATGGCTAAGCGGGCAGCAGCGTCATGAGTAAGCCACTGTGAGCGAGTCGAACTGTCAGCTGTGGCGGGAGGGGCAGGAGCAGCGCCTGATACTAGATCAAACAGCGAGACACTGTCCTTAGAATCGCTCAGTAGGTACAGCTGCAGGTCGTCTAGCCACGTGTCAAACTGAACAGGTCTGTCCTCATGATCAAACGCGAGAACCCAAAGCAAAGCCATAGCTGTGCAATACGCAGGATAGTAGGACCAACTGTAGCAGTAGCAGCAGTGACAGTGGGGCAAGGGGCCGACGGGGCCAGGCGCGGGCTAAGGACGGGGCCGGGCGCGAGGCTAGGGGCCGACGTGGGGGCCGGGTGCGGGCGAGGGACAGGGCCGGGCGCGGGCAAGGTACGGGGCCGGGCGCGGGCTAGGTACGGGGCCGGGCGCTGGGCTAGGGTCGTGGCCGGGCGTGGGGTTGGGTACGGGGCCGGGCGCGAACTAGGTACAGGGCTGGGCGCGAGTTAGGTACGGGGCCGGGCGCGGGCTAGGAACGGGGCCGGGCGCGGGCTAGGTACGGGGCCGGGCGCGGGCTAGGTATGGGGCCGGGCGCGGGCTAGGAACGAGGCCGCGCGCGGGCTAGGTACTGGGCCAGGAGCAGGCTAGGTACGGGGCCGGGCGCGAGCTAGGTATGGGGCCGGATGCGGGCTAGGTACGGGGCCGGGCGCGGGCTAGGGACGGGGCTAGGCGCGGGCTAGGTACGTGGCCGGGCGCGGGCTAGGTACGAGGCTGGGCGCGGGCTAGGGACGGGGCCGGGCGCGGGGCTAGGGGCCGACGGGGCCGGGCGCGGGTTAGGAGCGACGGGCCGGGCGCGCGTAGGCTAGGGGCGAGTACTAGCAGTGTAGCAGGTGGTGGGCCCAAGGAACCTGCTCTGATTCGAGGTGAAAACTACAAACGAGAATGAATGAACTAGCAAACAGTTGGGTACAAGTACTAACCCTAATTGGGTTGTACCCCTTATGGGCTACCCCACTACAACCTACACAAATGTATAAGCTATAATGTTGTGACATAAAGATATCTATCAGTGTACAACAAGAGCAAGTCAAGCAACCAGCAGGTGAGGCAGAATGGGTACAAGCCCAAGAGCAGTGCAGAAACTCTGATGATCACCAGACCCAAGGGCCTTGGTGAGCACATCAGCAGTGTTGGCCCGCGAGGCCACGTAGGAAAGGCGGAGCTGATGACGCTGCTGCAGCTCAAGCGCAAGGAAGTAGCGAAGAGCAATGTGCATCATTCTGTGCTCGAGTCTCTGCTCGTGACTCAAGGCAAGCATTGCCTTGTTGTCGACGTACAGAACTGTCAAACTTATATGCTATAGTCTGTTTAGGCTGTAGTGGGGTAGTTCTTATAGGGTACAACACTTTTAGGTTTCCTACTTGTACCCACCTGCTTCCTAGTTCAGTCATTCATTCGTTCCATTTTCTCACATGGTATTCTGAGCAGGTTCCCTCGTGGGAACGTTTTTTTTAGGGCCCACCACGAATTTATTTTTTTTCCTGCCCTGCCCGAAGCGCGCCTCGCGCCTGCCCTAGCTACGCAGTCGCCCGCCCTTCCCTAGCCGGCCCCTTCTCAGCCGGCCCGTCCCGGCCTGTTCCGGGCCCGTCGCGGCCCCTTTGCCGCCCGTCGCGGCCCCTTTCCCGCCCGTCGCGGCCTGTTCGCCGCCCGTCGCGGACCCTTTGACGCCCATTGCGGCCTGTTCGCCGCCCGTCGCGGTCCACTTTGCCGCCCGTCGCGGCCTGTTCGCCGCCCGTCTCGACCTCTGCCCAGCAGCCGCCCTGTCGCGGCCACTACCCTGCACTTCGCCGCCAGTCGCGGCCTCTGCCCTGCAGCCGCCCCCTGTCGCAGCCCTGCCCTGCTGCCGCCCCAGTCGCGGCCCTGCCTTCGCCGCTGTCGCAGCCTCTGCTCTGCAGCCGCCCCTGTCGCGGCCCTACTCTGCTGCCGCCCCTGTCGCGGCCCTGCCCTGCGGCCGCCCACTGTCGCGGCCCTGCCTTCGCCGCCCGTCGCGGCCCCTACCCTGCAGCCGCCCTCTGTCGCGGCCCTGCCCTGCAGCAGCCCCTGTCGTGGCCCTGCCCTGCACCCGCCCCCGGTAAGCACCTGCGCTGTCCTGCCGCGCCGTGCCGCCTGCTGCCGCGCCGCGCTGCCAGGAACCGAGCCGCGCCGCCCAGCCGAGCCGCGCCGCCCAGCCGAGCTGCGCCGCCTTTGCCGAGCCGCGCCGCACTGCCGAGCCGCGCTGCCCTTCTTCTTGCCCTGCTTCTGCTGCCACTGCTCCTACTGCTATGGCTAGCCCCACAGTTCTCACCTTTGATGCTGAGGGGCGTGCAGTTGACTTTGACGTGTGGGTTGACGACCTGCAGCTCTTTCTTCAGTGTGACTCTAGGGATGGGGTATCCCTTTTCGATCACACGTCCGGTGTCTCTACTGCTCCTGCTGCCACTGCTGACAGTACGGTTCGCTCGCAGTGGACCACTCGTGACGCTGTTGCTCGTCTTGCTGTTCGTAGTCACCTGCCGCCTGCTGAGCGCGTGCATTTTGGCCAGTACAAGACAGCTCAGTCTTTGTACGATGCTGTAGTTGCGCGCTACTCCTCCCCTGCCACTGCCGCCCTCAGCCGCCTCATGCTGCCGTACCTTTTCCCTGACCTTGCCGCCTTTGCCACAGTCGCTGACCTCATTGTTCACCTCCGCACTAGTGACGCCCGCTACCGCGCTGCCCTTCCCACTGAGTTCTGTGCCAAGAACCCCCCCCCCCATGTACATCACCCTTTACTACCTAGTCACCCGCCTCCCTGACTCCCTTTCTTCAGTCAGGGACCACTTTCTCTCCCTTTGCCCCACTGAGCTCACTGTCGACCTGCTAGAGGAGCGCCTCGCTGCAGCTGAGAAGATTATCTTACCTATAGGTGCTTCTCTCGGCGACCGTCGCACCCCTTTCTTTGAGGGGTGTTCCCCTGTCCCCCTTCTCCCCTCTGTTGTTTCTGCTGCTGCTGTCGACCTCGTTGCCATTGAGGAGGTCGGGGCTGCGTCTGCCCCTAGTGGGAGGCGCCGCAACAGCAAGGGCAAGGGGAGCAAGGGTGGTGGAGGGGACGGCGGGGGCGGCGGTGGAGGCGGTGGAGGAGGCGGAGGGGGTGGCGGTGGAGGTGGGGGTGGTGCCGGGAGTGGGGGCTTCAGTGGCGGCGGTGGAGGTGCTGGAGGCAGTGGCAGCAGTGGTGGAGGCAGCGGCAACGGTGGTGGAGGTGGCGGCGGCGGTGGTGCTGGTCGAGGTGCAGCCGCGCAGTGTGGAGGCCTTGGTGGTAGCCAGCGCCAGCAGCAGCTGCGTTCCCGTGAGACCCCGTCGGCCCAGCAGCTTCGTGAGTGGTACGCTGGGCGTGGGAGGTCTGGGGGTGTTGGTCCCTGCACTTACGTTCTTCGCACCAGCAGTCGTCGTGGGGAGACGTGCGGGCTGCCACACACTGCGCAGCACTGCTTTGGTCGCTTGACTGACGCCTGGCGCGCCCAGTTTCCTGACGCTGTTGAGCTCCCTCGCTGGCATGATCTGCTTAGGCAGAATGTGGCTATCTTTGATCTTGATTTCGATGCTATCCTTGCTGCCATGTATGCTTTGACTGGTAGTGTTGAGGGTGACTGTTACCTGAGTGCCCCGCCCGACCCGGGCATTGAGGCTGCTGCTCTAGGTGCTAGTGAGTCTGCTGCTCCAGGTGCTGGTGAGTCTGCTCTCTCTGGTACTGCACCTACTGAGGCCTTGCACACTTTCACACTTGACTCTGGTGCTCCGCGCTCTTTCTTTAGAGACAGCACCACACTCACGCCGCTCAGTCGGCCTGTCGCAGTCTCCTTGGCTGACCCCTCTGGGGGCCCAGTCCTTGCGCACCCTTCCACGGTTCTACCGTGTCCTGCGGCCCCGTCGGGCTTGCTGTCGGGACTCCACCTCCCCTTGTTCTCTACGAACCTGGTGAGTGGAGCTGACCTCCAGGACGCGTGGGTTGACCAGTTCGCCCCTGGAGGTCAGCGTGTGACCCACTGCACTTGCTCTCGGACGGGCCGCCACCTGGCCACGTTCACCCGTCGGTCAGGGTCGAGTCTGTACACACTGACTACTGCGTCTCCTCCGGTTACTGCGTCTGGTCAGGTAGCTGCGTCTAGTCAGGTGTTTGCTGCCGCGTCCAGGTCTAGTCCTGTGTCTGCCCCCTGCTCGTGTCGTCCTCTGTCGCACAAGACTCTCCTTTGGCACCACCGCCTTGGTCACCCCTCCCTGCCTCGTCTTCGAGGTATGGCCTCCCGTACCCTTGTCTCGGGTCTACCCCGGTCCCTCCCTCCCCTTCCTCCGGGGCCTGCCCCTACCTGTGTTCCTTGTGTCGAGGGCCGGCAGCGCGCCGCTCCTCACTCCTCCACGTTCCCTCCGACAGAGGCTCCTCTGCAGACTCTTCACATGGACGTGTGGGGCCCAGCCCGCGTCCGTGGACAGGGTCACGAGCGTTACTTCCTGCTGGTCGTTGACGACTACTCGCGTTACACCACAGTCTTCCCCTTGCGCAGCAAGGGTGAGGTCCCTGAGGTGTTGATCGACTGGATCCGCGGTGCTCGTCGCCAGCTCAGCGAGCGTTTCGGCTCGGACCTTCCTGTTCTGCGTCTGCACTCAGACAGAGGTGGTGAGTTTTCCTCCGACCTCCTGAGGGCCTTCTGTCGTGCGGAGGGCATCCGCCAGACGTTCACGCTTCCGGCCTCCCCACAACAAAATGGGATTGCTGAGCGCCGCATTGGCATGGTCATGGACGTCGCTCGTACGTCCATGATCCATGCGGCTGCTCCCCATTTTTTGTGGCCGTTCGCGGTTCAGTACGCTGCGCATCAGATCAACCTTCAGCCTCGTGTCTCCTTGCCGGAGACCACACCTACTCTTCGGTGGACGGGGAAGGTTGGCAATGCCTCCACGTTCCGTGTCTGGGGATCTCGAGCTTTTGTCCGCGATACTTCAGCGGACAAGCTGTCCTCCCGTGCCGTTCCCTGCGTCTTCCTTGGCTTCCCCCCTGACGCACCCGGGTGGCAGTTCTACCACCCCACCTCGCGTCGTGTTCTGTCCTCTCAGGACGTCACGTTTGACGAGTCGGTGTCTTACTACCGTCTCTTTCCCTACCGCATTGCCTCTCTTCCCCCCCCGCCGCTCTTCCTAGCACCAGGTACTCCTCCGGTAGACCCCCTCCCCCCTCAGGGTCCTGCCCCCTCAGGTGTGTCTCAGGTAGACCCTTCCGAGCCGGTCGAGGTAGCTGTCGACTCAGGTGCTGCTAGGGGTGCTGAGCCTGTGGGTGCGGGGATTGGGGGTGCGGAGCCTCGGGGTGCTGAGCCTGAGCGTGTGGAGTCTGGGGGTGCTGAGCCTGAGCGTGTGGAGCCTGGGGGTGCTGAGCCTGAGCGTGTGGAGCCTGGGGGTGCTGAGCCTGAGCGTGTGGAGCCTGGGGGTGCTGAGCCTGAGCGTGTGGAGCCTGGGGGTGCTGAGCCTGAGCGTGTGGAGCCTGGGGGTGCTGAGTTTGGAGGTTCTCTGGGTGTCCCGTTGCGTCGGGAGCCCCTCTCTCCGCAGCGGCTTCGTGAGTGGTACGCTCGGCGCTGTCGCCGTGCTACTGGTGCTGCTGGTGCTGGAGCTGCTGGAGGTGCTGCTGGAGCTGCTGGAGGTGCTGCTGGTGCTGGAGCTATTGGAGGTGCTGCTGGTGCTGGAGCTACTGGAGGTGCAGCTAGTGCTGGAGCTGCTAGAGGTGCTGCTGGTGCTGGAGCTACTGGAGGTGCTGATGGTGGTGCTGCTGGTGCTGGAGCTGCTGGAGGTGTAGCTGGTGTTGGAGCTACTGGAGGTGCTGCTGGAGGTGCTGCTGGTGCTGGAGCTGCTGGAGGTGCTCCTCGTACTGGAGGTACTGGAGCCGCTGGGGCTGGTGGTGCTGCAGGCGTTGGAGCTACAAGTACTGGAGCTGGTGGTTCTGCGAGAGTTGTTGCTGGAGACCCTGGAGCTGAGGGTACTGGTGCTGTCTCTGCTGTTTCTGGAGGCGCTGCGCGTCCGCGGCCGTACTACGTTCCGCTCCTTCAGCAGGTTCTTGGTCTACCGCCTTCTCCTAGTCCTCCTCCTCCTTTACTGAGTCCACCGCCTGTCCCGTCACAGTCGCAGTTACAGCCGTCCTCTCCACTGCCTGGTCCTTCTCCTTACTCTGGACCGACTAGAGGTCTTACGGAGCGCCGTGAGCCTGAGTCGCGTCTTGTGTCGCCAGTGTCTCGCTCTGCGTCGCCTGTCCGCACTGCTCGCGTTGGTCGTCGTGTTTCTCGTCCGCGTCCTCCTCCTGTCCCTGGCACTCACTCTATGACATTGCGTCCTTCCACTGCTCCACAGCGTGTCCCTCTGCCCTCTCCTCCTGCGTCCTCTCTTCCTGACGGTCCGGACCCGGAGTCTGACTCCCTTCGTGCTGCTAGTCCTACTGTCACGCATTTCCTGGCCACTGCAGTCACTGACCCTTTGTTTGAGTCCACTGCTGTGTCTGCTCTAGTTGCTGAGCTTGTTGACTTTGCTGCAGCTTGTCGCCTAGACTACGCCACTAGTCTTGTTGCTGAGTCTGCGTCTGCGTCTGTCTGTCCTCCGCCCGTCGGGGGTGAGTGTGCTCTTGGCACGGCCGTTCTTGAGGACAGACAGGAGGAGTTTGAGTGCTTTGCCGCTGCTGTACCTCATCTCGTGTCCATGCTGCTTGCCCCTGAGGGAGACCCGGATGCACAAGACATCCCGACCCCGCGCTCTTACGCTGAGGCGATAGAGGGTCCCTACTCCTCTCAGTGGCAGGCAGCCATGGACGCCGAGATGGCTTCCTGGAAGTCCACAGGCACGTACGTCAACGAGGTTCCCTCGCCTGGGGCGAACATCGTCAGTGGCATGTGGATCTCCAGGGTGAAGCGGCCACCGGGTTCTCCGCCTGTCTTCAAGGCGCGTTACGTTGCACGTGGCTTCAGTCAGTGACAGGGAGTTGATTTCTTCTAGACCTTCTCCCCTACCCCGAAGATAACCACTCTTCGGGTGCTGCTGCACGTCGCCGCTCAGCGTGACTACGAGCTCCACTCGCTTGACTTCAGCACAGCCTTCCTACAGGGTAGCCTGCACGAGGAGATCTGGCTGTGCCGCCCACCTGGCTTCACTGGGTCGTTTCCTGCTGGTACCCAGTGGAGTCTCCGGCGGCCAGTCTACGGTCTCCGCCAGGCACCCCGTGAGTGGCACGACACACTAAGGACGACTCTTGCTACTCTTGGTTTTGCTCCTTCCACTGCTGACCCGTCATTATTTTTACGCACTGACACCACTCTGCCTCCGTTCTACGTTCTCGTGTACGTAGACGACCTCGTCTTTGCTACTGCTGACACAGAGGCACTCGCCCACGTGAAGTCTGAGCTGCAGAAGAGACACACGTGCACAGACCTGGGTGAACTGACAAGCTATCTTGCCTTGCACAGGTCCTTACTCCTCTCAGTGGCAGGCAGCCATGGACGCAGAGATGGCTTCCTGGAAGTCCACAGGCACCTACGTCGACGAGGTTCCCCCACCTGGGGCGAACATCTGTTATAGTCTAGAGTCCACTTAGGGGTCGTAGATGCCCTTGAAACCACCTAAGCAGAATCTGATGACTTCGAACCGCCTCTGTTCAAAACGCCGTCACGATTAGCTCCGATAACAAACGAGGCTGAAACTTGGACTGACGTTAGCTTCAGGTGTCTGCTTTCCAACGGTATATGGCTTGCTTTCATCAGAGGTGTATGCGCTACGCAGTGAACAAAAACGTAAGCTCGGCTGAAAAACGAGTAGCTTCATTGATGCAAGGAAGAGGTTGAGTACAACATTGCCTAGGGGACTCTTAAGGGGTTGGGACCATCCTGGGAACTCAGTGAAGGTTGAGTCCTAGGGGAGAAAGGCTAGAGAAGGATGGGAAACGTCCTAGCTAGGTCAGCAAAGCCAACCACACTTGGATGTTCAAAGCTGTACTCAAGGCTACCAATAGTGAGTCAAGCCAACCATGAGTCAGCTTGTCTTCCCACTTGCACCCTTTTGCAAGCTGCTACCAGGAAGAACACACTTCTCAAAAGGAGGGTGGTAGAGTCCCACTTGACCACCTGTACTTCTTGTCTCATTCTCTGTCCCTGCACCATTGGCATGACAACAATGAAAGGGTGGCAAGGGAAATGCTGCCAACAGTGCACCATGACTACGGAACAGTAACTTTCGACAGCTGTCATGTGCTGCTCCGATGCTGGGTTGTCCTGAAACTCGGTGACCACCTGCACTGGCAAAGGACTGCCACACCGATTTTCAGACCAATCAGAGCTCGGTAGATGGGTCAGCAGCCGAAATGGTGAACTCGGGTGTTACCAAAAAAGAGTAACACACACTTCCAGGATGCCATAAGTCTTGAAACTAAAAAATGTTGCCATGCCTTGTAAACTGCTTCAAAAATTCTGAAACTTTGAGGGTTTGAAGAACACATGTTGAAGCACCACCCCACAAAATTCCAGAAGCTGAGCAGGCTTGTAGGCTGAATGGGAGTGCGATGACCGTGACACTATAGTACTTTGGCACAACAAACTCCCCCTCATCGTGCTCTCATTCATCCCTTAGCTGCTCCCTGAAGCTGCCTCCTTTAGTTGAAGGACATGCCACACAAGGTGGCACAGCTCCAATGCTGATGCTCTGCAAGCCGCTTAGTCAAGAAATCCGCAGGTTGCTTGGTAGTGTTGATGTAGTGCAAGGAGATGGTGCCCTTCTTCACCTCCTTCCTCACCCAATGCCACTTGATATGCATGTGCTTGTTCAGCCCATGGAGCACAGCATTACGCGCCATTGCACTTGCTCCTTGGCTGTCACAAAACACAGGTGTAGGACCCTCTTGCTCCTGCCCCAACTCCTCAAGCAACCTCCTCATCCAAACCACCTCCTTCACTCCATGAAACAACGCCATGTACTCACTCTCCGTTGATGAGTGAGCTATCTCTCCTTGCTTCTTAGACTTCCAACTCACTGGACTCCCTCCAACACAGCATATATAGCCACCATGGGATGTAGCATCACTGATGTCACTTGCCCAGGTAGCATCGGTGAAACACGAGAGGTACAAATGCCCACGCCTTGCAGGTGCACCAGTCTTTGTGCTCACCTCCTCCACTCCCTTTTGCTTCAGCTGCCCATGCACTGAATATTGCAGCCCCACCCTTGAGGTTGCCATGCAGTACCTCACCAGCCTCTCTGCTGCATCCAGGTGCTCTTGAAGGGGCCTAGACACCACACGAGCGAGCTGTGAAACTGAAAACGCAATGTCGGGGCGAGTGTTGACCGAAGCGTACATCAAGCTCCCCACCATTGACTGGAACCGACGCTGCAACTCGTACTCCAACACCTCACCCTCCTCTTCATCAAGGTGCAGCTGAAACCCTGAGGTTAAAGGAGTCTTCACACTCCTCCCTTCCTCCAGCCCATACTTCTCTCCCATGGCTGCAAGGTACTTGTGTTGGTGAAGCCTCAACCATCCCTTCACCTCGTCCCGCTCCACGTGAAGACCAAGGTAATACCCCACTGGTCCAAGGGCCTTGCATTGAAAGGTCTCCTTCAGCTTCCCTTGCACCTCCTTGATCCTCTCTAGGGATGGAGAGAAGAGGAGGATGTCATCGACATAGACAAGGAGAAATACCTTCTCCTCCTCCCCCTCGATCATGAAGAGACTCTCGTCGCAGCCGCTAACTTTGAAGCCAAGAGCCTCCAACGCCTCCACCAGCCTTGCATACCAGCACCTTGGAGCTTGTTTGAGGCCATAGATGGCCTTGTTGAGCCTGCAAACACGTCCGCTCCCATCATCATACCCCTCTGGCTGCTTCATGTAGATCTCCTCATCTACCACGCCATAGAGGAACGCCGTCTTCACATCCATTTGCTCCACCTTCCAGCCACAAACGGCAGCGGCTGCTAGCAACAACCGGAGTGTAGGAGCCTTGGCAACAGGAGCAAACACCTCTTGAAAGTCAATTCCCTCCCTCTGCTGAAAGCCTTTGATCACAAGCCTTGTCTTGCGCCTCTCCAACCTCCCCTCCGCATCGGTCTTTACACGTAACACCCACGTGCAGTCCAATGCCTTCCTTCCTGGGGGAAGATTGGTAAGGGTCCATGTTTCATTCTCCATGTGGCTCTGGAACTCATCCTCCCTTGAAGCCAGCCACGCCTCTCGATCATCTCCAGCGAGAGCTTCCTCCATTGACGCCGGCTCATGAGGTAAGTTGACGCCAAAGCAACAAATCTGCTCCATCTCCCCCTCGGCTCCCTTCTCCTTCTCATATTCCTCCTCTTGGACCAGCAATGCCTTGGGAACCCCAAGCCTTTCATACTTGAGGAAATCCCTTGGGTGGGCAGCTCTCTTGGGCCTCTCCTTGGCTGCTCCTTCCTTGGCTCCACCACGGACAGCATCACGCTTCCCTTGGGTTGTGCGCCTTGGTGGAAGCTTAGGGGATGGTGTAGGCTGCTGCACCTCCTCCTCGGTATCACCTCTCTCAGCTATAGGGGCCTCCCCCTGCTGTAGTACTTCTTCCACATCTGCTGCCTCCCCTTCAGCACCTCCCAAGTCATGTGACACCTCTGTCAACTCTGAAGATGAGGACAACTCGATGGGAATGAGAAGTGGGTCGTTGGTTCCCACCTCTATTCCAAGCGGAATGGTGACCTTGCTCCTCCCCCGCTCCGACCACTCCTTGAACATGAGCCCCTCCATGAACTTGGCATCTCTGGTGGTGAAGATGGTGTTGGATTTTGGGTCCCACATGAGCCAGCCCTTGCTCCCCCGTGCAAGACCCAAATGAACAGCCCACACCGCCGCCGCTTGAAGCTTGTCACGCTTCTCCTTAGGGACATGCACGAGCCCCATGCACCCGAAGACACGAAGCATATCAACCAGGGGCTTCTTGCCATTCCACTTCTCCATAGGGACCCAATGCTGACCTCCCACATGAGTCAACACCCGGTTCTTGATGACGGTAGCATGACGAATAGCGAGGGGCCAGAACCGCAAGGGTAGACCCGAGTCCACCAAAATCGTTCTCCCGCCCTCTATGATGGTCCGGTTCGCTCTCTCTGCCACGCCGTTGGACTGAGGGGTGTAGGCCGTGGTGAGCTGCTGCTTGATGCCATGCCGCTTCAACCAGCTCCGGAACTCCGCTCCCAAAAACTCCCCACCACGGTCGCTACGAATCGCCTTCACCCGCTTGCCGCTCTCTCGCTCCACCATGGGCAGCCACTCTTCAATGATGACCCTTGCAGCATCACTCTTCTTTGCAAGTGGAAAAGACCAGGTGAGCCTTGTGTAATCATCCACCATAGTCATGGAATACAGGGCTCTACCATCTCCCTTCACCTTCATGGGCCCCACAAGATCCACATGCACGAGCTCCACCGGGTCACTTGACTGCCCCACCATCGAATGGAAGGGAAATCGTGAGAACTTGCTGGTCAAGCAAGTCTCACAAGAGCCCACCTCCTTGGGCTCCCCCTTTATCCTCAGCCCCTTGACTCTTTCCTCCTTAAACAGCTGCTGTAACTGAGGTAACGCCACGTGGCCAAAGCGACGGTGTGCGGTGAGCCAATCCGTCTCACCCGTGCTAGGAGTTACACTTGGTAGAGCACCCCCCCCATGCACAAGCAGCCCACCATCACTGCCATCACCACCTCCTCCACTGGTTACGTGGCTTGCATGCCCTCCTCTTACAGCTTCAGCAGCCAAGCGCGCAGCCGCCTCCTTCCATGGCAGCACCGGTATCTCCCACATGGACCGGTGCATGTCCTTGCCGCCTCGGAGGTCCCACAACACGCGCCCATCCAGAGTTGCCTTGAACACCTTTGTGCCCATCATCTCCATCTTCATCCCTGCCTCACTCAATGCCTTGGTAGAGAGAAGGTTGGCACATAGTCCAGGGACAAGGAGAACACGCTTCAGCCCCACAAGCCTCCCATCCGCACCCATAAACATGGCTCTCCCCTCGCCACGCACGGGTTCAACTTGGCCGGTGGCTGAAACAACGGTGGCTGCCTTTGATGGCCTGACTTCATCCAGCAGATCCTCTCGGTTGGTCATGGTCATGAAGGCTCCCGTGTCGATGACCCAATGGGAGGAACGGTGAAGAGCAACCTTGCTGGCCGGTACAACCATATCCTCGGAGCATGCCTCTCCTACATGGTAGAACATGCCGCCATGTCCACCGGCACCTCCATCGCCCTCCTCACTGCCCATGCCTTCTCCCATAGCTCCATGAACACCCTTAGAGCCTTCAATTGATGGCTGACCAGGCCTCCAACCATCAGGTAGCTTGCGACACTTAAACCATGGGTGACCTTCCACATGGCAATACCAACACTTGCCGCCACACCGCTTGCCTCCCTTGTTGCTACGCTTCCCTCCCGAATACTGCTCCCCTCCAGAGCCTTCCTTGGCCTTGCCTTTCTTGCTGCCACGTCCCTTGAAGCCTTTCATGCCATAGGCAGAGCCTCCACCTTCACCGGCAGCGGCAGTCAGCTCCTTCCTCCGAAACTCCTCTTGAAGGACTTGAGCACGAATCCACTCAAGGGACCATGAGTCCTTCATGCCATTGAGGTTGACCACCAAGGGGCCCCACGACTCCGGCAGCAGGGAGAGAGCCTTGTAGCACTTGATCTTTTCAGGGTAGTCCACACCAGCAGCAGAGAGCTTCACATAGAGGTCCCGGAGTTGATCGAACGCTCCTTGCACGGCATCACCCTCGTTGATCTTCACCGCATGGAGTTGTCGTTCGAGCACCACCACCATCGCTTCGCTGCTGGGGGCATGGACATCCTTCAATATTTTCCATGCCTTGGGACCACACTGGATATCCTTGATGAGATGCTTGACGTGGTGCAGCTGGTTGGATGAGAGGCATTGAGAGAGAAGGAAGAATCCATCCTCGGATCGGCGATCCCATTCCTTGGTCGCTCCTTCGCTCGCAGGCCTCTTCAATTCTCCATCCATCACTTCAAGCAGCCCATAATGGTTAAATAGGAGCTCCATCCTGAAGCTCCATGATGCCCAATCCTCCCCAGAGAACTTCTCTAGGTTGAATGCCTTCACATCATCCTTGGCTGGTGTTGAAACGGATGCTATTGGTGCAGATCCGCCTACAACGCCTCTTCCTGCTTCCCCAGCGCCTCTCACGCCACCACTGCCACTAGGACCAGCTGGAGCAGAGCCTTCAGCCTCCATATTGACCCAGGAACAGAGAAGAACCGCTCTGATACCACTTGTTATAGTCTAGAGTCCACTTAGGGGTCGTAGATGCCCTTGAAACCACCTAAGCAGAATCTGATGACTTCGAACCGCCTCTGTTCAAAACGCCGTCACGATCAGCTCCGATAACAAACGAGGCTGAAACTTGGACTGACGTTAGCTTCAGGTGTCTGCTTTCCAACGGTATATGGCTTGCTTTCATCAGAGGTGTATGCGCTACGCAATGAACAAAAACGTAAGCTCGGCTGAAAAACGAGTAGCTTCATTGATGCAAGGAAGAGGTTGAGTACAACATTGCCTAGGGGACTCTTAAGGGGTTGGGACCATCCTGGGAACTCAGAGAAGGTTGAGTCCTAGGGGAGAAAGGCTAGAGAAGGATGGGAAACGTCCTAGCTAGGTCAGCAAAGCCAACCACACTTGGATGTTCAGAGCTGTACTCAAGGCTACCAATAGTGAGTCAAGCCAACCATGAGTCAGCTTGTCTTCCCACTTGCACCCTTTTGCAAGCTGCTACCAGGAAGAACACACTTCTCAAAAGGAGGGTGGTAGAGTCCCACTTGACCACCTGTACTTCTTGTCTCATTCTCTGTCCCTGCACCATTGGCATGACAACAATGAAAGGGTGGCAAGGGAAATGCTGCCAACAGTGCACCATGACTACGGAACAGTAACTTTCGACAGCTGTCACGTGCTGCTCCGATGCTGGGTTGTCCTGAAACTCGGTGACCACCTGCACAACATGGCACAGGATTGCCACACCGATTTTCAGACCAATCAGAGCTCGGTAGATGGGTCAGCAGCCGAAATGGTGAACTCGGGTGTTACCAAAAAAGAGTAACACACACTTCCGGGATGCCATAAGTCTTGAAACTAAAAAATGTTGCCATGCCTTGTAAACTGCTTCAAAAATTCTGAAACTTTGAGGGTTTGAAGAACACATGTTGAAGCACCACCCCACAAAATTCCAGAAGCTGAGCAGGCTTGTAGGCTGAATGGGAGAGCGATGACCGTGACACTATACTACTTTGGCACAACAACATCGTCAGTGGCATGTGGATTTTCAGGGTGAAGCGGCCGCCGGGTTCTCCGCCTGTCTTCAAGGCGCGTTACGTGGCTCGAGGCTTCAGTCAGCGGCAGGGAGTTGACTACTTTCAGACCTTCTCCCCGACCCCGAAGATGACCACTCTTCGGGTTCTGCTGCACGTTGCTGCTCAGCGTGACTACGAGCTTCACTCCCTTGACTTCAGCACTGCTTTCCTACAGGGCAGTCTGCACGAGGAGATCTGGCTGCGCCGCCCACCTGGCTTCACTGGGTCGTTTCCTGCTGGTACCTAGTGGAGCCTCCGGCGGCCAGTCTACGGTCTCTGCCAGGCGCCACGCGAGTGGCACGACACACTGAGGACTACGCTTGCGGCTCTTGGGTTTGCTCCTTCCACTGCTGACCCGTCGCTGTTTCTTCGCACCGACACTTTGCTGCCGCCGTTCTACATCCTCGTGTACGTCGACGACTTGGTGTTTGCTACAGCTGACACTGCTGGACTCGCCCACGTGAAGTCCGAGCTGCAGAAGAGACACATGTGCACAGACCTGGGTGAAGTGCGCAGCTATCTTGGCTTGCAGATCACCCAGGACAGAGCACGGCGCACCATTACTCTGACTCAGTGACACATGGTGCAGCAGGTCCTTCAGCGCTTTGACTTCACGTACTCCTCGCCTCAGGCCACTCCTCTGTCTACTCGCCACTCGCTCTCAGCTCTGCCTTCGGATGAGTCCGTAGAGCCGAGTGGCCCGTACCCAGAGCTTGTTGGCTGCCTCATGTACCTGATGACCTGCACTCGACCTGACCTAGCATACCCTCTGAGCATCTTGGCACGCTATGTTGCTCCTGGGAGACACCGACCAGAGCACATGGCTGCAGCGAAGAGGGTGTTGCGCTACTTGTGCAGTACTTCGGGCTTGGGGCTAGTGCTTGGAGGGCGGAGTCCAGTGGTCCTCACTGGTCACGCAGACGCGTCTTGGGTTGACGACCTGGCTACTCAGCGGTCGTCACAGGGTTACACCTTCAGCCTTGGTTCCGGCTCTGTTTCGTGGCGGTCTACTCGCTCGTCTTCTGTTCTCAGCTCCAGCTGTGAGGCTGAGATCTACGCTGGGGCCATGGCTGCACAGGAGTTACGCTGGCTCACCTACTTGCTGACTGACCTGGGAGAGCCGCCTCGTTCTCCTCCAGTTCTGTACGTAGACAACAAGGCTATGCTGGCCTTGTGTCGGGAGCACAGACTGGAGCACAGAACGAAGCACATTGCTCTTTGCTACTTCCTTGCTCATGAATTGCAGCAGCGTGGTCAGCTGCGCCTTGCTTACGTGGCCTCTCAGGCCAACACTGCTGATATCTTTACCAAGGCACTTCAGCCTTGTGATCATCAGCGCTTCTGTACTATGCTAGGTCTTGTGCCTACTTGGCCTCACTTGCTTACCTCTTGACTTTCCTTGTACTGTGATCTATATATACCTGCACTTGCTTGTTTACCTTTATATATGAACTTGCATGTGAACTGGCCTTGTGGCCTTTGAACCGGTGCTCAGACTGTGTGGTGACGTTGTGATCCACCCTGAGCTTGCTTTGCTTTGCTTTGCTTGACTGGTCTTGTGACCCTAGTTCTCCCCCACTTTGCCTATGGGGGTGTGTCAAATGTATATGCCTTAGCCTATATAGGCTGTAGTGGGGTAGTTCCTAGAGGGTACAACACTTTTGTGTTCTCTAGTTGTACCCACCTGATTTCTAGTTCAATCATTCCTGTTCCAATCTTCACATTCTCTTCGCAGCAGTCATGTGTCGTCCCGACCTTGCGTACGTCGCAAGCTACCTCGCACAATTTTTACGCTGCCCAAAAGAAAAACACCATCTCGATCTTCAGCGCGCTCTGCACTATTTTGTTGCAACACCAACAGTCGGGCTGATTTTCAACACAGGAAAACCGACCGACAAAAAGTACCTCAGTGGATATGTTGACGCAGACCACGCTGGTGACACGCCAGATCGTCGGTCACGAACAGGCTATATTTTTCGTCTCGAGCCAATTGGCCCGATCTCATGGAACTCATCGAAACAGGAACTCGTGTCACTTTCCTCAGCTGAAGCAGAATTCATTGACGCATGTGCTGCAACTCGAGAAGGACTATACTTACAGGAACTGCTCGATGAAGCAAAGTTCGTCACGCCGAATCAGTTCACGTTGAAGTGCGACAACCAGAGTGCGATTACCATCGCCAACAAACCCGGCTTCGTCAATCGCACGAAACACATTTCACTGCGTTACTTCTTCGTCAAAGATGCGATCGACAAGGGGAGGATGCGCCTTGTCTACTGTCCCACTGGTGACATGGCAGCTGACACGACAGAAGTTTCACCACTGCAACCAGCTCAGCGGCGTTTCTAAGACAACCGGGTAACTACACCAAACTCCTAGAAGTGAAGGGGAGTGTTGAGATAATATGAAGACTTAAGCACTTCAAGGATTCGTGTAGTACAGTGCGAGATTTCGCACGTAGCAGTAAAGTACCGATAGGCTGACGTCAGCAAAGCGCTACGCGCCCTAGGATGACGTCAGCACGTAGCTATAGACCTCGCGAAAAGTTACGTACCGTTTCAGGACAAGAATAGCACAGTACAGTAGGCGAACAGGTACTTTACTCTAGCTATATATTTTGTATGTTTGTCATCTTATAATATATCTGATTTCAGAGACATTGATCCTGAAACATATCACTACATGGGCTTTTATTAAGTCCAGACAAAGCCTTCATAACTGGCTTTAACTCATATAAGACTTCCGCTACGACAGGAAGCTACCATCCTAAGTAGTACGATCCTATTCAATCATTTCAAATTCTAACACCCATAAGGGGTACAACCCAATTAGGGTTAGTACTTGTACCCAACTGTTTGCTAGCTCATTCATTCTCATTTGTAGTTTTCACGTGGAATCAGAGCAGGTTCATTGAGCCCACCACCTGCTACACTGCTAGTACTCGCCCCTAGCCTACGCGCGCCCAGCCTGTCGCTCCTAACCCACGCCCGGCCCCGTCGGCCCCTAGCCCCGCGCTCGGCCCCGTCCCTAGCCCGCGCCCGGCCTCGTACCTAGCCGCGCCCGGCCCCGTACCTAGCCCGCGCCCGGCCCCGTCCCTAGCCCGCGCGCAGCCCCGTACCTAGCCTACGTCCGGCCCCGTACCTAGCTCGCGCCCGGCCCCGTACCTAGCCCGCGCCCGGCCCAGTACCTCGCCCGTGCGCGGCCCCGTACCTAGCCCGCGCCCGGCCCCGTACCTAGCCCACGCCCGGCCCCGTTCCTAGCTTGCGCCCGGCCCCGTACCTAACTCGCGCCCGACCCCGTACCTAGTTCCTCCCGGCCCCGTACCCAACCCCGCGCCCGGCCCCGTCCCTAGCCCGCGCCTGGCCTCGTACCCAGCCCGCGCCCGGCCCCGTACCTAACTCGCGCTCGGCCCCGTACCTAGCTTGCGCCCGGCCCCTTACCCAACCCCGCGCCCGGCCCCGTCCCTAGCCCAGCGCCCGGCCCCGTACCTAGCCCCCGCGCTCGGCCCCGTCCCTCGCCCAGCGCCCGGCCCCGTACCCAGCCCGTGCTCGGCCCCGTCCCTAGCCCGCGCCCGGCCCCGTCCCTAGCCCGCGCCTGGCCCCGTACCTAGCCCGCGCCCGGCCCCGTCCTTAGCCCGCGCCTAGCCCAGTACCCAGCCCGCGCCCGGCCCCATCCCTAGCCCAGCGCCCGGCCCCGTACCTATGCCCGCGCCCGGCCCCGTACCTAGCCCAACGCCCGGCCCCGTACCTAGCCCCGCGCCTGGCCCCGTACCTAGCCCGCGCCCGGCCCCGTACCTAGCCCGCGCCCGGCCCCGTACCTTGCCCGCGCCTGGCCCCGTCCCTCGCCCGCACCCGGCCCCCACGTCGGCCCCTAGCCTCGCGCCGGCCCCGTCCTTAGCCCGCGCCTGGCCCCGTCAGCCCCTTGCCCCACTGTCACTGCTGCTACTGCTACAGTTGCTCCTGCCATCCTGCGTACTGCACAGCTATGGCTTCACTTCGGGTTCTCGTGTTTGATCATGAGGGCAGAACGGTTCAGTTTGACATGTGGCTAGACGACCTGCAGCTGTACCTACTGAGCGATTCTAAGGACAGTGTCTCGCTGTTTGATCTGGTGTCAGGCGCTGCTCCTGCCCCTCCCGCCACAGCTGACAGTTCGACTCGCTCACAGTGGCTTACTCGTGACGCTGCTGCCCGCTTAGCCATTCGCAACCACCTGCCATTAGCTGAATGCGCTCACTTCGGACAGCACAGGACAGCGCAGGCACTGTACGACGCTGTAGTCTCTCGCTACTCCTCCCCTGCCACTGCTGCTCTAGGCCGCCTCCTTCTGCCCTACCTGTTCCCCGAGCTGTCCGCCTTTACCACAGTCGAGGACCTGGTTTCCCACCTTCGCGCTAGTGACGCTCGCTACCGCGCTGCCGTTCCTGCTGAGTTCCTTGACAGGAACCCGCCCCCAATGTACATCACTCTCTACT
This sequence comes from Closterium sp. Naga37s-1, assembly GCA_947471745.1. Classification (NCBI taxonomy): domain Eukaryota; kingdom Viridiplantae; phylum Streptophyta; class Zygnematophyceae; order Desmidiales; family Closteriaceae; genus Closterium; species Closterium sp. Naga37s-1. The sequence continues at coordinate 562,936 of CANJKZ010000978.1, forward strand.
TTATACTCACCCGCCTCCCTGACTCTCTTCGCTCTGTCAGGGACCACTTCCTCTCTCTTGACCCCACCTCCCTAACTGTTGACCTCCTCGAGCAGCATCTCCTCGCAGCTGAGACTAGTGCAGTTGCTGTAGGTGCTGCTCGTGGCACTCCGCGCCCGCCCTTCTTTGAGGGGTGTTCCCCCTCCCCCCTCGCCCCCTCCTACGCCTCTGCTGCTGCTGCAGACGTCTCTAATCCTGAGGACGTTGGGGCTGCTTCTGCTAGTGCGAAGCGCCGCAGCAGCAAGGGCAAGGGTGGCCAGGGTGGTGGAGGTGGCAGCGGGAGTCATAGTGGGGGCAGCAGTGGAGGTGGTGGCGGCGGTGGGACTGTTGGCGGGAGTGGGGCCTCTGGTGGTGGTGGTGGAGGCAGTGGTGGGAGTGGCGGCGGTGGAGGCGGTGGGACTGGTAGCGGTGGGACTGGCGCTCGGCGTGTCGGTTCTGGGGGTGGCCAGCGTCAGCAGCAGCTGCGTCGGAGCGAGACCCCGTCTCCCCAGCAGCTTCTTGAGTGGTTTCTGCGTGGGGCATCTGGGGGTAGTTGCCCGTATGTCATTCGCATGGGTGACCGTGCTGATCAGACTTGCGGGCGGCTCCACACTCAGCACCGCTGCTTCTCCCGCCTCGACGACGCTTGGCGTGCTGAGTTTGGTGACGACGTCGAGCTCCCTCGCTGGGCAGATCTCCTTAGGTCTAGGATTGCTATCTTTGACCTACACTTTGATGCTATTCTTTCTGCTATGTATGCTTTGTCTGTTAGTGCTGAGGGTGACTGTTACCGGTGTGTGCCACCTGACCCAGGTATAGCAGCTGCTGCTCTAGGTGCTAGTGAGTCTGGTACTCTCCCTGGTACTGCGCCTGCTGAGGCCTTACACACTTTCACGTTGGACTCCGGCGCCTCGCGCTGTTTCTTTCGTGACAGCACCACCCTCACTCCTCTTCCTGCACCTGTCCCGGTCAGACTGGCTGACCCCTCCGGGGGACCGGTCGTGGCCCGTTCCTCCACTGTCCTCCCGTGTCCGGCGGTTCCGTCCAGCTCACTGTCAGGTCCTCACCTCCCCTCGTTCTCTACGAACTTGGTGAGTACCGCTGCCCTCCAGGATGCGATGGTCACTACCACCACTCCTGGGGGTCAGCGTGTGTCGATCTGCACGTGCACACGGACGGGGCGTCACCTGGCCACGTTCACTCGTCGGCCAGGGTCGAGTCTGTACACACTCGCTACCGAGCCTTCTCCGGTAGTTGCGTCTGCTCAGGAGTCTGCTTCAGGTCAGGTAGCCGCCTCTTGCTCGTGTCGTCTCCTGTCGCACCAGACTCTTCTATGGCACCACCGCCTCGGTCACCCCTCCCTGCCTCGCCTTCGTGGCATGCACTCTCGTCTTCTTGTCTCTGGTCTCCCCAGGTCTCTGCCTCCCCTGCCGCCCTCGCCTGCCCCGCCCTGCCTCCCTTGTGTCGAGGGGCGGCAGCGCGCCGCTCCTCACTCCTCCTCGTTTCCCCCGACGACTGCTCCCCTGCAGACTCTCCACATGGACGTGTGGGGCCCAGCCCGCGTCAGTGGACAGAGCCGCGAGCGCTACTTTCTACTTACACGCGGTACACCACGGCCTTCCCCTTGCGCAGCAAGGGTCAGGTCGTTGATGTCTTGATCCCTTGGATCCGCACAGTCCGTCTCCAGCTCTGCGAGCGGTTTGGCCAGGACCTTCTTGTCCTGCGTCTGCACTCTGACAGAGGTGGTGAGTTCTCCTCCACCCTCTTGCGGGACCTTTGTCGTGGGGAGGGCATTCTCCAGTCGTTCATGCTTCCGGAATCCCCTCAGCAAAATGGGATTGCTGAGCTCCGCATTGGCTTAGTCATGGAGGTCGCTCGTACCTCCATGATCCATGCGGCTGCTCCCCATTTTCTGTGGCCGTTTGCGGTCCGGTACGCTGCGCATCAGCTCAACCTCTGGCCCCGTGTCTCCTTGCCAGAGACCTCGCCCACACTGCGTTGGACGGGGAAGGTTGGCGATGCGTCGGTGTTCCGGGTCTGGGGATCTCGTGCCTTTGTTCGCGATACGTCCGCGGACAAGCTCTCCCCCCGTGCTATCCCCTGCGTCTTCCTTGGCTTTGTCCCCGACGCGCCTGGCTGGCAGTTTTACCACCCCACCTCGCGCCGTGTCCTCCCTTCTCAGGACGTCACGTTTGACGAGTCGGTTCCCTTTTACCGCCTCTTCCCCTACCGCTCTGCCCCTCCCCCGCCCCCGCCGCTCTTCCTTGCTCCCAGTCCCCCTCCGGTAGACCCCATCCCGCCCCAGGGTCCTGCTCCCTCAGGTGTGTCTCAGGTAGACCCTCTCCATGGTCCTGCGCCTGTTCAGTTAGCTGTCGACTCAAGTGCTGCTCGAGGTGCTGCGTCTGGGGGTGCGGAGCCTGGGGGTGCGGGGCCTGGGGGTGCGGAGTCTGAGGGTGCTGAGACTGGGGGTGCTGAGCCTAGGGGTGCTGAGACTGGGGGTGCTGAGCCTAGGGGTGTTACGACTAGGAGTGGTGAGCCTGGGGGTGCTGAGCCTGAGGGTGTTGAGGTTGGAGGTGCTGCGTCGGAGGGTGCGGAGTCTGGAGGTGCAAAGCCTCAGGTTGCTGCTTCGTCTAGAGGTTCTGCTGGTGCTTCACCGAGACTGTCTCCGCAGCAGTTGCGTGAGTGGTTTGTTCGGCGTGCGCGCCTTCGGAGTGGAGCTTCTGGAGCTGGAGGTGCTGGCGCTGCTGGAGCTGGAGGTACTGGAGTTGCTGCTGGAGCTGGTGTTACTGGAGGTACTGCGACCACTGGTCCTGGAGGTGCTCGTACCCGGGGTACTGGAGCTGCCGGGACTGGTGGTGTTGAGGGTGCTGGAGCTGGAGACCTTACGGAGTCTGTTACTACTGGCGCTGGTGGCGCTGGAGCTGGAGGAGCTGGAGCTGTTGACCCTGGTGGCACTGTGCGGCCGCGACCGTACTTCGTTCCCCTGCTCCGGCAGGTTCTTGGTACCCCGCCTTCTGCTGCCCTTACTCCTCCCCTCTTGTGTCCCCCGCCTGACCAGTTGCAGCCGCCGTTATAGCCGACCTCTCCGCTGCCTGCTCCTTCTCCTTACACTGAGCAGTCCGGCGGTCTTACAGAGCGTCGTGAGTCTGCGTCTTGTCCTTTCTCGCCTATTCGACTGCTCGTTGCGTTCCTCGTTCGCGTCCTCCTCCTGTCCCTGGCACGCACGCTATGACCCTTCGTCCTTCCTCTGTTCATCTACGTGTTCCTCTGCTAGCTCCTCCTGAGTCCCTTCTTCCTGAGGTTTCTGACCCTGAGTCTGACCGCGCTCGTGCTGCCAGTCCCACTGTCTCTCGTCTCCTTGCCACTGCTGTCACTGACCCTTCTTTTGAGTCTGCTGCTGCGTCTGCTCTCGTTCCTGAGCTGCTTGACTTTGCTGCTGCCTGTCGTCTAGACTACGCCTCTGCTCTTGTTGCTGAGTCTGTGCCTGCCAGTCCTCCGTCCGTCGGGGGTGAGTTTGCTCTTGGCTCGGACGTCCTTGAGGACAGGCAGGAGGAATTTGAGTCTCTTGCAGCTGCTGTACCTCGTTTCGCTTCCATGCTGCTTGCCCCTGAGGGAGACCCAGATGCTCCAGACATCCCGACCCCGCGCTCTTACGCAGAGGCGATTACGGGTCCTTACTCCTCTCAGTGGAAGGCAGCCATGGATGCTGAGATGGCATCATGGAAGTCCACAGGCACCTACGTCGATCAGGTTCCCCCACCTGGGGCGAACATAGACGATGGTATGTGGATCTTCAGGGAGAAGCGGCCGCCGGGTTCTCCGCCTGCCTTCAAGGCGCGTTACATTGCTAGAGGCTTCAGTCAGCGACAGGGAGTTGACTACTTCCAGACCTTCTCCCCCACCCTGAAGATGACTACTCTTCGGGTGTTGCTGCACGTCGCTGCTCAGCGTGACTACGAGTTGCACTCTCTGGACTTCTGTACAACTTTCTTGCAGGGCAGCCTGCACGAGGAGATCTGGTTGCGCCGCCCACCTGGTTTCACTGAGTCTTTTCCTGCAAGTACTCAGTGGAGTCTTCGGCGGCCAGTCTACAGTCTTTGCCAGGCGCCTTATGAGTGGCACGACACACTGAGGACTACACTTGCGGCTCTTGGGTTTGCTCCTGCTACTGCTGACCCGTCGCTGTTTCTACGCACCGACACCTCGATGCCGCCATTCTACGTCCTCGTCTACGTCGACGACCTCGTCTTTGCCACTGCTCACACTGAGGCACTGACTCTTGTGAAGTCAGAGCTGCAGAAGAGACACACCTGCACTGACCTGGGTGAACTGCGTAGCTATCTTGGCTTGCAGATCACCCGGGATAGAGCTCGGCGCACCATCACCCTGACTCAGTCACATATGGTGCACCAGGTCCTTCAGCGCTTCGGCTTCCAGTTCTCCTCGCCACATCCCACTCCTCTGTCTACCAACCACTTGCTCTCAGCCCCACCTTCAAACGAGTCCGTAGAGCCGAGTGGTCCGTACCCAGAGCTTGTGGGTTGCCTCATGTACCCGATGACGTGCACTCGACCCGACCTCGCGTACTCTCTCAGCCTCCTGGCTTGCTACGTGGCTCCCGGCAGGCACCGAAAGGTGCACTGGGATGCTGCGAAGAGGGTACTGCGATACTTGTGTAGTACGTCGGGCATGGGGCTCGTGCTTGGAGGACGGGGTCCAGTTGTCCTCACTGGTCACGCAGACGCCTCCTGGGTTGACGACTCAGCTACGCAGCGGTCGTCACACGGTTACACCTTCAGCCTTGGTTCCGGCTCTGTTTCTTGGCGGTCTACCCGCTCGTCTTCGGTTCTCAGCTCCAGTTGTGAGGCTGAGATCTACGCCGGGGCCATGGCTGCTCAGGAGCTACGCTGGCTCACCTACCTGCTGACCGACTTGGGAGAGTAGCCTCGTTCGCCTCCAGTTCTGTACGTAGACAACAAGGCCATGATTGCCTTGTGTCAGGAGCACAGACTGGAGCACAAAACGAAGCACATCGCTCTGCGATACTTCCTTGCTTGAGAGTTGCAGCAGCGTGGCCGGCTTCGTCTTACGTACGTGGCCACTCGGGCCAACACTGCTGATGTCTTCACCAAGGCACTTCCGCCTGGTGATCATCAGCGCTTTGTTACTGTGTTAGGCCTTGTGCCTACTTTGCCTCACTTGCTTACTGCTTGACTCTGCTTGTACTGTGATCTAGATATATACCTGCATGCTTGCACTTGCTAGGGTATGATCACTGTATTGTTTGTTCTCTTTATATAACTCTGCATGTGAACTGGCCTTGTGGCCCTTTGCTTGTGCTCGGACTGTGTGGTGACTTTGTGATCCACCCTGAGCTTGCTTTGCTTTTCTTGACTGGTCTTGTGACCACTTGTTCTCCCCCACTTTGCCTATGGGGGTGTGTCAGAACATTATAGCTTATACATTTGTGTAGGCTGTAGTGGGGTAGCCCATAAGGGGTACAACCCAATTAGGGTTAGTACTTGTACCCAACTGTTTGCTAGTTCATTCATTCTCGTTTGTAGTTTTCACACTTTATACCTGCTTGTTTACTCTTGCTAGGTTGTGATCAGTGTACTGCCTTGCTATTATAACTCTGCATTTGAACTGGCCTTGTGGCCGCTTGCTTGTGCTCGGATTGTGTGGTGTCCTTGAGATCCACCCTGAGTTTTACTTTGCCTTGCTCTGTTATCTTGCTTGACTGGTCTTGTGACCGTTTTGTTGTCCCCCACGTAACCTATGGGGGTGTGTCAAAGTACAATCTTACTGGTAGGCTATAGTGGGGCACTCCTTATGGGGTACAACACTTCTAGGGTTAGTACTTTTTCCCCAACTCTTGCTAATCCAATCATTCCTGCATTGTTATTCTGACAATATAGAAGGCTGAACTGTTTCATAATTGCATAATATGCTATACATAGAACACTCAATTATGTGTGCATGCATGGAGGTTGCCAGATATAACTTCAATTGGGATAAATGTTAGAATAGTCGCGAGAATGAGTGACTAGGAAAGGGGGAGGGGTACAAGTACAATGTCGAGAGAATTGTGTACCCCCTAAGGCTAAACCCACTATAGCCTAGACAACTGTAAACACATAAACTAAACCTAGATATAACTAAGCATATATGTTTGACAATAAAGCTTATGCTAAATGTGACTTGCATTCTTGGGTGGTGTAAGGAAATTTCATTTTCCTTACTTCGCGTCCCTGCTCAGCGCGTACACCACTGTTCGCGCCAAAGCACCTCACAATATTCCGTTACCACTCGCGACATTCGCCTCGACACTATTTCCGCCACTGTACACGATGCGACCCAACCTCACGGTTCGGTTTTTCCCACGTTACCGTTACCACCGTAGCTTCGCTATATATTCTTCGCTCAATCTTTCGCTCATTGTATTCTTGTCTCGATAGTGCAATCCTCGCTCGCTCACTCAATTGCACTCGTAACACTTGGTTACCAGAGCCTACGATCTTCTCTCGGACTGCACCCACACCTTCGCTTCCCCACTATCTCATTTTTTTGGGGGGGTAGAGTCTCTCAGCGACCAAGCACCGCCGCTCTTAGTGCTCTCTCGTAAGCACGCACGGCCACGACAGAGGCTCTCGCTGAGCTTGCCCGACACCCCCGCCATGGCAGAACTTAATGTTGCGACACTGACACAGGAGCAACTAGACCGGATCATGCGCCAACTCGAAGAATCGGCACTTGAAATCGCCACACTCACGGCGGAACGCGACTCCGCTCGCCAACAATCGACAGTGAATGCACCAGCACCAACAAACGCACCTACACACTCGGAGGAGCCGATTGTTATCTCCTCCGGCACACCGACACAGAACGACAGCGTGGGACAGCGCTGAGGCGTAGCCAGTGAGGGCGCCGCTCACTCAATGCCTAACATGGAGCGAAACAGAGTCACACCAAGCCCACGGGAGCCCCACAAAGCCCGTCCGCACGTGGAATTTGCAGCGACAAGTGGCGAGTACGCCATCACGGCGCCAATGCCACTCAAGCCGCAGCGTCCGCCTTGTTTCGACCCAAGCCAACGTGGGGGTCCGACGGTTCAGTCGTGGGTCTTCACGATGAACGTATTCTTCTACGCGAACTACGTCGAGTCGGACGCAGCGAAGATTCGCTACGCTGTTTCGCTGCTGAGGGGCCCTGCCATGGACTAGTGGCGAGTCATCGTGACGTCGTCACACGCCTACGAGCCACCGTCGCAAGAAGACGGGCCCACGGGCCCAGCCGTCACCTGGAGTTCATTCTGCGAGACAGCCCAATACAGCACGTGGGATGCGTGGTGCGCAGGGCTTCGGGCGCGTTTCGAACCGATCGTGACTTCGATTTCAGCACGCCAGAAACTGCGCACTTGGCGGCAGCTCGGATCGGTTCACGACTATACGAGCGGATTTCTCGCATTATGCGAGCAAGTCGGCTATATGCACGAAGCGGAGCGGTTGGACCGTTACGTCGGAGGGCTAAAGCCAGACATCTCGCACAAAATTATGCTTCGCGGACTCTCGAACTTCAACGAGATTCTCGCGCTCGCCGAGAAAATTGACATCCTACGACGACCGAGACCGGGGTCCTACTACGGACAACGTCCTCGGGGACCGATCGAGCACGCCACCGTACACGCCATTGCGACCAATGCAGCTGCCGCACCGTTTAAAGGGCGCTGCTTTGCTTGCAATAGGCCGGGCCATCACAAGAGTGAATGTCCAGAGGAGCTGAGGCGCCGCGGAACAAAGCAGGGGCGAGAGTCTCAGAGGCCGGGAAACGCCAGCAGTCAGTAGAAGTTGGGCCAACTACTGACGAGACTGCCTGCTCGCCCAACTTCACCGACCCTCACCGAGTCACAGTACCGATTCACGCTATCGATCGGGCTCGGACGAATAAGGAGGGTACAGTGACGGATTTGTCAGAACATTATAGCTTATACATTTGTGTAGGCTGTAGTGGGGTAGCCCATAAGGGGTACAACCCAATTAGGGTTAGTACTTGTACCCAACCGTTTGCTAGTTCATTCATTCTCGTTTGTTACTTTCACATGGAATCAGAGCAAGTTACTTGGGCCCACCACCTGCTACGCTGCGAGTACCCCCCTAGGCCCATCGCCCCTAGCCCCGCGCCCGGCCTGTACCTCGCCCGTGACCGGCCCGTACCTAGCCCGTGCCCGGCCCCGTCTCTTGCCCGCGCCTGGCCCGTACCTAGCCCGCGATCGGCCCGTACCTAGCCCGCGATCGGCTCGTTCCTAGCCCCGCGCCCGGCCCGTCTCTCGCCCGCGCCCGGCCCGTACCTAGCCCGCGACTGGCCCGTACCTAGCCCGCGCCCGGCCCCGTCTCACGCCAGCGCCCGACCCGTACCTAGCCCGCGACCCGCCCGTACCTAGCCCGCGACCGGCCCGTACCTAGCCCGCGCCCGGCCCCGTCTCACGCCCGCGCTAGGCCCGTACTTAGCCCTCGATCGGCCCGTACCTAGCCCAACGCCCGGCCCCGTACCTAGCCCGCGCCCGGCCCCGTTCCTAGCCCAGCGCCCGGCCCCGTACCTCGCCCGCGCCCGGCCCCGTACCTAGCCCGCGCCCGGCCCCGTACCTAGCCCGCGCCCGGCCCCGTACCTAGCCCGCGCCCGGCCCCAGTTCAGCGCCCAGTGCCCGGCCCCGTACCTGCCCAGCGCCCGGCCCCGTTCCTAGCCCAACGCCCGGCCCCGTACCTAGCCGCGCCCGGCCCCATACCTAGCCCACGGCCCGTCGACACCCGCGCCCGGCCTCGTCCCTAGCCCAGCGCCTGGCCCAGTACCTAGCCCGCGCTCGGCCCCTTACCTAGCCCGCGGCCCGTCGACGCCCGCGCCCGGCCTCGTCCCTCGCCCATCGCCCGGCCCCGTACCTAGCCCCGTGCCCGGCCCTAGTTCAGCGCCCAGCGCCCGGCCCCGTACCTGCCCAGCGCTCGGCCCCGTACCTAGCCCGCGCCCAGCCCCGTACCTAGCCTGCGCCCGGCCCTCTTGTTTGGCCCCTCGGCCCTCTTGTCTGGCCCCTCGGCCCACTAGGCCCCTTGGCCACCTAGGCCCTTCGGCCCCCTAGGCCCCTCGGCCCCTCGACCCTCTTGTTTGGCCCCTCGGCGCCCCCTAGGCCCCTCGGCCCTCTTGTTTGGCCCCTCGCCCCCCTAGGCCACTCGGCCCCGTCGGCCCCTCGGCCCCTCGGCCCCTAGCCTCGGCCCCTAGCCTCGGCCCCTCGGCCCACTAGGCCCCTCGGCCCACTAGGCCCCTTGGCCACCTAGGCCCTTCGGCCCCCTAGGCCCCTCGGCCCATCGGCCCTCTTGTTTGGCCGCTCGGCCCCTCGGCCCTCGTGTTTGGCCCCTCGCCCCCCTAGGCCCCTCGGCCCCTCGACCCTCTTGTTTGGCCCCTCGGCCCCCTAGGCCCCTCGGCCCCTCGGCCCTCTTGTTTGGCCCCTCGGCCCCCTAGGCCTCTCGGCCCCCCTAGGCCCCTCGGCCCCTCGGCCCTCTTGTTTGGCCCCTCGGCCCCTAGGCCCCTCGGCCCTGCCCCTTGGCCCCTTAGCTACAGCTACCGCTGCTCCTGCTGCTACTGTTGCTCCTGAATCCTGCGCCACTATGGCTTCGCTTAGAGTTCTCGCATTCGACCCGGAGGGCAGACCTGTTGCATTTGACACGTGGCACGACGATCTGCAACTGTACCTACTGAGCGATTTAAAGGACAGTGTCTCACTGTTTGACCACGTGTCCGGTGCCGCTCCAGCCCCTCCCGCCACAGCTGACGGTTCGACTCGTTCCCAGTGGCTGTCTCGTGACGCTACTGCCCGCTTGGCCATTCGCAACCACCTGCCCGTGACCGAATGTGCAAACTTTGGAGAGCACAGGACAGCACAGGCCCTGTACGACGCTGTCGTTGCTCGCTACTCCTCCCCTGCCACTGCCGCTCTAGGCAGATTGCTACTGCCCTACCTGTTCCCTGAGCTGTCGGCTTTTGCCACAGTAGCGGACCTGGTTACCCACCTGCGCACTAGCGACGCTCGCTACTGCGCTACCATCCCTGCTGAGTTCCTTCCCACGAACCAGCCCCCCATGTTCATCACCCTTGACTTCATAGTCACTCGCCTCCCTGACTCCCTTCGCTCTGTCAGGGACCACTTCCTCACCCTCGACCCCACCTCCCTCACTGTTGACCTCCTCGAGCGGCATCTACTCGCAGCTGAGACTAGTGCAGTTGCTGTAGGTGCTCCTCGTGGCACTCCGCGCTCGCCCTTCTTTGAGGGGTGCTCCCCCTCCCCCCTTTCCCCCTCCTTCGCCTCTGTTGCTGTTGCAGACGTCTCTGTTCCTGAGGACGTTGGTGCTGCTTCGACTAGTGCAAAGCGCCGCAACAGCAAGGGCAAGGGTGGCCGGGGTAGTGGAGGAGGCAGCGGTGGTGGTGGAGGTGGCAGTGGGAGCGGTAGTGGGGGCAGCGGTAGAGGAGGAGGAGGCAGTGGAGGTGGTGGCGGCGGTGGGACTAGTTGCGGCAGTAGAGGCTCTGGTGGCGGCGGTGGAGGCAGCGGAGGGAGTGGCGGCAGTGGAGGCGGTGGGACCGGTGGTGGTAGGTCTGGACCTCGGCGTGGAGGCCCTGGTGGTGGTCGGGGCCAGCAGCAGCAGCGTCGGTGCGAGACCCAGATGCCCCAGCAGCTCCGTGAGTGGTTGGTTCAGCGTGGGACGGGTGAGTGAAGTGAGACCTGCCCATATGTCATTCGAACGGGTGTCCGTGCGGGAGGTTTCACACTGAGCGCCGCTGCTTTGCTCGTACGACGCCTGGCGTGCTGAGTTTGGTGACGACGTCGAGCGCCCTCGCTGGGCGCAGTTGCTTCAGTCTGGAGTTGCTATCTTTGACCTAGACTATGATGCTAATAACTCTGCCATGTATGCTTTGTCTTTTAGTGCTGAGGGTGGCTGTTACCGGTGTGTGCCACATGACCCAGGTATAGCGGCTGCTGCTCTAGGTGCTAGTGCGTCTGGTACTCCCCCTGGTACTGCCTGCTGAGGCCTTGCACACCTTCACGTTGGACTCCGGCGCCTCGCGCTATTTCTTTCGTGACAGCACCACTCTCACTCCTCTCCCTGCACCTGTCCCGGTCAGTCTGGCTGACCCCTCTGGGGGCCCGGTCGTTGCCCGTTCCTCCACTGTCCTCCCGTGTCCGGCGGTTCCGTCCGGCTCACTGTCAGGTCTTCACCTCCCCTCGTTCTCTACGAACTTGGTGAGTACCGCTGCCCTTCAGGATGCGATGGTCACTACCACCACTCCTGGGGGTCAGCGTGTGTCGATCTGCACGTGCACACGGACGGGGCATCACCTGGCTACGTTCACTCGTCGGCCAGGGTCGAGTCTGTAGACGCTGGCTACCGAGCCTCCTCAGGTCGCTGCGTCTGCTCAGGTGTCCGCGTCAGGTCAGGTAGCCGCCTCTTGCTCGTGTCGCCTCCTATCGCACCAGACTCTTGTTTGGCACCACCGCCTGGGTCACCCCTCCCTGCCACGCCTTCTTGGCATGCACTCCCGTCTCCTTGTCTCTGGTCACCCCAGGTCTCTGCCTCCCTTACCGCCCTTGCCTGCCCCGCCCTGTCTTCCTTGCGTTGAGGGACGACAACGCGCCGCTCCTCACTCCTCCTCGTTTCCCCCGACGACAGCTCCCCTGCATACCCTCCACATGGACGTGTGGGGCCCAGCCCGCGTTAGTGGACAGGGCCGCGAGCGCTACTTTCTGCTGGTTGTTGACGACTATACGCGGTACACCACAGTCTTCCCCTTGCGCAGCAAAGGTGAGGTCTCTGGTGCCTTGATCCCTTGGATCCGCACAGTCTGTCTCCAGCTACGCGAGCGGTTCGGTCAGGACCTCCCTGTCCTGCGTCTGCACTCTGACAGAGGTGGTGAGTTCTCCTCCGACCTCTTGCGGGAATTTTGTCGTGGGGAGGGCATCACCCAATCGTTCACGCTTCCGGACTCCCGTCAGCAAAATGGGATTGCTGAGCGCCGCATTGGCTTAGCCATGGAGGTCGCTCGTACCTCCATGATCCATGCGGCCGCTCCCCATTTTCTGTGGCCGTTTGTGGTCCGGTACGCTGCGCATCAGCTCAACCTTTGGCCCCGTGTCTCCTTGCCGGAGACCTCGCCCACACTGCGTTGGACAGGGAAGGTTGGCGATGCGTCGGTGTTCCGGGTCTGGGGTTCTTGTGCCTTTGTTCGCGATACGTCCGCGGACAAGCTCTCCGCCCGCGCCATTCCCTGCGTCTTCCTTGGCTCTGTCCCTGACGCGCCTGGCTTGCATTTTTACCACCCCACCTCGTGCCGTGTCCTCCCGTCTCAGGACGTCACATTCGACGAGTCGGTTCCCTTCTACAGTCTCTTCCCCTACCACTCTGCCCCTCCCCCGCCCCCGCCGCTCTTCCTTGCTCCCGGTCCACCTCAGGTAGACCCCCTCCCGCCCCAGGGTCCTGCTCCCTCGGGTGTGTCTCAGGTAGACCCTCTCCCTGGTACTGCGCCTGTTCCGGTAGCTGTCGTCTCAGGTGCTGCTCCAGGTGCTGCGTCTGGGGGTGCTGCGTCTAGGGGTGCGGAGCCGGGGGGTGCGGGGTCTGAGGGTGCTGGGTCTGGGGGTGCTGAGCCTGGGGGTGCTGAGCCTGAGGGTGTTGAGCCTGGGGGTGCTGAGTCGGAGGGTGCGGATTCTGGGGGTGCTGAGCCTCGGGGTGCTGCTTCGTCTGGAGGTCATGCTTGTGCTTCACCGCAAGTGTCCTCGCAGCAGATGCGTGAGTGGCTTGTTCGGCGCCCGCACCGTCGGAGTGGAGCTCCCGGAGCTGGAGGGGCTGGAGGCACTGCAGCTGGAGGTGCTGCTGTTCCTACTGGAGCTGGTGGTACTGGAGGTACTGCGGCTACTGGTCCTGGAGGTGCTCGTCCCAGAGGTCCTGGAGCTGTCGGGTCTGGTGGTGTTGGGTGCGCTGGAGCTGGAGACCCTACGGAGCCTGGAGCAGCTGGCGCTGTAGGCGCTGGAGCTGGAGTAGCTGGAGTTGGGGGCCCTGGCGCAGGAGGCGCTAGGGCTGCAGGAGCTGGGGTTGGAGGCACTGGCGCCGGAGGCGCTGGGGCGGCAGGAGCTGGAGCTGTTGACCCTGGAGCTGGAGGTGCTGGAGACACTGTGCGGCCGCAACCGTACTTCGTTCCCCTGCTTCAGCAGGTTCTTGGTGTCCCGTGTTCTACTAGTCTTCCTTCTCCCTTCCTGTGTCCACCGCCTGATCAGTCGCAGCCGCCGTTACAGCCAGCCTCCCCACTGCCTGCTCCCTCTCCTTGCACTGAGCAGTCCGGAGGTCTTACAGAGCGTCGTGAGCCCGCGTCTCGTCCTGTCTTGCCTGTTCGCACTGCTCGTCGCGCTCCTCGTTCGCGTCCTCCTCCTGTCCCCGGCACGCACACTATGGCACTCCGTCCTTACTCTGTTCCACTACGTGTTCCTCTGCCTGCTCCTCCTGAGTCCTCTCTTCCTGATGTCCCTGACCATGCGTCTGACCGAGCGCATGCTGCCAGCCCCACTGTCGCTTGTCTCCTTGCCACTACTGTCACTGACCCTTCCTTTGAGTCTGCTGCTGCGTTTGCTCTCGTTGCTGAGCTGCTGTTGGTGCAACCCTACGGTTTGCACTCGGCTTGTTGTCCGTGTGCGTGAATGTGTGTGTGTATGGAATGGTATGAGGGCATGGGATAATATATATTTCATGCTTATAATTGTGTGTGAATGTTGAGTCATGATGTCGAGTGTGTGTGTCGAGTCAATAGCGAGTTATCGCTAGACGCGTGTTACGCGGTCGTTTGTGTCTCGCGCGCGGTTTCTATTTTGTCGTGCGCGGTTTCTATTTTGTCCTGTGTCGAACGTTCGGCATGTCGCAGGTGTGTGCAGCAGACCCATCAAGAACTCAAGGATGAGTTTGTGATGAAGAGCCCGAGCCTTGGTGTCAAGCCTCAAGTGATTTCGAAGCTTGCCAAAAGGGTACACCTCAAGATATTGAAGATAGTTACATTACTTTGTGTAGTGTAACATTTCACTTGGTGTAGGCCCTAGTGAAGGGTAGTTTCGAGACCCTTCGTGGTTGGGGACAGTGTGGCACTGTTCCACATCACTGTAACTCGGCTCTTGGGGTTTGTAGGAGCTGGGAGTCATTCCCAACTCGTAACTCTTCCTATCTTGTGTTCTAAGACTATAGTGGCTGCCATAGTACCGTTCGTTCAAACCGACGCTGTGTTGTCAATTCTTTATCAAATCGTGCAATCTAAATTGATAATTGTAGACGACGTGAAGACGCTCTAGATCCAATTTGAATCAAGTCATTTGCAGCTGTGAGCAGAACGCTATCAACGTTTGAAGCCGCTGTGCAGAAATCCGTCTGTGCTCTCTATCTTTCGTTTTAGGCACATTCAAGCCTATTGTGACTATAACAAGTGGTATCAGAGCCCCTTGGAGCAGTTTCGACAATGTCTGGACCTGAGGAAAGGGGTGGCAGAGGTGCTGGTGGCAGTGGAGAAGCTCAAGCTCAAGGCCAACCCCGTGATTCAGCCATGGCGCCCATGCAACCAAGTCTTGGCCCACCTAGGGATGAGCCTAGGGTGTTTGGGCTTGACAAGTTCAACGATGACAACTTTGCTGAATGGTCCTTCAAGATGGAGAACATCTTTGACCACTATGACCTGCTGGAGGTGATGGAAGGAACGGAGAAGCGCCCCGAGAACGACCCGGAGAAGAGCCCGTGGGTGCGGAAGAGCGCACAAGGCTATCTCCTACTTGGGCAAGCGTTGGGGAGCAGTCAGATCCGTCACATCAAGCCATTCCAGCGTGAACCAGAGAAAGGACCAAAGGCATGGGCTGCTCTCAAGGGTGTACATGCTCCTGCAACAGCGGCGGTAGCGGTGGTGTTGGAACGGCAAATGGCGGCACTACGAATTGAAGAAGACGAAGCGGTTGAAGAAGGGGTGCAGAAATTCTTCGACTTGTTGACGCAGCTTGAGGGAGCTGATTTGAACTACAGTGAGCTCCAAAAGAAGACCAAGTTGCTGGCCTTACTCCCAGAGTCATGGTCCTCGCTCATCATCAACCTTAATCGCGACTTGCCCCGCCTCTCGCTTGAAGACGTGAAGCGAGCTATCCTTCAAGAGGATTTCCGCCGCCGTGAGTTGGCGAGTGCGGATGGCGCTGGGGCAGCGAGCATCGGCCGTGGATATGGTCGAGGAAGAGGCAGAGGACGAGGGGGAGGAAGGTTTGGTGGCAGCAACTTCGGCGGAGGCCGCAGGAGTGGCGGTTACGGCAGCGACGACAAGAGCTACGGACGCGGTCGCGGCCGATTCGACGGCGAGTGTCACTATTGCCACAAGAGCGGACACATGTGGCGCGACTGTTACAAACTCCCTGATGGTTGGACCCCTGCTCAAGGCCAAGAGGGTAGAGGAGCAGGAGGAGGGAGAGGACGAGGCCGTGGAGGCCGTGGCGGTCGCGGTGGCGGAGCTGCAAACATGAAGAGCGGAGACAACGACAAGGACCCGAGCGACGATCGATACCCGGGTCTATTCTACTTCGTGTCGACGCAAGTACCGGCTGGTCCAGAGAAGGATGAAGGCTTTGAGGAGCCAGCAGCTGTGGGGAAGGTGACCCTACACCCCCTGGACTATTGGGTGATTGATAGTGGCGCTACCTATAGCATGACACCTCGCCCGGACTTGCTCACCGAACTCGAGCCGTCACCGGTGAAGCATGTCACATCGGCTTTGGGCCAGCGAGCAGAGGTGAAAGGCATGGGCAAGGCCATGTTCAAGGGTGCTGATGGGAAGATGGTGGGCCTCAAGAACGTGCTTTGGGTGCCCAGCCTTGCTGCAAACCTGATTTCCGTGCGGTGGTTGGCAAAGGCCGGCATGGACACGAACTCGAAGGGAGCCAAGACCTACACCGCAAGGCTTGGCGATCGAATTCTTTGGGACCTTCATGAGGACAGGGATGTCTACAACGAGATGTGGCAGATCCCAGTGGTCCCTATGCCTAAGGAGAGGCAAGTGGCAGCAAGCATCAGCACCAAGGATGGAGCGGTCGGTAGCGACGATGGCGCGAACGGTCGCGCTAAGGAGAATGAGCTCAAGAAGAGCAAACCTGGAGGGACCAGCAAGTTCAGTGAACCTAAGGAGAGTGGTGCAGCAACCAAGGAGCAGCAAAAGGGTGAGGAGAACCCAGAGGCAGCAGCGGAGGAGGACTACGGAGAGAGTATGTGGGGCGCTATTGCGAGCGCGGCATTCTCCAATCCAACTTCGGCTACGGGGGAGTGTGATTGGCTCACCTTGCATCGGCGCATGGGGCATGTGGCCCTGCCCATCTTGCAGCAGCTAGTGAAGAATGAGATGGTTGCTGGCATACGTGTGAAGGGGGAGCCCGATGAGGTGCTTGGCTGCCCGACGTGCATTCAAGCCAAGTTCACCCGGTTTCCGTTCCCTAGTTCGGAGGCAACGGCAAAGGCACCGCTTGATGAGGTGGTGATGGACGTGGTGGGCCCCCTGAAGCTTGGAGCTGCTGGAGCTGAGTATTTTCTCACCATTGTCGACGTCTACACCCGCATGACTTGGGTGTACGTGCTGGCCAAGAAGAGCGACGTGGCTGAAACGTTGAAGACGGATTGGTTCCCGATGGTGGAGCGGCAACAAGACCGTCTAGTCAAGTCAATCCGCACCGATCGAGGGGGAGAGTTCCTGAGCAAGGAGTTTGGGTTGTGGCTGAAGAAGAATGGTATTCGGCACTCCCTCACCATGCCATACTCCCCTGCAATGAACGGCATCGCCGAGCGAGCGAACCGCACAATCACGGAGGCGGCACGCGGGTTGCTCATTGAAGCCGGGCTACCCGACTATTTCTGGCCTGATGCGGTGCGGAGCGCGTGTGTGGCCAAGAACAGAGCCTTGACTCATGTGGGAGCAGACAAATGGGTGCCCTATGTGGAGTGGCTAGGAAGGAAGCCAAAGGTGGATATGCTTCGGGTGTTCGGGTGCATGTGCATGGCACTCGTGCCTAAGCATCTTCGGCACAACAAGCTTGGTGCCAAGGCGGTGTGGGCCGTGCACTTGGGCATGGCTCAAAACAGCAAGGGATGGCTTCTTTGGGACCCATTCACCAAGAAGTTCTTGGTGAGCAGGGACTGCAAGTTCATGGAGAACTTCATGTACAAGGATTGGAAGGCGGAGAATGAGGCGAAGATAGGCGTGCGGTTTGGGGAGGTGAAGAGTTCCGGTTTGGAGCATGTGGAGCTGCCTTTGGAGCTGAGCAGCGGCAGCACAACCACAAGGCAATCCTCCCTTGTGAATGGGGGAGAGGAGGCCAAGGATGCAGAGGAAGAAGAGGAGGAGGTGCAGCAAGTGAGCGAGCGTGCACCGTCACTCCCTTCCCGTACTACGAGTGCTCCACGGATTCGAGCCACACCGCAGCAACGCCAAGGCCTTCAAGTCCCTGCAGCTGAGGAGGAAGGAAGGGGGAAGAGGAGAGTTCAACCCCCTAATAGGCTGACCTATGATGCGCCGGGAAAGCAGGGCAAGACAGCCCTGGCCGGAGCGGCAACGATGGTCGGAGACGACGAGGAGAGTGACTACGAGGAGTGTGCCTTCGCGTTCTTCTCTCCGGTGGAGATGCCGGGAGAACCAGCAACTCTCAAGGAGGCTTTGGAGAGTAGTGATGCTGAGGAGTGGAAGAAGGCCATGGAGAGTGAGCTGAAGAGCATCGAGGAGAATGACACGTTTGAATTGGTGGAGCTACCGGAGGGGCGTACGGCGATAACGTCCAAGTGGCTCTTCAAAATCAAGTCGGATGCCGACGGCAAGATCGAGCGCTACAAGTCTAGGCTTGTAGCCAAGGGGTACCAGCAGAAGGAGAAGGTGGACTTCAAGGAGCTGTTTGCCCCTGTGGTGAAGCCGACGACGCTGCGAACCCTATTCGCGGGAGCCGCCATCAAAGGATGGGTAGTAAAGCAAATGGACATCGTAACGGCATTCCTTAACGGCATCCTTGAGGAGGAGATTTTTATGGCGCAGCCAGAGGGGTTTGATGATGGTAGTGGCAGAGTGTGGAAGCTGAAGAAGGCCCTCTATGGGCTGAAGCAGGCCCCTAGGCAATGGTACATGAAGCTGCGCGAAGTGTTGGAGGGGATCGGCTTCACTCCCTCAACGGCCGATCACTCCTTGTTCATGCTTGGCGAGGGGGAGCAGAGGAGTTTCATGGTGGTTTATGTGGATGACATCCTAATTTTCTCACCCTCTTCTGACCTTGTGAAGGAGGTGATGCTGAAGCTTCAAGACAAGTTCAAGTGCAAGGCCCTTGGTGACGTGAGCTTCTACCTTGGGCTCCACATCGAACGAGATGTGGAGAAGCGGTGCATGCGGGTGCATCAACGAAAGTACCTGGAGGCATTGGCTGCCAACTTTGGGCAGAGTGAAGGCCATGTGGCTACACCCTTTCCCTCTGGGTTCAAGTGTGTGAAGGGACCAGAGGAGGAGAGCGTTGGTGAAGAGGAGAGGCGCCGATTTCACTCGTTGGTGGGCAGCCTCATGTATGCGGCGGTAAACACCCGACCGGATGTCGTGTTTGCTACCGGGCAGCTGGCTAGGGTTGTGCAATGCCCTAATGAGGAGCAGGTAGCAGCTGGAATGAGGGTGGCCAAGTATCTTGGCCAAACACCGACCGTTGGGCTGCAATACTCGGCGGCGGCACAAAGGCGCCAAAAGGGCGCGGATGGTGTTGAACCCGGGCGTTCGTTCCTCACCGCCTACTCGGATGCTTCATATGCATCAGAACCAGAGGACATGACAAGTGTGGGAGGCTTCATATGCTGTGTTGGTGGAGGCCCAACTGCTTGGGAGAGCAAGAAGCAGGTTGACCAAGCTTTGAGCTCGGTGGAGTCCGAGTACATGGCACTCTTCCGTGCCGTACGGGAGATTGTGTGGCAGCGGCGTTTGTTGGCTGAATTGGGGGAGGAGCAGCAAGGACCTACCCCACTGTACTGTGACAGCCAGGGTGCCATTGCTCTTGCTAAGAACCCTGTGTTGCATGGACTCACGAAGCACATGAGGGTGAAGTGGCATTGGACGAGGAGCATGGTAACCGCGGGTGAAGTTGAGTTGCGCTACGTGAAGACCACGGGGCAGCCGGCTGACATGATGACCAAGAGGCTGGTGGAGCAGCAGCATTGGAAGTGTTGCAAGCTGGCTGGGATGGCTCTGAACTGAGAGAGCAACATATCCTAAGGCCAACAATCCGAGGGGGAGTTTGTTGGTGCAACCCTACGGTTTGCACTCGGCTTGTTGTCCGTGTGCGTGAATGTGTGTGTGTATGGAATGGTATGAGGGCATGGGATAATATATATTTCATGCTTATAATTGTGTGTGAATGTTGAGTCATGATGTCGAGTGTGTGTGTCGAGTCAATAGCGAGTTATCGCTAGACGCGTATTACGCGGTCGTTTGTGTCTCGCGCGCGGTTTCTATTTTGTCGTGCGCGGTTTCTATTTTGTCCTGTGTCGAACGTTCGGCGTGTCGCAGGTGTGTGCAGCAGACCCATCAAGAACTCAAGGATGAGTTTGTGATGAAGAGCCCGAGCCTTGGTGTCAAGCCTCAAGTGATTTCGAAGCTTGCCAAAAGGGTACACCTCAAGATATTGAAGATAGTTACATTACTTTGTGTAGTGTAACATTTCACTTGGTGTAGGCCCTAGTGAAGGGTAGTTTCGAGACCCTTCGTGGTTGGGGACAGTGTGGCACTGTTCCACATCACTGTACCTCGGCTCTTGGGGTTTGTAGGAGCTGGGAGTCATTCCCAACTCGTAACTCTTCCTATCTTGTGTTCTAAGACTATAGTGGCTGCCATAGTACCGTTCGTTCAAACCGACGCTGTGTCGTCAATTCTTTATCAAATCGTGCAATCTAAATTGCTAATTGTAGACGACGTAAAGACGCTCTAGATCCAATTTGAATCAAGTCATTTGCAGCTGTGAGCAGAACGCTATCAACGTTTGAAGCCGCTGTACAGAAATCCGTCTGTGCTCTCTATCTTTCGTTTTAGGCACATTCAAGCCTATTGTGACTATAACAGCTGCTTGACTTTGCTGCTGCCTACCGTCTCGACTACGCCTCTGCTCTAGTTGCTGAGTCTGTGCCTGCCATTCCTCCGTCCGTCAGGGGTGAGTGTGCTCTTGGCACAGACGTCCTTGAGGACAGGCAGGAGGACTTTGAGTGTCTTGCAGCTGCTGTACCTCGTTTCGTTTCCATGCTGCTTGCCCCTGAGGGAGACCCAGATGCTCCAGACATCCCGACCCCGCGCTCTTACGCAGAGGCGATTACGGCTCCTTACTCCTCTTAGTGGCAGGCAGCTACGGATGCCGACATGGCATCCTGGAAGTCCACAGGCACCTACGTTGACGCAGTTCCCCCGTCTAGGGCGAACATAGTCGATGGCATGTGGATTTTCAGGGTGAAGCGGCCGCCGGGTTCTCCGCCTGCCTTCAAGGCGCGTTACGTCGCTCGAGGCTTCAGCCAGCGACAGGGAGTTGACTACTTCCAGACCTTCTCCCCCACCCCGAAGATGACTACTCTTCGGGTGTTGCTGCATGTCGCTGCTCAGCATGACTACGAGTTGCACTCCCTGGACTTCAGTACAGCCTTCCTGCAGGGCAGCCTGCACGAGGAGATATGGATGCGCCGACCACCTGGTTTCACTGGGACGTTTCCTACAGGTACTCAGTGGAGCCTCCGCCGGCCAGTCTACGGTCTCCGCCAGGCGCCTCGTGAGTGGCACGACACACTGAGGACTACACTTGCGGCTCTTGGGTTTGCTCCTTCTACAGCAGACCCGTCGCTGTTTCTACACACCGACACCTCGCTGCCGCCGTTCTACGTCCTAGTGTACGTCGACGGCCTCGTCTTTTCCACGGCTGACACTTAGGCACTGACCCTTGTGAATTCCGAGCTGCAGAAGAGACACACTTGCACTGACCTAGGTGAACTGCGCAGCTATCTTGGCCTGCAGATCACCCGGGACAGAGCACGGCGCACCATCACACTGACTCAGTCACACATGGTGCACCAGATCCTTCAGCGCTTCGGCTTCCAGTACTCCTCGCCACAGCTCACTCCTCTGTCTACCAGCCACTCGCTCTCAGCTCCACCTTCGGACGAGTCCGTAGAGCCGGTGGGCTGCCTCATGTACCTTATGACTTGCACACGACCTGACCTCGCGTACCCTCTCAGCCTTCTGGCTCGCTACGTGGTTCCCGGTAGGCACCGAAAGGTACACTGGGATGTTGCGAAGAGGGTACTCCGTTACCTGTGCAGTACGTCGGGCATGGGGCTTGTGCTTGGAGGACGGGGTCCAATTGTCCTCACTGGTCACGCAGACGCCTCCTAGGTTGACGACTCAGCTACGCAGCGGTCGTCACTGGGTTACACCTTCAGCCTTGGGCTCTGTTTCTTGGCGGTCTACCCGCTCGTCTTCAGCTCTCAGCTCCAGTTGTGAGGCTGAGATCTACGCCGGGGCCATGGCTGCTCAGGAGCTACGCTGACTCACCTACTTGCTGACCGACTTGGGAGAGCAGCCTCGTTCACCTCTAGTCCTGTACGTAGACAACAAGGCCATGATTACCTTGTGTTAGGAGCACAGACTGGAGCACAGAACGAAGCACATCGCTTTGCGATACTTCCTTGCTCGAAAGTTGCAGCAGCGTGGACAGCTTCGTCTTGCGTACGTGGCCACTCGGGCCAACACTGCTGGTGTCTTCACCAAGGCACTTCCGCCTGGTGATCATCAGCGCTTTGCTACTGTGTTAGGCCTTGTGCCCACTTTGCCTCATTTGCTCACTGCTTGACCCTGCTTGCACTGTGATCTCTATATATACCTGCATGCTTGCACTTGCTAGGGTATGATCACTGTATTGTTTGTTCTCTTTATATAACTCTGCATGTGAACTGGCCTTGTGGCCCTTTGCTTGTGCTCGGACTGTTTGGTGACTTTGTGATCCACCCTGAGCTTGCTTTGCTTTTCTTGACTGGTCTTGTGACCACTTGTTCTCCCCCACTTTGCCTATGGGGGTATGTCAGAACATTATAGCTGTAGGCTGTAGTGGGGTAGCCCATAAGGGGTACAACCCAATTAGGGTTAGTACTTGTACCCAACTGTTTGCTAGTTCATTCATTCTCGTTTGTTACTTTCACAGGATTGCCAGTACTGATTCACGGGAAAATACAGAGAGCAGCAGTGAAGGTTTTTATAGACGGAGGCGCAAGTCACGGTTTAGTTAACACCGCGACTGCAAGGAAGTTGCAACTGTCTCTTGGTCGGTGTTTACCGGAGATCGATGCACGCTTAGTTGACGGAACGCCGCTGGCCATACGGGAAAAAGTGGAGAGAGTAAAAGTCCGCTGCGGGGGAAACTTCGGGTTTACACGGGAAATGCTCGCGACGACATTGGATGGGCACGACATTTTACTAGGACATGATTGGCTGCGACGGTACAACCCGCGAATCGACTGGACGACAATTAGCTGCACCGTGCGAAGTAGTGGTAACTGGGTCGAACTACCTCGCTGGCAGTCGCCGGAGTCTTTAACGGTCCACGTGAACACCATCACAATGAAACGGGCTGACGTCGCTGGAGCTGATGTGTATGCGGTGGATATCGCGATAGTGGAAGAAGCGGACAAAACGAATGATTTTCAGAAACTACTGTCGGCAGTACCATCGGAGCTACAGGACCTGTTGAAACGGTTCCCGGGGATCTTCCCCGATGATTTACCGGAGGGACTGCCACCTCAGCGGGCGCACAATCACCGAATAGAACTAGAACCCGGGGCACAGCCAATCATACAGCGATAGTTCAGACTGACACAGCCCGAGCTCGACGAGTTATGGAAGCAGTTAGACTACCTGTTAGAAAAACAAAAATCTTCCGACCGAGCTCGTCCCCATTCGCCGCACCGATCCTGTTCACAACGAAAAAAGACGGAGGATTTCGCATGTGCATCGACTATAGAGCACTGAACAGGGTTACACTCAAATCGCGATACCCCATCCCCCGCGCCGACGAACTGATAGATCAACTGCGAACAGCACGGGTCTTTTCGAAAATTGACTTACGGGGAGGTTACCATCAGATTAGGGTCGAACCATCGGACTGTGCCAAGACATTCTTTAGGACTAGGTACGGGTCGTTTGAATATACAGTGATGCCTTTCGGGCTGACCAACGCACCGGCGACTTTCCAGATGACAATGAACGAGGCGTTTAGACCACTTTTAGATAAATGCGTGATCATCTACCTCGACGACATCCTCGTCTTCAGTCGGGATAAGCAGCAGCACTTAGCCGATTTAGAAGCAGTATTTACAGTTTTAGACAAACACAGACTACTGACCAAGGGTTCCAAGTGCGAGTTTTTTCAGGATAGACTAGAGTTTTTAGGGCACGTGATTTCCGAGGCTGGAGTCGAAATCGACCCGAAAAAACTGGACACGGTTAAAGCGTGGCATCCCCCTACGAACATCACGGAGCTGCAGAGTTTTTTGGGGTTCGTTAATTACGTGCGTCGGTTCGTCCCCGACATGGCACGCTTAACTGCCCCGCTGACGAACTTACTGCGGAAGGGGGTCACTTTTACGTGAGGGGAGAAAGAGCATGCTGCCTTCTCTACCCTGAAAGATCTTCTCTGTTCACCGCCCATACTGCGCACAGCCGACCCACACCGCCCATTCGAAGTGGTTACCGACGCAAGCGACATCGCCATTGGAGCCGTACTGCTACAGGACTTCGGCAACGGTTTACAGCCCATCGCATACGAATCACGAAAGTTGCATCCGCCGGAGAAGAATTACCCGATACACGATCGCGAAATGCTTGCGATCGTGCATGCGTTCAAAGTGTGGCGCTGTTATTTGACCGGCGCCATCGTGACAGTACGGACAGACTACAAATCTCTGCAGTACCTCCGCGCACAACCCCATCTCAACCCACGACAAATCCGCTGGCTCGACTACCTCGAGTCGAATTTTCTCTACACGGTCATCTATAAAAAGGGGGCATCAAACATCGCCGACGCATTAACCCGGCCCACAGCCCAAGTCCACGCCATACTACTCGCCCAGACCAGCCCACTGCTAACAGGCCTATTTACCCACGGCTATCACACTGACCCATTCTTCACAGGCGGAAATTCGCAGCAGTTTGCAGCAGCAAGGGGAGTCTATTACGTAAAATCCGGCACCGATCGCATCTGGGTACCGGGCTACACACTTCTACGGGAATTACTATTAAAAGAGGTACACGACGGAGTCACCTCAGGCCATTTCGGAGTAGAGAAAACACGGCAGCAGCTGCAGCAGTACTACTATCAGAATAGTGAACGAATGAATCACTGAACTAGCAAGCAGGTGGGTACAAGTAGGAAACCTAAAAGTGTTGTACCCTGTATGAACTACCCCACTACAGCCTAGATAGACTATAGCATATAAGTTTGACACACCCCCATAGTCAAAGTGGAGGAGAACAAGAGGTCACAAGACCAGTCAAGAAAGGCAAAGCAAGCTCAGGGTGGATCACAAAGTCACCACGCATTCTGAGCACAAGGACATGGCCACAATGCCAGTTCACATGCAGAGTTATATAAAGGAGAACAAACAATACAGTGAACACAACCTAGCAAGTATAAGCATGCAGGTATATGTATAGAGAGCACAGGACAAGCAGAGTCAAGAAGTAAGCAAGTGAGGCACAGTAGGTACAAGGCCTAGAACAGTACTGAAACACTGATGATCACAAGGCTGAAGTGCCTTGGTGAAAACATCAGCAGTGTTGGCCCGAGAGGCCACGTAAGCAAGACGAAGCTGACCACGCTGCTGTAACTCTCAAGCAAGGAAGAAGCGCAGAGCAATGTGCTTCGTTCTGTGCTCCAGTCTGTGCTCCTGACACAAGGCAAGCATGGCCTTGTTGTCGACGTACAGAACTGGAGGAGAACGAGGCGCCTCTCCCAAGTCGGTCAGCAGGTAGGTGAGCCAGCGTAACTCCTCTGCAGCCATGGCCCCAGCGTAGATCTCAGCCTCACAACTGGAGCTGAGAACAGAAGACGAGCGGGTAGACCGCCAAGAGACAGAACCGGAGCCAAGGCTGAAGGTGTAACCCTGTGACGACCGCTGCGTAGCCAAGTCGTCAACCCAAGAAGCGTCTGCGTGACCACTGAGGACAACTGGACCCCGTCCTCCAAGCACGAGCCCCATGCCCGACGTACTGCACAAGTAGCACAACACCCTCTTCGCAGCATCCCAGTGCACCTTTTGGTGCCTACCGAGAGCCACGTAGCGAGCCAGAAGGCTGAGAGGGTATGCGAGGTCAGGTCGTGTGCAAGTCATCAGGTACATGAGGCAGCCCACAAGCTCTGGATACGGGCCACTCGGCTCTACGGACTCGTCCGAAGGTGGAGCTGAGAGCGAGTGACCGGTAGGCAGAGGAGTGGACTGTGGCGAGGAGTACGTGAAGCCGAAGCGCTGAAGGACCTGCTGCACCATGTGTGACTGAGTCAAGGTAATGGTGCGCTGTGCTCTGTCCCGAGTGATCCGCAAGCGAAGATAGCTTGTCAGCTCACCCAGGTCTGTGCATGTGTGTCTCTTCTGCAGCTCCGACTTCACGTGGGCGAGTGCCTCAGTGTCAGCAGTAGCGAAGACCAAGTTGTCTACGTACACGAGAACGTAGAACGGCGGCAGAGTGGTGTGAGTGCGTAAAAACAGCGACGGGTCAGCAGTGGAAGGAGCAAAACCAAGAGCAGCAAGAGTCGTCCTGAGTGTGTCGTGCCACTCACGGGGTGCCTGGCGGAGACCGTAGACTGGCCGCCGGAGGCTCCACTGGGTACCAGCAGGAAACGACCTAGTGAAGCCAGGTGGGCGGCGCAGCCAGATCTCCTCGTGCAGGCTACCCTGTAGGAAGGCTGTGCTGAAGACAATCGAGTGTAGCTCGTAGTCACGCTGAGCGGCGACGTGCAGCAGCACCCGAAGAGTGGTCATCTTCGGGGTAGGGGAGAAGGTCTGTAAGAAGTCAACTCCCTGTCGCTGACTGAAGCCTCGTGTAACGTAACGCGCCTTGAAGACAGGCGGAGAACCCGGCGGCCGCTTCACCCTGAAGATCCACATGCCACTGACGATGTTCGCCCCAGGCGGGGGAACCTCGTCGACGTAGGTGCCTGTGGAATTCCAGGAAGCCATCTCGGCGTCCATGGCTGCCTGCCACTGAGAGGAGTAGGGACCCTCTATCGCCTCTGCGTAAGAGCGCGGGGTCGGGATGTCTAGTGCATCCGGGTCTCCCTCAGGGGCAAGCAGCATGGACACGAGATGAGGTACAGCAGCGCTAAAGCACTCAAACTCCTCCTGCCTGTCCTCAAGAACGTCCGTGCCAAGAGCACACTCACCCTCGACGGACGGAGGACAGATAGACGCAGACGCAGACTCAGCAACAAGACTAGTGGCGTAGTCTAGACGACAGGCTGCAGCAAAGTCAACAAGCTCAGCAACGAGAGCAGACGCAGCAGTGGACTCAAACAAAGGGTCAGTGACAGCAGTGGCCAGAAAACGCGTGACAGTAGGACTAGCAGCACGAAGGGAGTCAGACTCCGGGTCCGGACCGTCAGGAAGAGAGGATGCAGGAGGAGACGGCAAAGGGACACGCTGTGGAGCAGTGGAAGGACGCAGAGTCATAGAGTGAGTGCCGGGGACAGGAGGAGGACGCGGACGCGGAACACGACGACCAGTGCGAACAGCGCGGACAGGCGACTCAGAACGAGACTCAGGTGATTCAGGACGATACTCAGGCGACACAGGACGAGACTCAGGCTCACGACGCTCCGTAAGACCTCTAGTCGGTCCAGAGTAAGGAGAAGGACCAGGCAGTGGAGAGACCGGCTGTAACTGCGACTGTGACTGGACAGGCGGTGGACTCAGTAAGGGAGGAGTAGGACCAGTAGAAGGCGGGAGACCAAGAACCTGCTGAAGGAGCGGAACGTAGTACGGCTGCGGCCGCGCAGCGCCTCCAGAAAAAGCAGAGACAGCACCAGTACCCTCAGCTCCAGGGTCTCCAGCTACAACTCCCGCAGCACCACCAGCTCTAGTACCTCCAACAGCTTCAGCTCCAGAAGCACCTCCAGTAGCAACAGCTCCAGCACCTTCAGCTCCAACTCCTGCAGCACCACCAGCCCCAGCAGCTCCAGTACCTCCAGTACTAGCACCTCCGGGACCAGCTGCTCCAGCACCTCCAGCAGCTCCAACACCAGCACGACCTCCAACAGCGCCAGTATCTCCAGGACCAGCGGCTCCAGCAGATCCAGCACCAGCAGCAGCTCCAGCTCCAGAAGCACCTCCAGCAGCTCCAGCACCAGCAGCACCTCCAGCAGCTCCAGCTCCATAAGTACCTCCAGCAGCTCCAGAAGCACCTCCAGCAGCTCCAGCACCAGCAGCACGGCGACAGCGCCGAGCGTACCACTCATGAAGCTGCTGCGGAGAAAAGGGCTCCCCCCGTGACGGGACACCCGGAGGACCTCCAGACTCAGCACGCTCAGGCTCAGCACCCCCAGGCTCAGCACTCCCAAACTCAGCACCCCCAGGCTCAGCACCCCCAGGCTCCACACGCTCAGGCTCAGCACCCCCACGCTCCGCATCCTCAGACACAGCAACCCCTGGCTCAACACCCCCAGTCCCCGCACCCGCAGGCTCAGCACCCCTAGCAGCACCAGAGTTGACAGCTACCTCGACAGGCTTGACAGGGTCTACCTGGGACACACCTGAGGGGGCAGGACCCTGAGGGGGGAGGGGGTCTACCGGAGGAGCACCTGGTGCTAGGAAGAGTGGCGGGGGGGGGGGGAAGAGGCAGTGCAGTAGGGAAAGAGACGGTAGTAAGATACCGACTCGTCAAACGTGACGTCCTGAGAGGACAGAACACGACGCGAGGTGGGATGGTAAAACTGCCACCCAGGTGCGTCAGGGGGGAAGCCAAGGAAGACGCAGGGAACGGCACGGGAGGACAGCTTGTCCGCGGAAGTATCGCGGACAAAAGCTCGAGATCCCCAGACACGGAACACAGACGCATCGCCAACCTTCCCCGTCCACCGCAGAGTAGGTGTGGTCTCCGGTAAGGAGACACGAGGCTGAAGGTTGATCCGATGCGCAGCGTACTGAACCGCGAACGGCCACAGAAAATGGGGAGCAGCTGCATGGATCATGGACGTATGAGCGACGTCCATGACCATGCCAATGCGGCGCTCAGCAATCCCATTTTGCTGTGGGGAGGCCGGGAGCGTGAACGTCTGGCAGATGCCCTCCGCACGACAGAAGGCCCTCAGAAGGTCGGAGGAAAACTCACCACCTCTGTCTGAGTGCAGACGCAGAACAGGAAGGTCCGAGCCGAAACTCTCGCTGAGCTGGCGACGGGTACCGCGGATCCAGACGATCAACACCTCAGTGACCTCACCCTTGCTGCGCAAGGGGAAGAATGTTGTGTAACGCGAGTAGTCGTCAACGATCAGCAGGAAGTAACGCTCGTGACCCTGTCCACGGACGCGGGCTGGGCCCCACACGTCCATGTGAAGAGTCTGCAGGGGAGCCTCTGTCGGAGGGAACTCGGAGGAGTGAGGAGCGGCGCGCTGCCGGCCCTCGACACAAGGAACACAGGTAAGGGCAGGCCCCGGAGGAAGGGGATGGAGGGACCGGGGGAGACCAGAGACAAGGGAACGGGAGGCCATACCCCGAAGACGAGGCAGGGAGGGGTGACCAAGGCGGTGGTGCCAAAGGAGAGTCTCGTGTGACAGAGGACGAAACGAGCAGGGGGGCGACGCTGGACTAGACCTGGACGCGGCAGAAAACACCTGACCAGACGCGGCTACCTGACCAAAAGCAGTAACCGGAGGAGACGCAGTAGTCAGTGTGTACAGACTCGACCCAGGCCGACGGGTGAACGTGGCCAGGTGGCGGCCCGTCCAAGAGCAAGTGCAGTGGGTCACACGCTGACCTCCAGGGGTGAACTGGTCAACCCACGCGTCCTGGAGGTCAGCTCCACTCACCAAGTTTGTAGAGAACGAGGGGAGGTGGAGTCCCGACAGCAAGCCCGACGGGGCCGCAGGACACGGGAGAACCGTGGAAGAGTGCGCAAGGACTGGGCCCCCAGAGGGGTCAGCCAGGGAGACTGCGACAGGCCGACTGAGCGGCGTGAGTGTGGTGCTGTCGCGAAAGAAGGAGCGCGAAGCACCAGAGTCAAGTGTGAAAGTGTGCAAGGCCTCAGTAGGTTCAGTACCAGAGAGAGCAGACTCACCAGCACCTGGAGCAGCAGACTCACCAGAACCTGGAGCAGCAGACGCACTAGCACCTAGAGCAGCAACCTCAATGCCCGGGTCGGGGGGAACACACAGGTAGCACTCACCCTCAGCACTATCAGTCACAGCATACATGGCAGCAAGGATAGCATCGAAAGCAAGATCAAAGATAGCAACATTCTGCCTAAGAAGATCACCCCAGCGAGGGAGCTCAACAGCGTCAGGAAACTGGGCGCGCCAGGCGTCAGTCAGGCAACCGAAGCAGCGCTGCGCAGTGTGTGGCAGCCCGCACGTCTCCCCACGGCGCCCGCCGGTGCGAAGAACGTAAGTGCAGGGACCAACACCCCCAGACCTCCCACGCCCAGCGTACCACTCACGAAGCTGCTGGGCCGACGGGGTCTCATGGGAACGCGGCTGCTGCTGTCGCTGGCTACCACCAAAGCCTCCACGCTGCGCGGCTCCACCTCGACCAGCACCACCTCTGCCGCCACCTCCACCACCGCTGCCGCTGCCTCCACTGCCGCTGTCGCTGCCTCCACCACCCCCACCGCCGCCACCGAAGCCCCCACTCCCGCCACCACCCCCACCTCCACCGCCACCCCCTCCGCCTCCTCCACCGCCGCCCCCACCGTCCCCTCCACCACCCTTGGGACCCTTGCCCTTGCTGTTGCGGCACCTCCCACTAGGAGCAGACGCAGTCCCAGCCTCCTCAGTGCCAACGAGGTCGACAGCAGCAGCAGAAGCAACAGAGGGGAGAAGGGGGACAGGGGAACACCCCTCAAAGAAAGGGGCGCGACGGTCGCCGCGAGAAGCACCGACAGCTAAGATACTCTTCTCAGCCGCAGTGAGGCGCTCCTCTAGCAGGTCGACAGTGAGCTCGGTGGGGCAAAGGGAGAGAAAGTGGTCCCTGACTGAAGAAAGGGAGTGAGGGAGGCGGGTGACTAGGTAGTAAAGGGTGATGTACATGGGGGGGGGGGGGGGGTTCTTGGCACAGAACTCAGTGGGAAGCGCAGCGCGGTAGCGGGCGTCACTAGTGCGGAGGTGAGTAATGAGGTCAGCAACTGTGGCAAAGGCGGCAAGGTCAGGGAACAAGTACGGCAACATGAGGCGGCTGAGGGCAGCAGTGGCAGGGGAGGAGTAGCGCGCTACGACAGCGTCGTACAAAGACTTAGCCGTCTTGTACTGGCCAAAATGCGCGCGCTCAGCAGGCGGCAGGTGACTACGAACAGCAAGGCGAGCAACAGCGTCACGAGTGGTCCACTGCGAGCGAACCGTACTGTCAACAGTGGCAGCATGTGCAGTAGAGACACCGGACGAGTGATCAAACAGGGATACCCCATCCCTAGAGTCACACTGAAGAAAGAGCTGCAGGTCGTCAACCCACACGTCAAAGTCAACTGCACGTCCTTTAGCATCAAAGGTGAGAACAGTAGGGCTAGCCATAGCAGCAGTAACAGTAGTAGTAGCAGAAGTAACAGCAGTAGCAGCAGTAGCAGCAGTAGCAGCAGTAGCAGTAGTAGCAGCAGTAGCAGCAGAAGCAACAGTAGCAGCAGGAGCAGCGTAGGCAGGGCAGCGCGGCTCAGTAGGGCGGCGCGGCTCGGCAGGGCGGCGCGGCGCGGCAGGGCGGCGCGGGTGCTTACCAGGGGCGGGGGGGGGCAGGGCAGGGTCGCAGCAGGCGATTTGGTCAGGGCTGCGACTGGGGCGGCAGCAGGGCAGGGCCGCGAAAGGGCGGCTGCAGGGCAGGGCCGCGACAGGGCGGCAGCTGGGTAGGGCCACGACAGGGTAGCAGCAGGGCAGGGCCGCAGTGGGCAGCGAAGGCAGGGCCACGACAGGTGGCGAAGGGTCAGCGACGGGCGGCGACGGGCCGGCGACGGGTGGCGACGAGCCAGGACGGTCAACATTTCGGGCAACATTTCGGACCCTGATTTGGCAGGTGGGACACTATGCCACGTGTCGTTGCACGTCGGTCAACATTTCGGGCCAGTAGTAGTTGTCAAACTTATATGCTACAGTCTATCTAGGCTGTAGTGGGGTAGTTCATATAGGGTACAACACTTTTAGGTTTCCTACTTGTACCCACCTGCTTGCTAGTTCAGTGTTTCATTCGTTCACTATTATGATATGGTATTCTGAGCAGGTTCCCTCGTGGGAAAGTTTTTTTAGGGCCCACCACGAAAATTTTTCCTGCCCTGCCCGAAGCGCGCCTCGCGCCTGCCTCATCTGCGCCGTCGCGCGCCCTGCCTTCGCTGGCCCGACGCGGCCCTGCCTTCGCCGCCCGTCGCAGGCCCGGCCCGGCCCGTCCCGGCCCGTCCCGGCCGGTCGCCGCCGCTATTCGCGGCCCTGCCTTAGCCGCCCACTGCGGTCCTGCCCTGCAGCCGATACCACCCCCAGAGCGTACATGGCAGGGCAGTTGCAGCCGATACCACCCCCAGAGCGTGCTTGGCAGCCGGTGTCGATGGACTTCGTCACGGGGTTACCGGCCGGAGCAAGTGGGAACGACGCGATCCTGGTCGTCGTCGATCGATTGACGAGAATGGCACACTTCGCAGCTTGCAAAATATCAATCACAGCCGAAGAAACGGCCCGCCTCTTCATCGCAACCATTGTTCGATTACACGGGATACCAGCAGCAACCATCAGCGATCGCGATACGAAGTTTACCAGCAATTTCTGGCGGAACCTGTGGCAGCAGTTCGGCACGAGGCTGCAGTTCGGTTCTTCGTACCACCCCGAAACCGACGGACAGACAGAACGGACAAATCAGACCATGGAACAGTTAATCCGAGCCACGTGCGACGACCCCACCACCTGGGAACAGCAGCTACCACTTATCGAATTCGCGTACAACAACCCGCCATCTGCCACGACCCAACAGTCACCATTTTACTTGAACTACGGACAAGACCCTACAGTACCCATGACTCCGAATCCCGACAACCTGGTGCCACGCGCGCAGCAATTCGCAGAAATTCTACAAGAGGCACGAACCAGGGCAGCATACGCAATTAAAAAAGCCAACGTCATCGCTAAGCGCAACGCCGACCGCCACCGCAGACCCGTCACTTACCAACCCGACGACTTAGTTCTACTCGACACCTAAAACCTCCGCCTGCCCATAACTCCAAAACTCCGCCCCCGGTATTGTGGGCCATTTCGCATCAGCCACATGATTACACCCGTCATTGCCCACCTCCTCCTCCCTGCTGACTGGTACGTCAGCCCATCCTTCCACGTCAGCCTGCTTCGCCCCTACATTCCATCCACCAGCCAACTGGCCCGAAATCGCCCCGCCAGCATGACACGACCACCGACCGAGCCAGTCATCACGCCCGAGAAGATTCTGAGCCACCAAGTTCGTGACCCACGAGGAGCTCGAAGGGTCGAATTCCTAATCCGCTGGAGAGACCACACGCCCACCGCGGATAATTGGGTTCCACTGGAGAAAATCGAAAACCACCCCGTCATCAACGAGTACCTGCGCAGCCGAAATTTCCAGGATATACACGCGCTCTCGTAAGAGAGGCCTCCTTGAGGGGGGGGGTAGTGTAAGGAAATTTCCTTTTCCTTACTTCGCGTCCCTGCTCAGTGCGTACACCACTGTTCCCGCCAAAGCACCCCACAATATTCCGTTACCACTCGCGACATTCGCCTCGACACCATTCCCGCCACTGTACACGATGCGACCCAACCTCACGGTTCGGTTGGTAACCCACGCTCCGGACCTCCGCCTCGACAGTCCCCAACCTCGGCACCAGGCCCGTCGCGCACCCCATTTTCCCACGTTACCGTTACCACCGTAGCTTCGCTATATATTATTCGCTCAATCTTTCGCTCATTGTATTCTTGTCTCGATAGTGCAATCCTCGCTCTCTCACTCAATTGCACTCGTAACAGGTGGGATGCGTTTCTACAAGCCGATCTGTACGTATAACCGATTTAACAATTGCGAGAAAGAAAAGTGGGCTGGGCAGGTGGTGTTCTTGGTGTTCGACACGTGGGCAGAAAGGTGCGAGCAGTTTCGAGAGCTAAGATAATGCTGCCCAAGGGTGGTTACAGAAAGTGATTCCCAAGGGAACAAGTGATGACCCAATGTGGTTATGCTTTTTGAGCCAAAAGCTACATCTTTTCCACACCTGGACAAGTCTGGCTGCATCTGTACACTCTACTGTGTATATCTGGCCAAATTCAACTGTTCGGGTAGCGGGCATTCAGCTGCACGTGCTCCTGCATCAACTCATCTCATCTCTCATCAGCTTCACTGCTCACCATTCCTTGATGTCATCAAATGTCATTGTTTGGCGTGTGAATTTGCTCGTCAACGCACCTTCCTCGAATTCGCCACCAGGCTCACTTGAGCTGCTGATGTCGAAAGCTGCAGCCGCAACGGTCGCGCAGTGTCGCATGAATATCCCTGCGAAATGACATGCGGGGAAGCTCGACAAACCTGACCTGACGGAAATGGAAGCGTTACGCCATCCGACCTACGTACAGCTGATCTGAGCCGTAGATACCAAGCTGAAGGGTTTCTTCGAGCAGGACGAGGGCCACCTTTCGTTTATGAGGGACTGACACGTGTCGAATAATGTGTGCCCCATGACATTACCACCGTTGTTCCTCATAGCCCATCACCGACCAGATTCCTGGGATGTTGCACTCCTCGAACATGAAGCCCGTCGCAAGCAATCCGCGACGCGACTGGTCGCCTCCACCTTCGTTTGATCTGCAGGTACAGTATTTGTCAAATCGGAGCGCGGCGCTGGCAGGCAGTACGGAACGGTATCTTGTTGGATGGCCTTGCATTTCTGATCAGACCTGTCATTCGTCCCATTCACACACCCATGCCCGCAAAAGCAAGCCAGATTCGTTACCTCTGCAAAGAGTTTCCTTCGGCCTAGACCCCCTAGGTATTCCAAGGCGATCCCATAAACTTCAATACAAGAGCTGCAGAATGCGGTTGTTTCCTGCGAATTGTTTCTTAAAATTGACAATTTCATAACTGGGTCCCGGGAAAATAACACACCACTAGGACGGATCAGGGGATGTTTAAAAAAACCCTACGTTTAGTACATTGTCATCTATATCAAACTATGCTTTGGAGGGTTTTTTTACGCGCAGGCCTTGAGGCGAAGAACCCGTTTCGCGCTTTCCGCTACCCGCAATTGCCCCTGGCGGCGTGTCCGCTCTCCAACTCAACATCCATGGCAAGCTGGCTGCCAAATTCCGCGTGCGGCTGTCTGTCTCCCCCAGATCCTCCCCACCTCACACGCGTGTTTTCGGCGCGGAGTGATTTTCTAACGCGGACTGATTTCCCGACCACGTGTGTCCCAATCTTTTCCCAGCCCAGCCTCACGTCCATAAAGGCAACGTGACGAACACTTCTCTGTCCACCATTTTAGCAACCAAGATGCTTCTCGTTTATTGATCGGAGGTTCTGCCAGAGAGTGCCTAACAACGCATTTTATACCGTAACTGTAACTCGCGCTGCAAGCTGTCGCCTTGAAGCTCGGTTTCCTGTTGCTGCGACTGGCAAAGAGCGTTGTAAACGTAACTACTGTTCCTCGAAGCTCGGTTGGTTTCGTCCAAATTGAGTAGCGTTTCAATGGCTTCCCAGACCGCCATTGGCGTTATTAATCACTTACAAGCACCACCGAACAATGGAATCGACATCGCGCCGTCGAACGCGATCCGCAGCACGCTCGGCGCGGTCGAAATGGCGGCGCTGGAAGGCAAGCTGCAGCTGCTGCAGATTCAGCGACAGCTCTCAGCCGTCCGATGCCAAGGCTTCATCGAGATGATCCAATCCTCGCTGCTCGCAGAGCAAGAAGAAGCCGCCGCCGCATCCGCCGTGAAATCCGCAGTAAAATCTGCTGCAAGATCCGCTGGCGGCAGTGACGCCGCATCTGGCGGCGGCGCTGGCGCTGATCCGAGGCTGACGAGGAATGACGTCGAGCCGCTGGATCGATCGAGGCGCCAATCGCGGCAGCTTTTCCGGCATATGTCGCTCGAAGTTCATCCAACGGCCGGCAACCAAACCTGGAGAGAAGATCTTAGCTTTTACGACGAACCCACGTCGTGCTCTCCACGCGTGCAGGGTCATGGCGGAAACGCCGCTTCTCACGGTAGCCCTTCCCGGTTGCGTGGTTCCCCGCGACACAGATCCCCGCGCAACGCTTCTGCGCGCGCACAGGCTAGCGCATCCGCTTCGCCCCGCGCCCTTGCGCAAACGCCTGCTCTTCCGCGGCCCGGATCACCTCTCGTTGCCGCGCCGGGCGCGCGTCATCTTCCGCTTACTCCGCTCACGGTTTCCGCCTCTTCCCCGCGAGTTGCTGCGCTTGCGAATTCGTCCCTTCGGAGGCACGTCAGCCTGAGTGCAGGGTTCGAATCCCCGTGCCAATAAAATATATCAACTCTGTTTACGAAGGCTGCAACTTAAGCGAATTCAGCGATCTTTTTCGTAGACGGGCTGTGTTACTCCGCAACTTCCAACTGACTCAATCTGTAGAACTCATTACAGTTTGCTGCGCTGCTACTTCTTCGCAAGCAAAGCAAATAAAGTTACTGTAGAACACCCAGCTAGGCTGCCTGCCTCCCCTTACTGGCACAATGTCAGTATCTCCTTAAGTGAATTTCTAGAAGGGGTTTGCCAGGGCCTACCCCTCATCACACGGTATAAGCAATGTGTTTGCTTTATGTAGATAATGGAAACTAGCACCATTTGCTCTGGTTTACATTTGCTTGCTGCTGTCTAGTGGATTTGTACAGTCCCTTGCAAGAATGCATTGCACCATTAGCTCACTCTTCTGTCACAGATGCAAAAGTGGATGTGTAAATGGTTGAGACCGATGTAACATCAATATAACCTTACCCACATTGACTTCATTAAATCAATACCCTCTGCCTGCTACCGTATGCCCTGCACCCGCTGCAAATTCCCATCCACCACAATTCTCGCTTTCGATATCCCCCAGATTAATTTCTCCTCTCCTCCCCACTAATCCACACAGATTCCCTCTCCACTCCACTCCACCCTTCAATAGCGTCAATACCCCCCTCTCTGCGCCTCCCTGCTACCACCTGGTAAACCCCTCCACCCACCAAGGCTCTCTCCCACCCGCGCCTGTCTTCCCTCCCCTCCACTTGGTAAACCCCTCCTCCCCACCACGGCTCTCTCCCCCTCCTCTTCAGATACCCACTGGTACGCCAGAAGGTTCTCCTCCCACCCGCTCCAGGGCTCTCCCGCAGCGTCCACCCACTCAGCATGGCTGGCAGCAGCACCACACTCTCCCACCTGCTCTGACCCTCCCAGCTGCTCCACGCCCCCCCCGCAGCGTCCACCCACTCAGCAAGGCCGGCCAGTGGCATGTGCTGCTGGGAGTAAGGAATCGGTATCAGTACCCTTTGTCCGCCCTGCCCTGTTTCCACTTGGTAAACCCCTCTACCATTTCTCGCTCTTCCTCCTCACACACCCACTGGTAGGCCAGCAGATTCTCCTCCCATGCGCTCCACGGCTCCCCTCCCGCATGCAACCACTGCAGCATGGCTGGCGAAACATGCTCGTGGGAGAATGCCTCTACTCTCTCAGTGACCCCTGTCCGCTCTGCCCTGCTTCCACTGCGCATACCCCTCAACCACCTCTCTCTCCTCCTCCCCAGAGATCCACTGATGGGCAAGCAGATTCTCCTCCCACCTGCTCCACGGCTCCCCCTCAGCGTCCACCCACTGCAGCATGGCTGGCAGCACGTGGCCTTCGGTGAAGGCCTCTACTCTCTCAGTAACCCCTGTCTGCCCTCCCCTGCTTCCACTTGGTAAACCCCTCTACCACTTCTCTCTCCTCCTCCTCACACACCCACTGGTACGCCAGGAGGTTCTCCTCCCCCCCACTCTAAGGTTCCCCTCCAGCGTGCAACCACTGCAGCATGGCTGGCAGCACGTGGTGCTGAGAGAATGCCTCTTCTCTCTAGCACGTGCTGCTGGGAGACGGGGCTCAGTAGCCCCTCTCTGCTCTCCCCTGCATCCACTTTGCATACCCCTCTACAACCTCTCGCTCCCCCTCCTCCGATACCCACTCATAGGCCAGCAGATTCTCCTCCCACCCGCTCCACGGCTGCACTATAGGTGGGAGGGAGGAGTGGGCTTAGTACCCTCTCTCTGCTCTGCCCTGCATCCACTTTGCATACCCCTCGACCACTTCCCTCTCCTCCTCCTCACACACCCACTGGTATGCCAGCTGGTTCTCCTCCCACCCACTCCACGGTTCCCCTTCCACCCTCCACTGACCTCAGTACCCTCTGTCTGCTCTGCCCTGCTTCCGCTTGGTAAACCCTCCCACCACAACCCGCTCCTCCTCCTCACACACCCACTGGAATGCGAGGAGAGGAGGTTCTCCTCCCACCCACTCCACGGCTTCCCCTCAGCATCCACCCATAGCTGCATGGCTGGCCGGTGGTACGTGCTGCTGGAAGTAGAGGGTCAGGACTAGTAGCCTCTGTCCGCCCTCCCCTGCTTCCACTTGGTAAACCCCTCCACCAACTCTCGCTCTTCCTCCTCACACACCCATTGGTACGCCAGCAGGTTCTCTTCCCACCCGTTCCACTGCTCCCCTCCCACCCTCCAGTGACCTCAGTACCCTCTTTTAGCCCTGCCCTGCATCCACTTTGCATACCCCTCTACCACTTCCCTCTCCTCCTCCTCACATACCCACTGGTATGCGAGGAGGTTCTCCTCCCACCCACTCCAGGGCTCCCCTCCCGCGTCCAGCCACTGCAGCATGGCTGGCAGCACGTGGTGTTGAGAGAATACCTCTACTCTCTCGCACACAGCAGGTGACATGTGGAGTGATGGGGGGGAGGATGGGGAGGAGGATTGCGAGGAGGGAGAGGAGGAAGGTGTGGAGGAGAGAGGGGAAACGCTGAGGGCTGGTTGAGATGTGTGAAGTGGCGATAAGGCAGAGTGCCACTGCGTGTATAGCCTTAGTGCTTCCTGCTGCTGCTGCTGTTGCTGCTGCTGCTGCTGCTGCTGCTGCTTGAAACGGTTTGTTGATTCAGCTTCTAGAGGAGCGCTGGACTGAGGAACCTCAAGTTCAGCAGCAGAGGAGGAGGAATTGTTTCCGGGCAGCTTTGGTGCCCGGAACGGCATGAACGAGCAGTCGGCCAATAGGAGGCCTTGGGGGGGAGCGAGGGGCAGAACGATGCGGGAGTGGCGGGCGAGGGAGGGTAGCAGCATGGAGGGGGGGATGGCTCCGTGCAGCACTGCCAATGCCGTCCCCACCATCTTGCGAATCTGCCAATACAGGGGGAAAGAGGGGGTGGGAGAGTAAGTGGGTGTCTTGGTGTATCAAACCCGCCTCCAAACTGCTTCTACTTGGCTTGAGACGGGCTTTAAAAGGGCCACGGAGAGAGAGGGGGGCAGAACGATGCGGGTTGTTGGGAGGAAGGAGTGGTGAGTAAAGGTGGCGAGGGACGGCAGCAGCATGAATGGGGGGATGACCTCGTGCAGGACTGCTAGAGCCGTGCCCATCCCACCATCTCGCGAATCTGAGAGGCAAGGGATTGGGGAAGGGGAAGAGAGGGGAGGGTTGTAAGCCGCCTCAACGCAGCAGCGTAGCGGAGGGGATGGCCCCGTGCAGCACTGCTAGAGCCGTGCCCACCATCTTGCGAATCTGATCATAGGGGAAACGCAGAAGAGATGAGACCAGGGGACGGAGGGGAGGTGGGACGGTGTCGTTGTGCATCGAACCAGCCCCAAAACCTGCCTCCAAATGGCCTTGAAACGGCCTTGAAACGTCCCCCTCCTCCCCCCATCCACCTCTCACCTGGTGCAGCATAAACGACTCTTCCCGAATCACAACGTGGACAAATCTCCGCCAGCCTTCCCTGCCTCCCCCACTGCTCCCCCTCACCTGGTGCAGCATCAACGACTCTCCTCGAGTCACAACGCGGACGAATCTCCGCCGCTCCTGCCGTCCCACACCCCTCCCTCCTTCCACCTCTTCTCCCTCCAATCTGCTCCCGTCCTCAAGTCTGCTCCCCTCCACACTGTTTGCATAAAAAACGCCCTCTTCAATCACGCCCTCTTCAATCACGCCCTCTTCAATCACGCCCTCTTCAATCACGCCCTCTTCAATCACGCCCTCTTCAATCACACCCTCTTCAATCACGCCCTCTTCAATCACGCCCTCTTCAATCCACGGCAGAACCGTGCAAGTGTCAATCGTTCTGAAGTGTGCCGTGCTGATTTTGTCGCGCTTCTCCGTTTCATGCATTCACCCCCCATTACACACCCTTTCCCCTCACCTGGTGCAGTATGAATGAATCTCCTCAGATCACAACCCAATCAGAACACAGCCCCCCACCTCCCTTTCCTCATCCCCCTCACCTGGTGCAGCATAAACGATTCTCCCCGGATCACAACGCGGACGAATCTGCGCCGCTCCTGTCGTTCCACGCCCCTCCCTCCTTCCGCCTCGCCTCCCTCCAAGGTGCCCTCTTCCAATCTGTCGTCTTCATACACGCCCTCTTCAATCCAAGGCAGCACCGTGCAAGTGTCAATGGTTCTGAAGTGCGCTGTGCTGATTTTGTCGCTCTTATCCGTCTCATGCAGCCACACCACCTTCCTCCCCGCCCTCTCCGCCCCCTTTCGCTCCTGTGCCCTATCCTCAGACACACCGCCTCCCTCCCTCTCACTGATCCTGTCGCTCTTATCCGTCTCATGCAGCCACACCGCCTTCCTCCCCGCCCTATCCAACCCCCCTGCCCCCGCCGCTTCCTCCCCCTCTTGCACCCCAAACCCCCCAGCTCTATCCTCCCCCTCGCCCTCTTTCTCCCCTACCCTCTCTTGTTCTCCTCCCATCCCACTGCCCATTTGAATTTGAACCCTCTCAGTCGTCTCAACTCTCCTCTCTGCCTCCCTCGGAAGGGCCACAGAAGCCACAGTTCCTCCCCCCTCCACTATCTCTCGACCTGTCGTAACAGCCCCGGCACTTTCCTCTCTCCCTTTTCCCCATCCTTCCCCCTTCCCCTCCTCTCTGCCTCTCCCCCATGCACCCCCACTCCTCAGCCTTCTGT
This sequence comes from Closterium sp. Naga37s-1, assembly GCA_947471745.1. Lineage (NCBI taxonomy): Eukaryota > Viridiplantae > Streptophyta > Zygnematophyceae > Desmidiales > Closteriaceae > Closterium > Closterium sp. Naga37s-1. The sequence continues at coordinate 603,412 of CANJKZ010000978.1, forward strand.
CGCCAGCAGCATTCCCCCTCTCTCCACCACCCTCCCCCTTGCCTCCCTCCTCTTCTTCTCCCCCTTCCTTTTTCTTCTTCTCGCGATACAGCCTCCTCACAGTGTAGTTGTGAAAGGCATGCTTGCCCTGTGAGGGGTTGGGAGAGAGAGGGACGAGGTGGAAATGCAAATGAAACGTGCAAACACAATGTCATTCCTCGTAGAAGCACCCTGCTTCCCTCCTCCCCCCGCTCCCTCCTCTTCCTCCCTCTTCTTCTTCTCGCGATACAGCCGCCGCACAGTGTAGTTGCGAAACGCATGCTTGCCCTGGTGGGGGGAACGGGGAAGAGGGGAGGATTGATGTGCAGCGGAACATCTAAACACAATCCTGATACTCTGCTAAAGCAACCTGCTGTCTCCCTCTTACTCCTCCTCCTCCTCCCCCTTTTCTCTTCTTCTTGTCCCCATACAACCGCCTGACTTTTGAGAATTCTCAAAAGTCACTGTAGTTGTGAAATGCGGGCTTGCCCTGGTGTGGGGTGGGGGGTGGGAGAGGAGGATAGAAGTACAGAGGAACATGGAAACACAATCCTCCCCTTTCTTCCAACTGCTTCATACAGTGCACCAGCCGCACGGTGCAGTTGAGAAAGGCGTGCCTTTCCTGGGTGTGGGGGTTGGGGAGGAGGGGGGGAGAAACGCGAATGAAACCTGGAAACGCAACGTAATCCTGTGGGAAAGCAGCTAGTTGTGTCCCCCTCCTCCTCCCCTTTCTCCCTACTGCTTCATACAGTGCACCAGCCGCACAGTGCTGTGCGTTCCCCTTCGCTCTGCACAGCACGCTTTTCCTCCCCTGATGCGAAAGGCGTGTGTCCCCTCCCCTGAGGTGGGGGGGAGCGAAAGGTGGCGAGGGGGGTTGGTTGGTAGGGTGGGGAAACGCAGAGGAACAGAATTCTGCTTGCAACTTCCTGCACTGCACTGCACCGCACCGCACTGCACCGCACTGCACGGCGCCGCGTGCCAGGTTTTAAGCCGTCTCAAAATGCAGAAAAACATGGAAACAAGAGAAATGCGCCGCAGTGCGCCTGGCTATGTATATACTCACCTCACCACCCAGCTCCAGCCGCTGTGCGCCAGGTTCAAGCAATAAAGCATGGAGAAACCGTTTTCATCATGCCAATAAAAAAGGAAGTAAAAGAATAGAAAAAAAAAAAAAAAAAAAAAAAAAAAAAAAAAAAAAAACAAACGGAATGAAGAAAAGAAAAGGAAAAAGATTGTTACCCATACCAGTTACCTCAAATGTGTTCAGTATCTGCTGAAACTCCTTCAGTCGCCTCCTCAACTCCTCTTCCTCTTCCTCCCCTTTTCCTCTCAGTCCTCCTCTCCTGCTGCTTATCGGAAGCAGCAAATCAGAAGGGAGTAAGTAGTGGTAGGTGCGGCTCACACATGCCCTTCTGGCCGAGAAGCTCCTGTCAGGGGAGGGGAGACAGCGGCAGGTGAGAAAGGCAGCGGCAAATCAGAAGGGAGCAGGTAGTGGTAGGTGCGACTCACACACGCCCTTCTGGCCGAGAAGCTCCTGTCAGGGAGGGAGGGAGGGAGGGAGGGAGGGAGGGAGGGAGGGAGGGAGGGAGGGAGGGAGGGAGGGAGGGAGGGAGGGAGGGAGCGGATAAGGAGGGAGGGGCAGGGTTGGGTAGCAAGCAGACAGCAGGTAATGGTAGGTGCGACTCACAAACACACACGACTGACTGAGTGCAGGAAAATCACTCCATGGAGGGAACAGGAAATGGAACTCACTTGGTGACTGGCACGGCGCCAAACACACGGATGGAGGGCGGCAGATGGGCATTGATGGCATCCGCTGCTGCCAAGCCAGCTCGCTCCTCCTCCTGCGGGTCTTGCCCTTTTTGAAAGAGACTCTCTGGCAGCTCGAGCTTCACAGACACCACCGTTGCCACTGAATGCACCTGAGATGGAGAGGGAAGGAGGGGGAGAGAGAGAGGCAGAGCGAGGGAAGACAGAGCAGAGCAGCAATGAGACATGAGCGGGGCTCACTCATGCCATCCCTCACCCGGTTCAGGTTTGAGACGTCTCAAAACGAGACATGAGCGGGGCTCACTCATGCCATCCCTCACCCGGTTCGCGCCACGGGCTATGCCGTCAGGGTTCGGCCAATCCACCCCTCACCTGGTAGCAGAGCAGCAATGAGACATGAGTGGGGCTCACTCATGCCACCCCTCACCTGGTAGCAGAGCAGCAATGAGACATGAGTGGGGCTCACTCATGCCACCCCTCACCTGGTAGCAGAGCAGCAATGAGAAATGAGTGGGGCTCACTCATGCCACCCCTCACCTGATAGCACAGGTCTCACCCTCTCGTATGCAGTGCCCTTCAGAGCACATTGCACTGCCACCACATTGCACTGCCACCACATTGCACTGCCACCACATTGCACTGCCACCACATTGCACTGCCACCACATTGCACTGCCACCACATTGCACTGCCACCACATTGCACTGCCACCACACCGGACCGGACCACACTCCACTCATTCCCTAGTCCGTTCCGTTCTGCTGCTCCTGCTCCACCCAATTTTGGCCAGAATGCTTGGTTTACCTGTTACACCATCTACTGCACTGCACCGCACTGCACCGTGCTGCACCACATTTCACCACACTGTACCACGCTCCACTCACCCCCTTGTCCGTTCTGCTGCTCCTGCTCCACCCAATCTTGAACAGATCCCCGAAGTTGCTAGGAAGCATCATGCCCGCCGCCAGTAACGCCTGCTCCAGATAACCCTCGACCGCTGGAATGATGGGGGGAGGGGGGAGATGGGGAGAGAAGAGAGCGCAAATTGGAGGGGTGGGGGAAGGCGTTAAGTGATGGGGAAGCATCATGCCCCCCGCCAGTAACGCCTGCTCCAGATAACCCTCCACCGTTGGAAGGATGATCGGGGAGAAGGAGGAGTGGGGGAGGGATGAGGGCAGCGGTGGGAGAGAGAGAGAGGGGGGAAACGGCAGGCACCGGGGGAATCGGTGCACGGTGGAACGGAGAAACTAAGATTCCTGAGAAACTAGCATTCTACGATTAGATTGGAAATAACCCTGCTAAAGCAGGACTATTCCGTGAAGGTGCTATGGATAATGGAGACGGTATTGCAGTAGGGCGGTGGGAGAGGGGTTGGGCGATGGGGGGTTGGGCGATAGGTAGGAGCAATGTTGCCGTTACTACATGAGAACGCATGTGAAGGGGTGTGTGTGAAGGGGTGTGTGTGAAGGGGGCACTCACTCGGCACCGACTCAGTTGAAAAGGTGCTGGCAGGTTCGCTGCTGCTGCTAGATTTCCCCTCGCTACTGTCACAGTCCTCATAGTCACTATCAATGTCAGAGGCGTCTGAAGGGAGAGGCACCGGGATTGCTCTCTGTATCTGCAGGCCTGTGGAGGGAGAGGAGGGGGGAGAGAGAAGTGGAGGTTACAATAACATAAGAGAGAAGCAGAGTTGCTGTTACGGCCACTGTCACTGGATAAGGGAGAGGGAGGAGCAGATGTTAGGATAAGAAAGCCAGGGCAGTGGTTAGGAACAGTGTTGCCATTACTGTCACAGTCACTATCAGAGGCGTCTGATCTGAAGGGAGCGGCACCAGGCTTGCTCTCTGAATCTGCAGCCCTGCGGGGGGAGAGAGACGGATAGAGAGACGAGCAGGGGTTGGGATAAGAAAGCGAGGGCAGGGGTTAGAAGCAGAAAGCTGTCACTGTCACAGTCCTCATCGTCACTCTCATCAGAGGCGTCTGAAGGGAGCAGCACTGGGCTTGCTCTCTGAATCTGCAGCCCTGTGGGGGAGGAGAAGCGGGGAGAGAGAGGAGCAGGGGCTAGGATCAGAGAGAAGCAGTGTTGCCGTTACTGTCACAGTTCCCATAGTCACTGTCACTATCAAACGCGTTTAAAGGGAGCAGCACCGGGTTTTCTCTCTGTATGTGCAGCCCTGTGGGGGGAGACACGAGAGTGGATAGAGGGGAGCAGCGGTTGATATAAGGCGATATAAGACCCCTTGAGTCGAGCAGCGGAGGGAGGGGAGGAGCGCGCAAACCCTGCTAGCCTCCCTCATCACACATGGATAGAGCGGAGCAGCGGTTGATATAAGAAAGCGAGGGGCAGGGGTTGGGAGCACTGTTGCTGTTACTGTCACACTCCTCGTAGTCACTGTCACTGTTAGAGGCGTCTGAAGGGAGTGGCACCGGGATTGCCCTCTGAATCTGCAGGCCTGTGGGAGGGGAGAGAGGAGCAGAGGGGTCCGGATAAGCGTGAGGGATGAAGATGGTAGGACGGGAATGAAGGAAGGGAGAGGGACGGACGGGTGTCTCTCAGACCCAGCCAAACCCCTCTGAACCTCCCTACTCTTGTGCCGCTCGCCCTGTGAGAAAAATGTGGGTGGGTGGGATACATTGGGACGGAGGTCATATGTAGGTAGGAGGAGGACGGTGTGAATCTGCCATGGATTCACCTCAGCAGCAACCAGTTCTGATTTGATTCACACCGGGTATAATCTAATGGTGGAATTCATGCCAGATTTTATGTAAATACTTGATAAATCTCCCCCTCTTAAACCCTGAACTTTATCCCTGCCTTTGAACTCCGTCCCAGCAGATCCCAACCAGAAAGCCATAACAAATAGTCTTTCCTAAGCACCACCTCCAAAAGGCAAGAATCTGTCTTGAGCCTCACAGCCTCTTCACAATCCTTTAACCCCCTCTTAAACCCTGATTCCCAGCCCTACCTTCGAACTCCGTCCCAACGTATCCCACCCAGAGAGCCACCCGCCACTTTCGCCACTCCTAAATTACTTGGTGTCGGCCTCTCGTAAGCCTAAAGCCGAAACCCTTTCTTTGGATTCTTCCTCTTAGACCCAAAATTTTGCCTTACCTTTGAACTCCGTCCCAACGTATCCCACCCAGAGAGCCACACGCCGCTTCCGGATCTTCCCGCCACTGGAAGAATCTCCCTCTCCAACCACCGCCTGACACGTGTCCAAAGGTTGTAGCGCGTTGGGCTGACGTGTCACCGTTCCAGGGCCTGCCTCAGTGGCCTCCTCACTAATAGCGGATCTCGCAACGGCTCGGGTTCTCTCACTAGCAGCCGTGCCACGTGGCACAACATTTCGTGATTTACGGGAAATCTGTCTGAATTGGTATCCGCTATCCCAGCTGCTTCGGAAGACGCTGTTCGAAACAGAAGTTTGGACTAAGGCTCTTGTACCTATGTGAGAATTAATCTCCTTCAAGGGATTAACCACTACACGCGCTGCGCGGGTGCAGCATTGATCAGGATGTAACACCTGCGTTCCGAGCAGGAAACGCATGGCTTCAGGAGCAACAGGAGTATCAGGAGTAACAGGAGGGAAAATGGTCTGGCGAGCGATCAAATTGGAGCGCGAATGAGAGGTGAGGGATGTTCGATGCGCTTCGAGAATGCTTCGTAAGGGAACGATCTGGCGAATGATAAGGCGGGAATCAGAGGCGAAGGGTGGCATTCGGATGATTCTAACGGAAATCGCACGCAGCAGGGCCGAGAATTTGAAGAGACTCTCTAGTCAACCTTGTGATCAGGCGAGAGTGAGAGGCGAGGAATGGCATTCGCGTGTTTCTAATAAGAAACGTAGTATCAAAGGGGGCAACTGTTGGAACGAGCTACCATTGGGAGCCCAGGCCGCTTTTGGTTCCTTGACCTTCGTAGCCCGCCGAATCGGGCGCTGTTGGCGGATATTGCGGCACGGAGGCATTGGGTTGTGATAAAAGCCTAGACGGGAAGTGGGGGGAGGAAATCGAGTGCAGAATAGCTTGGCTTTCACGCCGTCCCGTTGTCAGTGAACTGCATTATTCATGTGAATATGAAACAGCGAATTTGGCAATATGAAAATGTATGTCGATAAATTGATGAAAAATAGGGAAAGTTAGATATACTGAAACAGCGAATTCATACTGAATATGATTTCTTCATTTGATATTTATTTTTTCGGTCGAGATGTATGATCATCGTCAGATACTGTTTTTTAGCATTTTAGCATAGCGGTGTGGATTGCGAATCGGCCAAGAACCGCATAGCGCGTTATTCTGCACCTGGATCGCACTGCACCGACAAGTTCTCTCCCTCCCCTCACACGAACACACTGGTGACCTTTATAGGTGCCACATTTTCTCGAACCGCCTAGTAGGTGCTGCCCAAAATCGCCTATTCGCCTTCAAAATCACCCACGCCCAACCGTAGCCATACTAGGTCCGACACGTGTTTAGTCACCCGTCATTGGGCGTAGATCACGGCCGTAGTTCACGGGTTTATAGCCATGGCGGACGAGGAGTCAAATCGGCAAGCGCAGGTGGAGGAGATGGAGGCGCTGGAGGCGATCTACGGCTCAGATTGCTTCTCGTACTCGAGCGACGAGCACTGCTGCAGAGTGAGCGGACGCGGAATTCACGAAAGCCGCGACAGTCGCGAAAGTCGCGAGAGTCACGAAGTCGCAAGAGTCACGAAAGTCGCGAGTCACGAGTATCGTGCTCGAGCGACAAGCACTGCTGCAGAGCGAGCAGATCGCGTCGCGAACATCCCCGTTAGAGACGTCTCCAAGCAGCTCGCCATCTGCATTGCAAGTGGCCGAGCCAATCGGCTCGGCTCGTCGGCTCGGCACGCGAGCGCTTTCAGCTCAGCCCGATGCCGAGCCGAACCGAACCGAACCGAGCCGAGCCGAGCCGAGCTGGCTTGATGAGCCGAACCGAACCGAACCGAACCGAGCCGGCGTCGATCGCAACCACTCGGCTGTCTGTCGTCCACAAGCCCCGTCGCGCGGATATGGCCAGGGACGACACGACGAGCCGTCGCGACGACCATATTTGCGCGGATCTGGCGCGTAGGGGTCGAGTGCGGATCTGGCGCGCTCGACCCACCACCGCCCCTCCCCCTCCCTCCTTCTCATCCCCACTTTGTCCCTGGCCCTCGCATCAGGCTATATCAGGGATCCCGATTCAGTCACAGATATGGATAGTCACACCCCGCGTGACCACCACCGCCACCACCCCTCGCCCTCCCGTCCCCTCCCCTCCCCCCGCCCCCTCACTCTCCTCATGCTCCTCCTCTCCTACCCCCTTTTTCTTTTTTACCAACAGATAACTATTCAGCACCCCCCCTATTCAGTCACATTTACGGACAGCCACACCAACCCCTCCCCCTCCCCATCCCCTCTCCCTCCTCTCCTCCCCCAACCAGATAACCATTCAACACCCCGATTCAGTCACATCCTTGGACAGTCACACCCACCCCCCCTCCCTCACTCTCCTCCTGCACCTCCCTGCCGCCTACCCCTCCCACGCCGCTCCCGTTGCTGAGCTGGCACGCTGCGATTGGCTCCCGGACGAAGAGAGAAGCAGGCTGTGCTGCCAGCTGGATAGAATGGCAGGGGGAGGCGGAGGGGGAGGGGGAGGGGGAGGGGGAGGGGCACATGAGGGGGAGGCAAGAGGAGGGGAAGAGGAGAGTTTGTGTGGAGAAGTGGTGATTTTCCAATGGGTGGAATGGATAAAGGTGGGTATCTTACATGGTTACTGCGTTTCAGTCACAATAGTAGGCTGCATTACAGTCACAATAAGAAGGCCGCGATATAGTCACAGTTCAGCCCACCATCCCATGCTTTTTAGGCGCCATGGAAGTGAAATTTCTAGAATTCTCAAAAACCACCTGCAACAACAGAGTCTCAGCTCAGACCACCATCCCACGCATCGTCGTCCCCTCACCCCATGTCTGTGTGGCCTCACTCACGCCTGCCTGCCTGCCTGCCTGCCTGCCTGCCTGCCTGCCTGCCTGCCTGCTGCCTCCCCTCTTTCAATGCGGTTCTTCAGAATTCTCAACAACACACCTGCAACAACATAGTCACAATTAGCTCACCATTCCATGCGTTGCGCCCCCCATGTGTTTCTGGCATCTCTCACTCCTGCCTGTCTGCTCCCTCCCCTCTCGGACCTCTCCCCATGCCTCCCCATGTCTCCCCCCACAACCCCCACCTTCTCCCATCACACACCATCCCTAACCATCCCCAACCACCCCCAATCACTCCCAACCATTCCTGCTCGCCTCCCATGTGTGCAGGAGCAGCAGTGGGTGTGGCAGCACGCTCCTGTGTTGACCATGCGCCATACCAACCATCCCATACCAACCCCAACCGCTCCTAACCACTACCAACCATCTCCAACCACCCCCACCCTCTCCTGCTCGCCTCTCGTGTGTGCAGGAGCAGCTGTGGGTGTGGAATACGCTCCGGTATTGGCAGAGCAGCAGGAGAGGGAGAGAGAGGGGAGCAGCATCTCAACTACCCTGAACCACTCCCAACCACTCCAACCAACCCCCAACGTGTGCAGGAGCAGCAGTGGGTGTGGCAGCACGCTCCTGTGTTGGCAGAGCAGCAGGAGACGGAGAGAGAGGTGAACAGCAGGAGGGAGGGCGGGGAGGCAACAGGGGAGACAGAAAGAGGTGCAGCAGTGGAAGCAGCAGCGGCGGCAGAGGCAACAGCAAGGAGAGGAGGAGGCAGAAGAGGGGAGGAGGGGAAGGTGGGGGACAGTGGGGAGGAGGAGGCAGGGGAGATAGAGAGGGCTCTTGGCATTATGCATGGCGTTCCATTCACTGAGAAGAGAAGTGAGTGAACAAGGGAGGGGTTTGAGTGAGTGAGTGAGTGAGTGAGTGAGTGAGTGAGTGAGCAAGTGGGACTGCTGAATCGACTCAGCGAAAGGTAAAATCTTAGAGGGCTCTTGGCATTATGCATGGCGTTCCATTCACTGAGAAGAGAAGTGAGTGAGAGAATACAGGGGCGTGCAAGTTTTTGCGAGTGTGTGTGAGTGAGTGAGTGAGTGAGTGAGTGAGTGAGTGAGTGGGTGAGTGAGTGAGTGGTGTTTGAGCGTATTTTCTCGTAAATTGTGTAATTTTTCTCTTACCCTGTGTACTGAATGAATGTGTTCTTACCCTGTACACTCTACTACCATTCATTCTTATAGTTGTGTACTATTCTACGGTATACTATAATACCATGCATTGTGTACTATATTACTGTGCACTATTTGCACAATAGCACCATGTTAGGACATTTAACATCAGGTTCACCATCTCACCAACTCGTGTTTCCCCCTGATCGCACCTTCCAGGTACTTTCTAGGCCCACCTGGCACCTGTCCACTCGCCTGCTGACGTGCCGTTAACTGTTTTTGAGTCGACAAAAAAAAAAAAAAAAAAAAAAAAAAAAAAAAAAAAAAAAAAAAAAAAAAAACGACTCAAAAACAGTCTTGGCATTGTGCATGGCGTTCCTTCCCTTCACTGAGAAGAGAAGTGAGTGAGAGAGTGCGGGTGTGTGTGAGTTATTGCGAGTGTGTGCGAGTGAGTGTTGCTTGAGCATCTTTTCTTGAAGATTGTGTAATTTTTCTCTTACCATGTGTACTGAATTACAAAAGTTGTAGTATGACTGTTTGCTATATTCCTGTACACTTTACAACTATTCATTAATATAGTTGTGTAGTATTTTATTGTATGCTATATTACTATGTAATTTGTACTAGATTACTGTACATTATGGCACAATAGCACCATGAGAGGGCATTGAACGTCAGGGTCGCCATCTCACAAGCTCTCATTTTCCACGACTGCTCCTTCCAGGTACTTTCCAGGCCCACCTGGCGCCTGTCCACTCGCCTGCTGACGTGGCAGCAGTCATGGACGTCCTTCTGGCCAATCGCAAGATAGCAGGCGCCACGCACAACATCATGGCCTATCGTATCGTGACAGCTGGCGCAAACGGCAGCACTGTGAGTGCGGTACATTGGGGAAAAGGGGGGTGGGGGATGGGGGGAGAGGGGAGGGTAGTGGGGGAAAGGGAGAGGGGGGTGTTACTTCTGGGTATTCTCAAGAGCCGCGCATGGCATCATGGCCTATAGGATTGTGACAGCTGGCTCAAATGGCAGCACTGTGAGTGCTGTGCGTTTGGGAGGGGAGGGGGTGGGGGGAGGGGGGGAAGAGAGGGCTGGGGGAAGGGAGGGGGAAGGGGAGGAGGGAGGGGGAAGGGGAGGGGGAGGGATCTTTAGGATTCTCAAGAGCCACCATCACAGCAGCATGGCCTATCGGGTCATTTAGATAATGGCCCTCTCACTCCCTCTCACTCCCTGTCACTCCCTCTCACTCCCTCTCACTCCCTCTCACTCCCTCTTCCTCCCTCTTACTCCCTCTTATCCCCTCCCAGCAGGTCATTCAGGGCAATGACGACGATGGGGAGGCAGCAGCAGGGAGCAGGGTGATAGGGAGTGAGGCGAAGGGGAAATCCTGCAGGAGAGTCACAAGCTTCTGTTTGACTTGACTCTGTTTGACTTGACTCTGTTTGTTCCTCCTTGTTGCTTCCACCAGGTCATTCAAGAGAACGACGACGATGGGGAAGCAGCAGTATGGAAGCAGCTGTATGGAGCTGCTTACTCCTCTTTACTCCTTCGTTCCCCTCTTGCTCACCCTTTCCCCTTCCCAGCAGGTCATTCATGTCAATGGCCATGATGGGGAGGCAGCAGCAGGGGACAGTTTGGTAGTTTGTGGGGCGAATGGGGCTGATTACTCCTACTTACTCCCTTTTACTCCCTCTTACTCCGTCTTACTCCCTCTTACTCCTTCTGACTCCCTCTGACCACTCCCAGCAGGTCATTCAGGACAACGATGATGATGGGGAGGCAGCAGCAGGGGGCAGGCTGAGAGTGGGTGGGGCGAATGGGCTTCTCACTCCTTCGTACTCCTTCTTACTCATTCTTACTCCTTACTCCCTCCGTGCCTCCCTCCCAGGAGGTCATCAGGAGAACGATGATGATGGCGAGGCAGCAGCAGGGGGCAGGTTGCTAGTGGGTGGGGCGAATGGGGCTGCTTACTCCTACTTACTCCCTCTTACTCCCTCTTACTCCTTAATCCTTCGTACTCCTTACTCCCTCTGACCCCTCTCAGCATGTCTTTCAAGACAATGACGACGACGGGGAGGCAGCAGCAGGCGGCAGGTTGATGCATCTGCTGCAGATTGTGGGGGCGGCCAATGTGGTGAGTGAGAGGTGGACTGTGGTGGGGAGTGGTGAGGGGGTGGTGAGGAGTAGTAAGGTGTGGTAAGGTGTGCTGAGGGGTGGTGAGGAGTGGTGGAAATTTCCAGTTTTCCAGTTGAATGAAAGCCACCTGGTGGGGGAGACAGCAGCAGGGGGCAGTTTGATGCATCTGCTGCAGATTTTGGGGGTGGCTAATGTGGTGAGTGGAAGTGTGGTGGGGAGTGGTGGTGAGCGGTGGTGAGGCATGGCGAGGGGTAGTAAAGAGTGGCGGAGATTTCCTGCTTTTGAGCCAACGTAACAGTCCATTTTGGGGGAGGCAGCAGCAGGGGGCAGTTTGATGCATCTGCTGCAGATTTTGGGGGTGGCTAATGTAGTGAGTGAGGGGTGGTGAGGGGTGGTGAGGGATGGTGAGGGATGGTGGAGGATGGTGGAGTTTTTGCTGCAGATTGTGGTGGCGGCTAATGTGGTGAGTGGAAGGGTGAGAGAAGGATGGTAATTTGAGGGCTGTGACACACACACACACACACACACACACACATGTGACACACACACACACACACACAAACATCACGCACACACACACTCACGTGCGCGCGCGCGCGTACAGATGCAAAAAAACAAACAGCTTAACCATTTGATGGTCTAAGAGAACATCATTTTTCTCCTTCCGTTCTGCCAGGTGGTTGTGGTTTCAAGGTGGTTCGGAGGAATTCTACTGGGTCCAGATCGGTTCAGGCACATCAACAACGCTGCGAGATCGTTATTGGTAGAGTGCGGATATGTGGAGCAGCAACAGCAGCAGCAAAAGCAGCAGTTGAAAGGGAAGACTGCCACAGCTAGGCAGTGATCCCAAGGTCACCAAGGAGAATCCTTTTTTTAGAAATTTCTTTGGTGAGTTATCTTCTGAGAATCCTCTTTTTTAAAATAAACTTCTGTCTGAGAATCCCCTTTTGAGAGTTCTCGGGAGTGGTTCAGATGGATCAGCAATGCTTGTGCGGTCGCTTTTTGTGCGGTGTGATTGGGTGTAGCAGCAGTGGAATCAGAAGCAACAACAGGAAGAGGAGAAGCAGCGAAAGCAACAGAGGCAGACGAAACAGAAACAGAGGCGTCAACGGAAGCAGCAGAAGCAGCAGATTGGAATCAGCGGCAGCAATGGGAACAGCAAAGGCAGAAGCAGCAGAAGCAGCAAAGGCAACAGAAGCAGCAGAGAAGAAAGTCAAGTGAAGCCAAGAGGTGATTTCAAGCTGGTTCGGACGTATCAAGAACGGTGGTGTGCAGGGCAGCGCGGTTGCTGCTTGTGGGTTGTGGATGTTTGGAGCAGGGGCCGAATGAGAAGCAGCAAAGCATGACAAGCGAAGCAAAGAGATTACTAAAAGGTTCAGAACGGTAGAGTATGGTGCAGCGTAGTTACTGCTTGTGGGGCTTGGGTGTATGGAGCAGCAGCAGAGGCAGAAGAAACAACAGAAGGAGCAGCAGGAGCAACAGCAGCAGAAGCAGCAGCTGCACCAGCAGCACCAGCACCAGCAGCACCGGCAGCAGCAAGAAATGCAGCATGATTGGTGCAGGTTGGAAAAACAAAGAAGCAGCAGGGGAAGCAACAGGAGCAATAGATGGAGCAAAGACGACAGCAGAAAAAGCAGTACAGTAGCAGCATTAAGGAGAATCCTGGCAAAGCTACGAAGTTATTGCGTGTGAAGCCTGCGGACAAGAGCAGCATTAGGGAATGAAACAGCACTATGAGCTGATGCTAATGTATAACTATCTTAGCTGTGCTCCTTCCAGGCAGAGTGCTCTTGAACCAAGGCACTATTTTATTAGACCGAGTGTTGTTTGTTATGCAACCAACCTCTCTATTTTGATTTTGTTTAGGATTTTACACGGTACGGTAATATCAAGTGTGCACGCTTGCCTGGCTTGATTTCTGCGTTTGTTTGAAGGAAATCTTGGTCAAAAGAAGACAAGGAAAGAGGGAAACCTGAGAAGGGGTGCTGATAATTGTTGGGCTGAGAAAAGCCCTTAGGATCGTTTTCAAGACTGAAGTCTCAGAATAGTGATGTATTAGCAGAAGCGTAATAGTGAACTAATTGAACAACCTTGCACTGGTATGTGAGAACAAGATAAGTTAATAATAGCAAAGAGATACAAAGCTTTATATGATTACAAATGAATGTGAAAGGTTTCACTAACTGTAACTGCTGTTGCGGTTCGATACAGTGACGACTCTGGTAACTGCTCAGTAGTGAGTCAGTTATGTGTCCTTGCTGTCGTGCTGCTTTTCGGCGAGTCAAGGTCACTGACCTTTGACCTTCACTCAACCTCGTGTTGTTGTCTTTCTGTCAACCGCTTTGGTTGACTCGCTGTTGTTTTTCCCTTCAGTTCGCTTCGCTTTTGTTGTAGCGCTCGACACATCAGAAGCGCGAACTAAATGTTTCCAACACTCCCCTTTGCTTCTGGAGTGTCGTTGCCTTCGTTGCTGATGACGTGGCTTTGTCCAGTCAGCAGCATGCAGTACTCGAACTTTTGCTTTCCGAAATTCTTGGTCAAGTAATCTGCTGCCATCTCGGACGTGGGGCAGTAGGATAGCTCGAGTTTCCCTTTCTCGATCTCCTCCTTCACAAAGAAATAGCACAAGGCAATGTGCTTTGTTCGGTTCGCTAACCCGCTCTTGTTCGCTATGCGAATTGCAGATTGGTTGTCGCAGAAGAGGGAGAAGCTGGGTAACTCGGCCAACTTTGCTTCTTCCAGTAGTTCGCGAAGGTACAATCCTTCCTTGGTGGCTGAGCAGAGTGCTGGTATGTATTCAGCTTCACCAGAGGAGAGAGAAATTAGTTCTTGCTTGCTCGACTGCAACGAGATAGGACCGATGGGCTTGAGTCGATAGATGTAGCCGGTGCGCGATCACCTGTTATCAAAATCGCCTGCGTGGTCAGCATCTACGTGGCCGATTATCTTTGGAGTAGTGGTTCCGGTCTTGTGGTAGGTTAGGCTGATCGTTGGCGTGCTGACGAGGTAGTGAAAGGCGCGGTCGAGTTCGGCCATGTGCTCTGCTTCGGGCCGCTTGAGGTGGGTAGCAAGCTGACTCGCTGAGTATGACAGATCCGGTCGGCAGGTGACGGCTGCGAAAAGCAGACTGGCCAGTTTTCGTTGGTAGTCGCGTGTAGGCCGGCAGGTCCAAGCAGGTTGGATTTTTCCTGGTGATTTCCTGCAATGTAGCGGTAGGGCATGGAAATGGAGGCTGGCGTCAGTCCGAAGCGTTTTGCGATGGTGTCGGCGTATTTTGCGGCGCTGAGGTAGATCGCATTCTCTCCGTCTATAATGTTGAGTCCAAGGTACTGGGTAGCGGTAGAGGAAACCGTGAGTGAGAGATCCTGTTGCGGCTCCCCTTCAAACCAGTTGGTGATGCCGTCGGTGGAGCCTATGTAGAGTAGGTCGACTACATACACGGTGAGCAAAATGTACTCAGCTTCCTTTGTGAGCCTGTACATGCCCTGGTCGTGTGGTAGTTGCTGAAAGCCGATGCGGATTAGTCGGACGTGTAGGTACTGCTGCCACAGCCGCGGAGCTTGCTTAATGCCATACAAGGATTTCACCAGCTGACAGGCTTGATTAGGGTCTGTGTCGGATCCGTGTGGTTGCTCGACGAAGATTTCCACGTCGACGGGAGCGTAGAGAAATACGTTAGCCACGACGATTTGGCGAAGCTTCTTCCGCTTCATGGCGGCTATCGCGAGGAGGATTCGCAAAGAGGTATGTCGGCTGACCGGCGCAAAGGTTTCGGTGAAGTCTCGTCCGTGTTCTTGGTCGAAGCCACGCACGACCCATCGTGCCTTGAATTCATCAATTGTTCCGTCAGCTTTCGTCTTCACGCGGAAGACCCGTTTTCCCGTGAGAATGGTTTTGTTGTGTGCCTGTCCGATGGGTACTATCTTCCAGGTGTTTCTGTCTTCCAGCGCCTTTAATCCCTTGCCCATGGCTTCACGCCATTTTTTCCCTGTGTTCCCCCCCCAGAGCCTGCTGAACCGTAGCAGGCTCTCGCGGCATTGGTGCTCCATGGACTGCGATGACGAGTCCAAGAATCTGCAGCCCACTCTGTGTGTAGCGAGGGAGATTTGGGTCCTCGGGATAAACTGCTTCATCTCCCGCTTCTGGATCGGGTAAGAAGTTGGGGCCTATGCGTTCTGAAACGTTTGTGTTGACTGGCTGTGGTGTAACGTAACCGTTGTCGGCAAAGTCGTAGTGGACTTCGGCGTTGATGCTTTCGCGAGGATTTTCGTCGTCCATCGGAACAGGTGCCGAGCAGTAGGGAAGAGGTCCAGCTTCCTCGGATGCTCCGTCCACGTTTTGCTCATCCCAGTCAGCCTCATCTACTAGTGTGGTGAAGGCTCGGTTGCCACGGAAGCCGCCCGTGAGGTCTCGTTCTGCTGCCAAGTTGTCCAGGTACGTTTGGAGAGTAAGTCTTTCATAGAAAATCACGTCACGTGCTGGTACTGTCTCCTTCGAGTGGACGTCGAAGATTTTCCACGCGTTGTAGTGTTTTTCGATGCCCAGGTGTAGTCCCCACTGTGCGCGTTGTGAGAATCGACCAGCTCATGTAGTGTGTGGTCGGTACTGTACCATGCACCCAAAAACTCGTAACATTTTGGTGTTGCCCAATTTTCCTGTCCACAACAGATACGGTGATGCGTTGTTCGGAAGCGAGGATGACGAAAACAAGTTGTGCAACAGCACAGCGTGGTCCATCGCCTCAGGCCACTGATGGTTGGGTAGCCGCATGCCACGTAGCAGCTTGCGCATGGTGTTCTGGAGGGTCCTGTTCATTCTTTCCGCCACGCCTTGCTGCTGATGAGCGTAGGGAAGAGAAATGAGTCGCTTGATGCCTCTCTCCGCCAAGTATTGCTTGAACCGCAGTGACTGATATTCTCTTCCTCCGTCTGACTGAAAGCTTTTTAGCTTCACTCCTGATTCTCTTTCCGCTAATGGGAGCCAAGCAACGAATGCTTCGAAGGCCATGTCGCGAATCGGAAGGTTGAGATGCCAGACGTCTCTGGTGGCGGCGTCGATGAAAGTGATTACGTAGTTGTATGCTCCTTCTACGCTTTTGCAGGTGTACAGTATGTTGCTCTAGACCTTCTCCGGTGGTGTGTATGCTGGCGCGCTCGGGTTGTGGTGAGAGACGAACGGTTGATGGGGTAAGCCGGCTTCAGAGCAGGTAAAGCAGGTTCCGCGGACTCGTTGAAGTTCTCTGCCGTTGAGTGGTTATCGAGCACTCCTGCTCTTATTGAGTTGTTCAGTGTCATGTTGCTGGGATGCCCTAACCTTTGATGCCATAATGATTCGTCGGCGCGATGTCCATGTGAACTTCTGTACCGATCGGAGTTGGAGTAAAAACTTGTGGTGATGTTGGTGCTTCTGTGAACTTCGCGTGGGGCGGGAGTCAACTGTTTAGTGGGAGTCGGTGTGGTGTCGGTGATGGGAGTTGGTGTTGATAAAGAGCTGGCAATTGGTAATGGTGCTGTTGTTGTTGCTTCTGCTTCTGTCGGTGTCGCTGCTGCTGCTGTTGTCTCTGCTGCTGCCGATGTTGATGCTGCTGCTGTTGTCTCTGCTGCTGTTGTCTGTTGAATCACTGCTAACGCCCTTGTCCGTTCTGCTTCAGGTATGGTGTGAGAATACCAGAAACCTCCGGGGCTGAAGTCCAGGTCGAGATCTGGTGGGTGCGACCAGGTAGTGAAATTGACGATCGCGTCGATGTCAGCTATTCCTTGATCTAGAACGAAATCAAGAACGAAGACGTTGTTCTTCAGGAACGCTTTGCCGATGTAAAGTCCTCCCTTCCCGTTGTACAGCTTGAACTCCTGAGTGGTGTTGTCGGCTTCAAGGTGAATCCCTTTTGCCATGAGTTAGTTGGGTGACGTTGAGTAAGTTGTAGCCCAGTCCTTCTGCAATCAAATTCTTTGACATCTGTAAAACGACGTTAGTCTCGCGCGACTGAAGTTGAACTACTCCTTGTCGTCGAGTGCGCAGGTTTTGGTTGTTGGCGACGGTGATCACGACTTCCCGGTTGAGGTGTTGTTCCCGTTGAACGAAGCGATTTGACGAACACATGTGTTGTCCGCAGAAGCTGTCCAATAACCAAGTATCTTGACCGGACGGTTCGCTCTGTGCGATGGCTGCATACGTCGGGTTTGGTTCTAGCGATTCGCGACGAGTCGTGCTTTCGTCGAGCAGTTCTTCTGGTGAGTAGGTCGGTGGTGAACCAGTGATGCAGGATGTCAGAGGTCCAATGGTGATCCCCGATTGATCCTAGGGAAGAGTTCTTGGCTCGTTGTCCTGGGGGGTTATGGGCGCACTGACCCGCTACTTAACAAGCCCTTTTATCCCAATGGTCTAGTGGTTGGGATTCTGACATGGTATCAGAGCGAAGGTCTCGGGTTCGAATCCCAGTGTGTGCACTTCGGGCATCCCAGTGCGGGGAGGTGTCAGAGGTCCACTGGTGATCCCCGATTGATCCTAGGGAAGGGTTACAGGCTCGTTGTCCTGGGGGGTTAAGGGCGCACTGACCCGCTACTTAATAAGTCTTTTTATCCCAATGGTCTAGTGGTTGGGATTCTGACACATGAGTCCATTCTTCTCATGCAGCTTATGATGTTTCTTGTTCCTCGTGCAAATTGTGACGTTGTCGTTGAAGGCGCCACCTGGTTGGAAGGATGTTGCTGTGTGGAAGTTACTTGACTTCTTGACGGTCGAAACTGACGTGGTGGTGGTGTCGATTGCTGCTGATTCGGGCAGTGAATACGGGAGTGGCCTGACGTTCGGCAGAGGTGACAAAATGGCGGTACGTGTCTTCGTCCGTGATGCTCGTTTTGTTGGTTGTTGTTGTTGTAGCGCCGTTGAGTGTGAAAGGCGAACTCTGGTGCTGATGCCCTTTTCTTCTGACGTTCTTCGTGCATGTCCATATCTTGTTGCTCGGCGTGAATTTCGGCGCACAGATTTGCTTCGGAGATTCTTCTGTGGGCTCGGAGAATGGCTCGAGTGGAGTGCCACTGAGGACCGAGACCTTTGATAACGACAGTAACGAACGCTTCTTCGGATTTTGATCCGTCGCATCGAAGGAGTCTATCGCGCAGATCGCGACAGCGACTGATATATACCATTCCCTTTTCGTCGGGTTGCATTTGGATCGTTGTTAATTGTGCCATGAGACGACTTTGATTAAGGGTGTCAGTTGTTTGATACAGGTTCTTCAGGTGGTTGTATGCGAGCTCGGTGGAGTTACCGTATCCGCGACAAGACCGGATGTTCTGCTGCTCGTTTGGCGTTATGTTTCGAAGGAGTATGGTGTACGCCATTAGTGATGTATACGTGTACTGCTATTTGTCGTACTGCGTCCCGTGCGTTGGATATGGCAGGGAACCGTCGAAGAAGCCAAGGATTTGAGTGCCTTCCATCATCAGCTCGAACTCAAAGGACCAGGTATAGAAATCCTTGTCGTCGAATGGTGTTGTTGTTTGGAGTTTCAGGATGTCTGCAAACTGTGACTGCAGTTGAAGTGCATCCAGAGTCTTTGTTTCTTGTCCAGTTGGGAGCTGATTCGGCATTGAGCTGACGGAGCCGCGTTGAGGCTCGTACGGTGCGAAGGTAGGCTGCTGATTTCCACGCGCAAAAGATGAACCGTCAAGGCTCATGGGAGTGACTTCGTTGTTGTCGTCGCTGTTGTTTGACTGCGCAGGTGCTGCTTGTTGATGTTGCTCGTAGAACGACATGAAGGAGAATAACTTCTCCATTATGCTTGGTTCGAAGCCGGTTGCTTGATTAGCGGGAGTTTCAGTGGATTCAGCAGTTGGTCCTTGGGTTCTGCCTCTCTCTGTCTATAGTCCAGAGGTTGGCGGTGGAGTAGGAGTGTTGCCGGGAGATCCAGTATACGAGCTTCTTTCTTTCTGCGTAGCCATGCCTTCTGTTGTTGTAGGAGCTTGAACAGAGTTGTCTTTTGTCTTGCTAGCTCTCATACCATGTTGGGCTGAGAAAAGCCCTTAGGATCGTTTTCAAGACTAAAGTCTCAGAGTAGTGATGTAAGAGCGGTAGCGTAATAGTGAACTAATTGAACCACCTTGCACTGGTATGTGAGAACAAGATAATTTGATTATAGCAAAGAGATACAAAGCTTTATATGAGGGTGCATTCCTGGTTCGTGGCAGGGCCACTGTTCATGCTACTGTTGGTGGCAAGCGTGGTGTGCGCTTGCCACCAACTTTCGTTCCGAATCGCGCGCGCCTCGAAGTTGGTGGCAGCTCAAAAACATTGTGCGACAGATACACGCGAAACCACTGAACCAATCACAACAACACAAACACAGTGCACAAATCGGTCAACCGGCTGCATGCCAAGTCACAGCGCATCAACCAACCAGCCATTGCAAGCAATCGAAACTTGTAAACAAGCTGCGCGGTTTGACATGTTAACAACTGGCTCCTGAAACCAAAGACGATAAACTGTAAACTGTGCTGACCAGTACAGCTCGCGATGTGGTAATGGCCGCACCGCAACAACTTCCCAGGCATGCGTCGTTGCAGGCACGGTTATAGAGCACTGGGAGCAGCACCACACAACCACACCTGGTAAAGGATCCAGCCATGCCGCAAAGGCTGGGTCTTCTCCTTGTGATAGCCCTCGCTGTCTTGTTTGATTTCTATAGACAGCACTTCCACCTCCTGGCCGCTAGCGCGGCTGTGTAGTGGATCACCATGCAGGGCGTCGCTGCAGACTCCGACTCCGAGCTTCGCGCAAAGCGGGAGCGCCTCCAGCGTGCACGTAAAGCGCGCTGTGCCCGCCGTATCTCGCAAGGCAAGCTTCACTTGTTGGAAGTGAAGGTTGTATGTATCTTGTTGCTGCATTGACATGCCCGTACTGTGCAAAATATACACCTCTGCGACTATCGCCCTAAGGCGGAAACACAACACCTCCACATGGGATGGACATATACCACTAACAAACATTTGCACATACCACAAGGGATGCTTTGAATCAAATGGACATACCGCGTGTGCCTTGTAAGATCTTTCAGACACACTCTCGTATATTACCAATGGGGCTTGATGACCAGCTGTTACCATCAATGGCGACCGCGCGACGAGGTGCACGTTGCAGACCACGGGTCACTGGGGTTGTGGTACCTCCCTCGGGCATATCGGCGTCAAGCTGGAGCAGGGCTTGCGGGTCAACGTGGGTTTCACCAGCTCCTCCGCCTTCGACCACGTGAGGCTTGACATTTGCAGGGATGCGTTTGAGCAGGTATATGTACTCAAACCAGGGCTTCTTTCTCTTCGGTTTCCGCCTGCTTGTCCCGTTGTTGCGCAGCGTGTCACGGTACTCCGCCTCCATGCGTTTCCAAGCGTGCTGCATGGCAGTGCTGTTGCGCGTCCACTTGGTGCCGCTCTTTTTCATGTGCGCGCGCAACTTCTTCCAATACTGGTTGCCCTGCTTACCCCGCATCTGCTTCAGATCTTCCCGCATGTACCATTTCGCCGCGGCCAATGCCGTTAGCTCTTCGTCGGTCCACTGGCGCTTAGTCTTGGAGCTGCGCTTCCTCTTGCCATTACTAGGTCCGGCCTCCGAGGCATTCGGCTCCGACGCCGACTCGTCTTCGTCGCTTCCAGAAGCGGCTTTTGAGTTGTCGCTGTCGCTATCGCTGCCGCTGGATGACACAATCTCTTCCAGCTCGTCGGACGAGATGTCAGTGTCCCCTCCGTCCGAGCTGTCAGCGCCGTCAGCCCGCGCTGAGCTTGGTCCAGGACCGTCGCGCCGAGGAGCGTGTTCGTGCTTGATTTTCCCTCGGTTTCTACCACGCTCTTGCTCTTCTTTCATCCACTGAATGTATGGTGGATCCTCCCAGGGCTTGTCATCATCGGCCTTTTCCTTCCCCTTTCTGCTCGGTTTCTGTTTCTTTGGTGGCATGGTGTGAGATCGCTATGGGTCAGGCCCTCAGATTGGTTTTGGGCTAGTCTGAAAATTCAGAGTTGGTACATGACTTAACTCTGAAAATCAGAGTTTTTCCTGCATAAATACTACTGCACACTAGAAAGAATCGCATTTTTCCTAGTTTTTCTAAAAAAAAGGCTGAATTTTCCTAGTGTGATGCATCAGGCCGATGAAGGGGATGGTGCTCAACCAGATCTGAACTGGCTGCGCGGGAGATGGATTTCCAATTTCGTGGGTTTGGCGCCGGGAATTTTACCGGCCAAGTCAACCCTCGCTCTTGTACGTGCAACCCAGGTGGCGGTGTACAAATCGTATTTCATGGCGGGCGATGTGGTGTTGGGAGTAGGGCCACTGTGCCAAAATTTTCGCGCTGCCAATCAGCGTGCATCTGGATGGCGGGTGTATTCTGCCATCAACCTGGTGTGGTATGAGTACGTGGCAGGCGCTAAACACGGCTGCCATCTACAGTGGCCCTGCCACGAACCAGGAATGCACCCTGATTACAAAGGAATTTGAAAGGTTTCACTAACTGTAACTGCTGTTGCGGTTCGATACAGCGACGACTCGGGTAACTGCTTTAAAGTGAGTCAGTTATGTGTCCTTGCTGTCGCGCTGCTTTTCGGCGAGTCAAGGTCGCTGACCTTCGACCTTCACTCAACCTCTTGTTGTTGTCTTTCTGTCAACCGCTTTGGTTGACTCGCTGTTGCTTCCCTTCAGTTCGCTTCGCTTTTGTTGTAGTGCTCGACACACGAGAAGCGCGAACTATATGTTTCCAACACGGCTTAGCTCTGGGCGCAGTCGTGGCTGCACGCGTTTACGAGAGAACGCGAGGACATCGGCTCCTAGGTGCTAAGGGGCGTGAGTCCATTCGAATGCAAAAAAAAAAAAATCAAAAGTTGATTTCTCTGGGTGCGAAGATGCCCGGTCCAAAAAGTAAGTGGCTACAAATACCAAGTGTTACGGGTGCAATTGAACGAGATAGCGAGGATCGCACTAGGTGTCAAACGACTACAAAGTATGAGCGAAGGCATGAGCGAATACTTATACGCGAAAAATGCAAACAGTAACGCGGTGCGTACGAGTTAGCTAGTGCTATGCTGGCATCGAGATTCGGGCTAGTCTCGAAGCGTAGGCCGACTCGGCCAGGCCAGTGGTGCATTGTTTTGTAAAACAGTGCGCACGAAGTTGGCGAAGCCCTGTGAGCATTAACAGGCGAACAATGGCTGATGCTGTACGCGATGTTTAAGAATGCGATAAGGAATGCCGAAAGATTCCTTACAATGGATACTCTAAAAAAAAATTCCGTAAGAATCTTTTAAACTGCTTCACAAACACATTTGTCTTAGCTAGTATGTGCTACCGCTTATCAACTAGTCAGCAGTTTGCTCCCAAGTCTTCAGGAAAGCTGTGGAGTTCCAAGGCTGGCGTGTAAACGCAATCAACAACTCCTACGTGTTAACGCAATCAACAACGTGTAGGTCGAATGGCCTGGAGAAGGCAGCACACGTGTCCGATTAATTACTGGGTGTAGTTGCTCGTTCCATGTCATGTGCAGAACCCTCGGACGCACGCTGCACAAAATGTGGTGGGACAATGATTATTTAGGCAAATGTGCGGATGGAATTCAAGGCGCTCGAATGCAGTGCTGCTCCCTGGAACTTATGATGGAGCAAAAGCCGGGAGCAGTCGCTGCTACGTGGCTTCTCCCAATCCGATGGGGAATGTTGTTCAATTTAGCCAGTTTTTTTATTCTGCTTTCATCGAATGAGCGGCCCTGAAGCTGCCCGTGCGTTTCGATTTAGGTCCAAAGGGGCTGTCGAGGGGGCCAACACGTGCAAACAGTTGAGTTGTCATTATGATAGACCATCTTGGTCAAAAAGCTATTTATTTATCTAGAATAGCTTGGGCAGAAACTACAGTTTTTTTTCTTGCGCTACCGCACTACTGGATAATTGAAACTACGACCCAGCATCTGGCTGCTTACGTAAGATATTCTGAAGAGCACAAATCTACATCAGGCTGCTTACTTAAGATCCTCATGAATGGACTGAAGCCGCGCATTTTGTGTGAAACGCAAGGGTTTTCAGCCCGAACCGGTGCGTACAAGAAATGAGCGACTCCCTTGTGGAAATAAATACAGGCTGTTCTCCTTACGGTCAGTGTAGGTAGTGAGAGCATACACTGACAAAATACAGAACTATCTGGGTGTCGAGCCCGTCACAGGGGGAGTGAGGGAATCACGTGTTGACAGTTAATCAATACCAACAAGCATGCGGAAATACTGTACCCAACGAACTGAAATGACTGGATGGGAATGGAGGGAAAGTCAACCGAGGCAGTTGGCTAGGACACGATAGGCTGCAGGAAGAATCTCGCTTGACGTTCAGCAAGAGGGGATTCCGGCGACGGACGGTCGACGTGAAAGCGCTTGGATTCGCACCATGCTCACGAGATCACCTGACTGGTTCACCGAAGGCAGCGGGGGAGTGGGGGCGAGGAAAACCTCTGGACATCCGACGCGGAAATCTTTCTCGGCGAGCTCCACGCGAGATCTGAGGCAACAACAACCCCATGTCCACAATCTTCCCACACCTCCTTCTTCCCCCCCTTCCTCCCTCACTTGGTCCCCCCCAACCCAATTCGCCCGCCCCCACCACCATATTTGCTCCGTCCTCCTCTCTACCTTCCAGCAGATCCCTAATCTCCCGTTCATTCCCTTCCCCTTCCCCCATTCCTAACTTCCATTTATGGTTTGCTGCTGTCAATTGCTGATTGTTTTGACCCGACTGATCGGAATTTACCACTTACAACGATTTCCCCTGCAATGAGATTCCAGTTGGGTGTCCTTTGCGTTGTTATAGACTTATCCTGAAGCCCGTAGTTCAAACGTAGACAGACGTCCGCAACTTCCACGAACTAATATTTAGAGTGGAATAACCGCATTAGGAAGAAAGTAACCCGCTACGAGTGCGGACCCGCTACATTAGGGCCCGCTAAAGGTGGTCAGGTGTGTTAACAATCATGGATTCGACGTTCCAAGCTCCCTCATTACTCCATCCAGCCAGACCCGCCAGCGATAGCCGTAATCTCGAACCCGCACATACTAGCGCACAACAAGCAATATCCGGCGCACAGTCCGCATTCTCTGAATTCTCAACATCTGCCGCATGTCCCGACATTTCACGCTCCAGCACTAATTCCGACGCGAATTCCGCCGCCATGCCAGCACTAGACCGCCGGCCAAGTTGCAGCCGTGTACTCGCTGACGTGGAAATGGCGGCGCTGGAGGGCAAACTGGCTCTTCTCGAGTCGCAGCGGCAGCTCAGCGCCGTCAAGTGTCGCATCTTCGTCGACAAGATGGAATCAACAATGCAGTGTGCCGAGGAGTCCACTATCGAGAAATACGCAGCGTATACTAAGAAGGACACCGATTTGAGCTTTGAGGTGCCAGCATACGAACCCTATAGTAAGAGGGACAACGGTTTGGCACGGACGCTATCATCATCAGGCGCGAAGCAGCGCGCTTCGTACGAAAGATTGCGCGCACCGACCACGGACGGGAGTGCAGCTCGCAGCAGAAACAGCAGCAGCGGCGGCGGCGGCGGCGGCGGTAGCAGTGGTGACGGGCGGAGGGCGTACGAGCCTTTCGCGCCGCCGAGAGTCGACGGCGCGTATCGCCGGAGGTCCATCGACGTGCCGTCGGTGTCATCAGCATCGGCGCGCTGCGCGTCGTGGCGGGAAGATAAGATCTTCTACACCCCCAGTGCCAGCGGCATCGGCAGCCCTGCGCGCCACCTTTCCCGCCGCCGCAGCGGCTCCTTCCGCGCGCCTGTTGCCCCCCGCGGGACTCCGGACGCCGCCTGCGCCGAGGCGCTGTCCCGCGATGTGTTTCAGTACGATCTGCCTCGTGGCGGCGGCGAGGCTCGGCGCGCAGCAACTGCGGGGCGGCGATCGTTTCACACTACTCGGGAGCAGCGATACGGGCAGGGGGTCGAGGATCGCTGCGCCGCCGCAGAGCGCGCCGAGCTGAGCGGGGCTCATTGGCCTGCCAGTCAACTCAGCCAGCGGAGTCAACTCAGTCATTCGAGTCAACCGAATTTGCGAAGTCAAGCGAGTCTTCGAAGTCGACGGCTGTCGCAGAGAGATCTCGCTTCTGCGTCCAACGAATTCGACTGGCTCGCAGATCCGTCGCTGCCGTCGCGTGCGTCCACCGAACCGCCATCCAACGGCTGCGCTCGCTCCACGTCATCATCGTCGTTCATCGTACCGTCCGTCTTCTCGTCCTCCAACTCTATCGCCTCCACCTCCCCTTTCTGCGACTCATCCTTGGAAACAGGCTCCTCCCGCTCGTCCTCCCCCGCTTCCGCCTCGTCCGCCTCCCCCTCCAGCCCCGAAGCTTCCGCTCGCCTCCGCTCACCCTGGACTAATGCCGCGGGTCCCTTCCACCAACTTGCGCCCGTTTCCGCTGCATCCGCGCCTTGTAAACCTCCGTTTTCCGCTGCTAGCGCGCACACTGTGCCAACCGCCCCGCAGTCCACACGTGAGCCAACCCAAAATGGCCCGAGTGATAAAGAAGAAACCAGCAAGTCGCGGAGAGGCTCCTGGCGCCGGCGCGCGCAGCCGAAAGCGGAGGAGCGCGCGGAGAAAGGAGTCGAGGCGCAGGGCAAGCCCTCCGCGCCCCGCGACAGACGACGAATGAGCCTGGGAGGGTTCGCAAGCAGCCTGTTGGGAGACTTGCGGTACAAGTAATGTTGTAATCGTGCGTTATGTTCCAATAAAACGAAGCATCTTGAAGATGCATCACAAGATCCCCCCCGCACACTACATTGGTTTTCATAACAGCGAGGCCTCCTGCTGGGTAGTCACATCACACTGGTTCACATTGCATAGAGGGTACATACGGTACTACCATGCCTTGAAAATAATACCGTATCTAACACTGCTCCACCAATATCCATTGGAATTAGGAAATGAAGTGGTACAAGAACATACCCCAATGTATGCCACCAATTTGGCAGCTCAGTACGAGACTGAATTGACCACATGCCATAGCTAATAAAATTCCAGATGAACTAAGAAGAACTAGCATTGCTCCACAGCGGACACCAGATTAATTGTAACTAGACATCCTACCACACCACACCATCTAGTTAGGGTTTCTACAACTGGGCATGAAATATGTTGCATTTTACTCAAAGACCAATACACCCAGCAGAGTTAGTACACTTGGGAATAGGCGACTGGAAGCGTTGTCCCCGCTTGCACATATTGCCGACGCCGCTCGCAAACATGAGATTGAAATGGTCGTCTTTTGAAACAGTGTAGGTGTAGCTTCCCGATTTCGATGCTTTCTTGAGAGTCTTAGTGGCCTTGCTGGTCTTGCACTGGGCCCAGTACTTGGGTTGGGTGAATGTTGTTGGATCGGTGTATTGAGTGATAAACTGATGGATATCAGAACGCTGTGTCCATTTAAAAACTGCAACAACGGCAGCGAATCGGGTGGGCATGGGGAGGAGGGGTGAGGGGGAAAGGGGGGAAGGGGAAAGGAGGGGAGGGTGGGGGATAGGGGAACATTTGAGTCAGTTACGATGCCTCCCTCTTCTCAGACACAACTCGTATCAGAGTCGCATGATTCAGTGCGTTTGAGAGCGGTTGAATGCGTTTACATGCGATACAGTGCGGTGCGACACAATCCTGATGAGACGTTGTGCAGAAGGGTGCAGAGGGGGAGGGGCAAGGGTGCAGAGGGGGAGTGGCTAGAAGGGGGGGAGAGTGGGGAGGGAAGCAGGGGGTTGAGGAAGCTCAGCTGATCTAAACAGAGGGCAATCACAGTTTTTTTAAGGTGCCTCAGAAATCGTCTGTAGCCAACCAATGAAGAGGGTAAGAGCAGCGGCACCAGCGTCAGCAGTAGCAGCACCGCAATCAGCCACTCTGCACCGCACTCTGCCACCCCGCACCGCACTCACCCAGCTTGTCGCCCGTTTCAACAGGCGGGCACTCAATCGTCAGCAGGGCCCACAGCGAAAGCCATACCCCTCAGCCTGTTTGCACCGCATTCAGCCTCTCTGCACCGCACTCAGCCTCTCCGCATCGTACTTGACCTCTCTGCACTGCCCTCACCCTCTCCGCACCGCACTCACCCAGCTTGTCGCCCACTTCAATAGGTGGGCACTTCCACTTAATCGTCAGCGGGCCCCACGGCGACAACCTGTAAGGCCCGCCCACTTGAATCGTCTTCGCCTGGCATCGCGCGCATGAATGGAGATACACGGGCAAGAGAAAGAGGTGGGAGATACAACAAGAGACTAACAGATAAATCATATAAGGCCCACCCACTTGAATCGTCTTCGCCTGGCATCGCGCACATGAATGGGGGTGAGAGGAGGAAACACGGGCAAGAGAAAGAGGTGGGAGAAACAACAGAAGACTCGTTAGCGCAACCCTCGTTAGCGGAACTCTCATTAGCGAAGCTTCTCCTTGGCTCGTCCTACGTACGTCTCCCTGTCCCGTACGCTGGTCTTCAATCCGCTAGCCGTGCGTCGTGTGGGACTGTGGCATTGACCGAACGGTCAGGATCACACGGCACGGATCGCACGGCCAGGTTCGCACAAGCGCTCAGACAATCTTGAGTAAAAGGGAGGGGAAAGAAAAGAGACATTGGCGGTCAGGTGGGAAGTGTAGTTGCATTGGCGTTGGAAGTGTAGTTGCTGTTGCCTGACTTGCGCTACGGCGGCTTCTGATGCGCCGTTCAAAATAGACTGCTGCCCAAATTTAAAAATAGAGCTCTCGCTCTGTCCAAGAGTCGAGAGAGCAGCAGCAGCAGCAGTAGCAGACGGGACGGGTTTCAACAGGATTCTTAAAAAGATAAAAGAGAGAGAGAGAAAAAAGGGCGGCATGTGAAAGGTGTGGTTGTTGCTGTCACCTGGACTTGTGCGACGGCTGGCAACGAGAGATAGAGCAGCAGCAGACGAGACGGGAGACGGGAACGCGACGGGCGGCGCGTGTCGGGCGAAGGGCGACGGGCGAAGGGGCAAACGGCGAACGGCGACAACGACGGGCGATTGGAGACAGAGAAAATAGGATGGGGAGAACGAAGTACAGGCAAGGAAGACAAGAAATCAGTAGGGAGCAGATTGTGTGTGATGGAAGAGCCGTGGGGGTTGAGCAATGGCGTCGCTAGCTCTGGCGCCGCTACATAAACATAACGAGACGTGCTAAAACGGGGACGAAAGACGCCGCGAGGAGAATAAAAGGCAGAACATAGCATAAGCAAGAGAGGAGGCAAGGAGAGGCGCGCACTTGAGAGCAGGAGGGCGCAAGCGGTTGCTAGTAAGGCCAGAGAAACGCGGCGCGTGGCCATGGCTGGAGGCGCGCAACCAAGGGGTTTTCAACGCTGATAAATGCTGAGGAGAGAGTGAAGGAGGCACTCAAACGGGATACTGTAAAATGGCGCGAGGCACGAAAACAAAATGGAGGAAGGAATCCAGGAGGTCGAGGCAAAACTGTGTTCCTTGTGCTCTGTAAGTAAAGCTTGTTGAAGCATGAAATTGGGGTGGAGTGGGTTGGTTGTTGGTAGGAGTGGCTATGCTTTTAGCGGGGTTGGTTGATCGGTTGAGTTCGGGATCGCGGAAGAGAGTGATAGGAGCGGAACGGGCAGGGTAGTAAAAATTGTTGGAAAACATACTTAGCCTTTCAATCGTGTTCAAAGTTGATTTTGCTTAGCTAAAACATGGAACATCCGGAGCTGTGTGTCTCGGCGACAAAAGGTGTTCCACGGGCACAGCCAAACCCATTTCAGTCGATGGAGATAAGGCCCTAAAAACCGAATTCTACACCTCGGGATGCCGAGCGGAGCCGACGTGCCACACCGCCACCGAAAACCCACCCAGCAAACCAACAACGTGCGCGCGGCGAGGCGGGCACGCTGCTGCAGTTGGACTGTGGCACAAAAAAGACAACAGCGTCCAGAGTGTCGCGTCGCTATTTCCATCCAGTAAGAAAGCCGACTCCTCCAAACCTGAAGTACAGCCCACATGTCTGGTTCATGCACTGTACACGTGGGCGGAATTTTGCTTAAATGCCTGGCCGCTAGCACGGCACGGCTGGTGCCTTGCTTGCCTCACCTCGAGGTTTGGTTCGGAGAAGCAGTAGGTTGGCTTGCGCACTGAACGAGCTTTAGGACGTGGGCCCAATCGAGTTTGATCGCGACTGATCTGATCGGGTCGGATCTGATCGGGCTGCTTGTGATCGCAGTGCCCGAGCCGTCCGATCAATAGTAAGTTTTTCAGCGCCTGCACAGCAAGCGCGATACACTTACGTTGCAATTTCGTCCCCATACCAGCGAGATTGGCGACCAGATGTCACCTCGCGAATATATTCGTTTTCCTGTAATTGCAACAGTGTAACTGCTCGTGAGCATCGCTGTGGGCCCCGATCACGTGCGATCAACTGATCGCCTGTGATCGAGGAAAATCGACTCTGATCGGGATGAAAATCGGGTCTGATCGAGTTAGAGCGATTGGCTGATTGCCCCCGATTGCCTGAAATTGGCTTCCAGGATTCCTGGAAGTTGTTGGTCATTTCTGATCGAGGCGATCAGACCCGATTGGGCCCACGTCCTTAGAGTGTCTGGGCTGGGTACTGTAAAAATACCCATATGTCTCCCATAACGGGGAGACTGGAGCTAAGCATTTTAAAACGTCCTGTTTTAATAGGGTTATAGACAACCTATGTAAACAAATAGAAATTTCGTGCAAGTCTAAAAAAAAATCTCCTACAAGGTGGGTAGAAAGTAGTTGATGCTGGGTGGTCGGTGACTGGTCGCACCGCATCACGTCTGCGAGAGCTGGTTGGTGGCGGTGTTCGGTTCGGTGGTAGGTTCGGTTCACGGAACTAGTGGTGGTGTGAGTGGGTTCGGCTGATCGCGATTCGCGGTGTAGCAGACTCGGAGGTTTCTGTAATGCACCCCTCTCTCCTTTTGAGGTTTGTTTGTTTCCAACTTTCCACCCCTCCCACCTCACCGAACCAGCGAACCCGAACTGGCCAGCATCAGCTCACCATTTCCACCCACCTTTCATACTCCCGCCATTTGGCTAGACCAATGCACATGGGTATCATCAGGTATACAGAAGCATGAAACTAGAGTGAAAGTGATTTTTTGTTAGTACTCGTTAGCAATCTTGCAACGACCGACGCCCACCTTTTAGCGTTAGGGTTTCCACATTTCTTTCAACCTCTAGTGTTCTGCCTCCCGCTCATTCGCAACGTTGCCGCGACGGCTGTGGCTCGACACCTTACAACAATGTCCACGCGGCTCGTGCTGTTGCTAGCAAGCATAACGCTTCTCGCTCTGCTCTCAAGTGCGTAAGAACAATTGTCAGGCGACACTGGAGAAAATATTTAATATACTCTACTTCCAGTTTCCGCCCCCTGTTATCCCCTGCATTTGCGTTCGCGTTTGCGTCTGCGTCTGCGCTTTGGTATGCGTTTGCGTTTGGTTCTGCGTTTGCGTTTGCGTTTGCGTCTCTGGAAAACGCGGTCGTTTGTGAAACGCGTATTCTATCGTTTCGGTGAGCGAAGAACACGTGATGTGATGAAGATGTCACTCATCATTCGTCGCGACTTTTGAGTGGACTCAAAAGTCACCTCGGTGAGCGAGATGCACGTGATGGGAGCAGCTGCCAATGATCACTCGTCGCCCGCCCTTGTTCTGCTATGTTCGTTATTCCCCCCTTATTCTCTCCCCCACCGACCTCCCCACCCCCACTCCCCCCCGCCCCCCCTTCCCCCCCCCACCGTCCCCCCTTTTCCCCTCCCCCCCCTCCTCTCCGCCCTCCCACCTCGTTCGTCCACCCTTGTTCGTCCCGTTGTGTCCTGCTAAGCCCTCTCTGACTCCACGGTTCTGCTGCTCTTGTCGTGCCCCCCTTGTCCTGTCGCCTCTATTTATCCGCACCTGTTTTTTAGGCGCCTAAAAACAGACTCCGCACCGACATCACTGCTTCCTGCTGACCTTCCACCTTCTCTCTCCCCCGCTCTTCCATTCTCTCCTGTCCACTCCGCACTGCCGCTCCCACTCATAACACCCTCCTCTTCTCCTTCCCCTCTCCCTCGCCCTCCCTCCCATGACCATTCCTGTCCCCATGGCCGCGTCGTCGCTATTGACCGCGCCACGCGCACCTCTCTCTCCCGCACTTCCGCTCCCACTCATGAACAATCTCTCTTCTCCCCCCCCCCCCCCCCCCCCCCTCCCATGACCATTCCGCACCGCCATGGCCGCGGCGTCGTCGCTATCGACCGCGCCACGCGCACCTCTCTCTCCCGCGCTCGCGTTTTTCGGCGCTCCCTCCAACCGATTTGGCGCTGCCTGTGCCTGTTTCGGCGAACCAGGCTTCTCGCTGGCAGAGGTTAGCGCTCTCTTCTGCCCCATTCCCGTCTCCCCCTCGCCTATGGGCCTCCTTTCCGCCTATCCCCTCCCCTATCACCTCGGCCTATCGCCCTCCTTGCCCCCCCCATCCAACCAGGCTTCTCGCTCGCACAGGTTAGCGCTCTCTTCTGCCTCATCCCCTTAAAAAATATAAATCTATATTCCCGGGTAGTGTCCTTGGGTGGCTCTCTCCAGCCCATCTTTATTTGCGCATGAGTTTGAGTTTGCACATTTGAGCCTGCTTCCTAGTTGTTGCTTCCTAGTGTTTGGAAAACTAGGAACCCTAATTTCTCCCTGGTGTTTTGTCGCGTCCTCCCGGGACTGCTTCGGTTATATCAAGGCCTTGTTTTGAGTCGACTCAAAACAGTGTTTGGGAAACTAGGAACCCTAATTTCTCCCTGGTGTTGTCGCGTTTTGGAGACTAGTCCCCGGACTGATTCGGTTATATCAAGGCCTCACGCCCTTAACAACCCCCTCCCCTCCCTCTTTTCCAACCCCCCACCTTCTCCCCCTTATCTCTGCAGTACTAGTGGAAACTCGACAAACACTCACTTTGTTGCGTGCTGCTGCTTTTTTTCTGTTCTTGTTTTCCAATGGGCAGGCGAAAACGATTTATGTTGGCGGTCGCAATGCATGGAACCCGTGGGGCCCGGGAGTGAGGAAATGGAAGGGCCCTAACAAAGTCTTGAAAGGCGACACACTGGGTGAGTCATGCTCTCTCTCCCTCTCCCTCTCCCTCTCCCTCTCCCTCTCATTCTCTCTCCCCCTCTCTCTCTCCCCTCCTCTCTCTCCCCCCCTCTCTCTCTCCCCTTCTCTCTCTCTCTCTCCCCTTCTCTCTCTCTCTCTCTCTCCCCTTCTCTCTCTCTCCCCCTCTCTCTATCTCCCCCCCTCTTGCTCTCCCCCTCCCTCTCTCCCTCACTCATTCACTCACTCTCTCTCTCTCTCTCTCACTCACTCACTCACTCTCTCTCCCTCTCTCTCTCTCTCTCTCTCTCTCTCTCCCTCTCTCTCTCTCTCTCTCTCTCTCTCTCTCTCTCTCTCTCTCTCTCTCAAATGGTCCTTTGTATTAATTCAGCAGGGGGTACAGACATACAGTTTGACTCGTGAATCCCTTAGACCCTCTGACCCATTTACCCATCCCTCTGACCCTCCCCCCCCCTGAGTGACCCTCTACCCCTCCAGCGTGTGGAGGATGTCCCCTAGGTGCAGCGGCCATGGGTCCGCTGCCATCTGGGGGTGCGCCGCCTCGATCCCCGCCCTGGCCTTGGTGTGCAGGGCATTCGCCTATCTTGGTGTGCAGGGCATTCGCCTGGGAGCGCTGGAGGGCCACTGACCAGCGCTGGCTGAAGTGGCAGGCCATCTTCTTGGCGGATTTCGCCAAGGGGTTGGCCCTGAAGCAGTTCTCTCTCTCTCTCTCTCTCACACACTCTCTCTCTCACTAACTCACTCACTCACTCACTTACAAACCTCTGTTCTGTTTCATTCCAACAAAATGCTGCAGTGTTCAGATGGAAGAAAAAATCGAATGTGGTTATGCTGGGCGATGCAACGGACCCTGCGGCGCCTTATTATTACGGCAAGTGTACATACGACACGAACGATGCCACGCTTCACACTGTGATCGCGGAAGCCAAGGCCTCGGGATCTGCCAAATTCACGATTCCCAAGGACGCTCAGGCACTCCATTTTTGGTTCATCAGTACCGTTGGCAAGACATGCAAGAACGGGCAGAAATATGAAACGCCACCTATCATTGCACCGTAGTGATGGTAGGAGCAATTGTGTGCGAATGGCTGGTTGAAGTATCTGCATGCATGTTTAATAAATTACTGGTACTGTAGATAGGTTGCATCTATCCTTTTAGTAGTTTGTAAGTATGAACTGCCTACATTGAGCATCTGACAAGGAAACTGGAAGGCAGTGTAATTGGAGCAGCAGTAATTGCCAGTGCCTCAGATAGGTGGGTATGTTGGTCAGCAGCAGTGTGCTTTGGAGTTTGGTTTTGTCAGTTGTGATTGTAACAGTTTTGTCAGTGCCTACAGTTATGTCTGCTGGTTTGCAGCACCACAACAGGGGAACGCAGCAAATTGTTCTACTGTAAGAACCTCCAGGGTTCTAAGAACGATAAGCAAACTCCATTTCTATTGACAAATGCAGCAGTGTACCAAATGCATAGCACAGTACAGTACAGTCCGTACAGTACAGCATGGGAACACGCCCCCAAAGTGCCTGACACCATCCCCCACAGTTGCTGTGTGAAGGTAGGCCCCACTCCTGCCCCCACTCATGCCCCTTGGTGAGATGGGAACACGCCCCCAAAGTGCCTGAAACGAGCAATTGCGGCAGAGGAAGAGAGAAACGCATTAGGGGAACTCCATCAAAAGAAACATGCACGCACGCACGCACGCACGCACATCCACGAGTTCTTCTGCTCCCAGCAGGGAGTCACACCCTCTCTGCACCACCACCAGTTGCCGCCCACCACTCTTGAGGCACCTCAAACCTCAAATCTGAGAATTGGTTGACCCACTCACTGTGCATTGAGTCTGTCCACGAGCTCTTCTGCTCCCAGCAGGGAGTCACACCCTCTCTCCACCGCCACCACCAGCTGCCGCCCCCCACTCCTCCTCTCCACCACCCACGC
The DNA here is from genome assembly GCA_947471745.1 of Closterium sp. Naga37s-1. Taxonomy (NCBI): domain Eukaryota; kingdom Viridiplantae; phylum Streptophyta; class Zygnematophyceae; order Desmidiales; family Closteriaceae; genus Closterium; species Closterium sp. Naga37s-1. The sequence continues at coordinate 637,514 of CANJKZ010000978.1, forward strand.
GTTCCTCCCCACCTTCGATGCCACCTCCTCACTCTCCTCCTCGCTTTCCTCCTCACCCTCCTCCCCAAGCCACTCCCCCTTTTCCGCTCCTCGCCCTCCTTCCTCTCCTCTCCCCCCCTCTCCCACTCCCGCCTCTCCCACCCTCCCCTCTCCTCCCTCCTCCTCACTCATCCCTTCCCTCTCCCGATCTACTGCCCTGCTCCTAGCAACACTCTCCTCCCCCTCGCCTGCCCCAATTGTTGCTCCCCTTGCATCTTCCTCTCCCCTCCCCTCCTCTCCACCCTTTGAAATATTCGACCCTGCACCCTCCCCATCTCTGCTTGCTGCATGTCGCTCCCTTGACCCTGCAGCAGCAGTAGTCAGAGGGAAGAGCAGGAGGGCAGGCAGAGGGAAGAGCAGGAGGGCAGGCAGAGGGAGCAGCAGCAGTGGTAGCTGCCAATTTGGCAATCACATCTGTGAAAGCCATAGCAGGGAAGAAGCACCAGCAACAGGCACACCAGAAGCATAAAGATCAACACCCGCATTCCCCTCCCTTTACCTGATATTTTCAACTTCCTCTCCTCCTCCCCCCCAAGTAAATCCACCACTTCACTTCCTTCCTCCCTCCCCACCTCGATTTTTTCAGGTGACTAAAAAACGGCCTAAACTTTGAGACAGTTCAAAACCCACCCCCATACTTGTTTCTCCTCTTCCCGCCCTCCCAGTCAGCGCATTTCTTTGCTTCCTTCCTTCTCACTTGAGATAGTTTTTGGAGCGCATCACTTCTTTGAAACTAGTTCTTAGAGGGACATAAGGAATCGACTCATATAGGTGTTCTCAATCTTGAGGCACTTCAAAAAATAACCCATACCTTTCTCTCCTCTTCCTGCCCTCCCTGGGAGCGCATCCCTTCTCTTCCTTCCTCCTCCCTGCATCCTCAGCATTTCCTTCCTCTGCTGCTGCCTGTCCACCTCGTGTCTCATCTGGTTCAGCACTGCGAGGGAGTCCTGGGGGAGGGAAAGGGGTTGTAATTGGTGCATGGGAGGGAGAGGAGGTGCAGTTGGTGCATGGGAGGGAGAGGTGTTGGTTGGGATCGTCAATGCATCACCATTTGCGATGATCAGCAACACACCATCTCCTCTGCTGCTGCTGCCTGTCCGCCTCGTGTCTCATCTGGTTCAGCACTGCCAGGGAGTCCTGAAGGAGGGAGTGTAGGGTGCGGGGAGGGCATGGTTTCAGCGGCGCAAGGAAGGGAGAGGGAGAAAGGGAGGGAGAGAAAGGAAGAGGGAGAACGCAAGAGGGAGAAAGGGAGAGCGAGAGGCGGTGCAAGAATGTGAGAGGTAGCGGTTTGAATCGTCGATGCATCACCTCTTTTGATCCACGAGCACACAGTCGGGGACCAACCTTTGATAGGATGGCAACACACGGGGGTGAGCTTGCAGGGAATGGGCCACTTTTGAGAATTCTCACCGAAACTAGTTTGCCTCGACTTTAATCTCTTAGTGGATTCTTGAGTCGGATTTCTTGAATTTTCTTGTTTAAGCTGGAGATAACAAAAGATCATACTGTCAATCTTTTGCTAAAAGTTTCTGTTAGATGGCTGCTCGCCTAATCAAATGGCTGAAGGATGGCAACACACAGGGGTGAGCTTGCAGGGCGTGTGCCACTTTTGAGAATTCTCACCAGAAAGCGACCCTGGCGAGGGTGGTGACTTTGCAGGGAGGCGAGGTGGAGAAGGGGAGAAGAAGAGGGTCAGTGCAGAGTTAGGGAGAGAGGGGGATGGTATAGCGGAGTGGGGGAGTTTGATGAGGTGACAACCAACCTTGGCGAGGGTGGTGACTTTGCAAGGCGGGGAGGCGGAGAAGGAGCAGAGCAGAGGGTCGGTGCAGAGGTAGCGACAGCCCTGAATGTGGGCTGCTTGCGGGTTGATGTGGTGCCTTTGAAGCAACGCCTCCAGTGCTTCCATCTCCCTCAGGAGCTGTTGAGGGAAAGGGGGAGAAGAAGGGGAAATCTGAGCAACACGCACTGGAGGCAGCGGGTGAGAAGCCGCGGTAGCGGCAGGAAGCTCTGGATGTGGGCACAGGGCTGCTTGGGGGATGATGTGGTGCTGTTGACGCGACGCCTCCAGTTTTGAGTCGTCTCAAAACGATGATGTGGTGCTGTTGACGCGACGCCTCCAGTGCTTCCATCTCTTTCAGTAGCTGATGAGGGACGGGGGGGGAGGCAGTGGCCCATTTGCCCTTAATCTCACCTCACCTCGCAGACAAGGCAACACCTCAACTCACCTCGGGGTGTTGTGTTGGCCCATTTTCCCTTCATCCCTCCTCTGCTGCTGCCGTGATTGCTGGAGTGTTGGTTCTGTAAGAACTGAGCTTGAGCTGATAGACTAGTAATGAGCTCACAGCTCTTTAAGTATATCCGAAATGAGCAAGGTATGGATGGGGAAGAGATCGGGGGTAATCCCAAGGGGATTGGGGAAAACCCCAAGGCAATCTCCAATTGGTGGGTTGGAGATTGCTCAGTGATCACATTTGGGTTTGATTGGGACGTGGGTGTACACCCAACCAACACAAAGTGCAAACTACACTAAGCTAGAACATAAAAGGTACAAGTACAAAAGTTGAGATTGAGGGCTAACACTAACGCCCCCCCATAGATGTCAATCGAACTCAAGGCTGAGAAGGTGGGGCACACAGTCCCATAGCGTCAAGAAGACGATGGTGTGGAACCTTCTCATGGGGCTTGGTGAACAGATCAGCCAAGTTTCAGTCATAAGCAATGTACTGCACCTTCAGCTGATCACGCTGAACAAGGTCGCGAATGAAGAAGTGATGAAGCTCGATGTGCTTGTTGCGAGTGTGAAACACGTGAGTCGGGGAGAGGTGGATGGCACTCTTGTTGTCAGACCAGAGGGTGGGTGTGGACTGAGGGTAGCCAAATTCCTAGAGGAGGAAGGTGAGCCAACGAGCCTTCTGAGCTGCCATAGTCCCAGCGTACAGTTTTGCCTCACAAGATGAGAGGGAGACCATAGAGGACCTGGTGGAGCGCCAACAGACAACTCCACTACCAAGGGTGAAGCAGTAGCCGTGAGAGGAGCGTCAGTCAGTCTGATCATCTGCCCAAGAGGAGTCACTGTAGCCCTCTAGTTGAGGAGGAAAAAGACCACCAAGCGTGAGGACATGAGGTCATTGCAGTGCCGAGGAACAACATGTTGAGACGCACATCAGTAAGAGCACTAGCACTAGTACTAGCCTGAGCGGGTTCCTGTGCCTCGACTTGGTTGGTCTTACGAGGGCGCATCCAGTTCGGTGGCTTCGAGTCGACCCCATTGACGGAATACCATTCGTCGTCTTTCTTCTTGAAGCAAGTAGTGAGGGGGTGGTTAGCGCCACCACACACTTGTCCCTTGTGGTTGGCATACTTGACGCCGTAGGTGGACGGAGAAAAGCGATTGCACTGGAAGGGCGCCGAGGTAACACTTGCTTAGGCCACGGGAGTACGGAGGTCGTTGACCTTGGTTTGAGCTGTGGTGTCTTTATCGGCGGAGAGGAGTGAGGAGCATCTTCCTAGTCACCTCGTATGCTGGTGGAGTGAGTCCTACAAGAAGGGCTGCTGTCGGGGCTTGCTCGGGGAAGACTATGCCGAGTTCCTTAAGTTCGCCATGAATGGTTTGAACCTTGGCGATGTAGTCGGCCATGCCCGGTGAGTCCCCCAGGCGGACCTGAAACATGCTCGGTATAAGGATGGCAACCCCGACTGCCGTTGTGTTCATGAAGTGGTCATGAAGGTGCTTTCATATGGCGTTGGAGGTAGGGTAGTTGTGGTAGGTGTTGACGAGGTCGGGAGGGGTGGTGCCGATGAAGACTCTGATGATAGCCGCATCAACCTTCTCTCACAACAGCGGCACTTATCAACGGCTTCCTCGTACACCCTAGTTGCCTCCACATTGGGATACGACGGCGCCGTGGGGTCTCTTGTCGTAGTTGAGTAACACATCCTTGAGATCCAACCCTTGCACCTCATGGCTCAAGGGGTGCTTGTCAACCCCGTAGCTCCACGTTTTGTAGTTGGAGCTAGTGCCATCGAGTTCAAGGCGAAGCGGGCTGATGGGGTTGGCGATGGTGGAAGAAGCGATCGCCATGATGAAGAAGACCCCCAATGTCTCACGCGAAGCCCCGCCCTTAAGTCACCGATAGAAACAAGAAACTTCAGAGCATCGCGGCACGGCGATTCCGAAATCTGAAGGTCGGGAAGAAAAAAAAATGTCAAGGTTGGCGATTTCAGAATGTCGCGTAGAAGGATTATTCAGGTCGACGAAATTAAGTAAGAACTGCATATTTCGGTAACGAATAATTAATTCTAACCCTACGCTCACACACCCCCCCACACACCGCCCACCCCCCCAACCCTGTCCCGCAGTTCGCGGCTTCACGGCTGCTCAGCTTCACGGCTACATGACTGCTCTGTTTCACGGCTGCACCTATTCAGCCGCACCTGTTCGGCTTCAACCGTTAACGAGAATGGGTGACGACATGGTAGGTTGTCGAGAACGCGGGAATGGTGGGATTCTCACCATGAACGGGAAGAACCACCAATAAATACCATAGCGACGAGTAGCTTTAGCGAAACCCCCAAATCGTCGCAACGTGACGGTGGGAAGAATGGCTCGGGAGAGAATCCGGCCAAGGAAGGTTAGGACGATGACGATCCTTATCGTCGAGCGACTAATGTTGAAAGTGGTTTTGCCGAAGAGTGCGGGGAAAGATTCCGCGAAGGTAGAAGGATCACGATCCGCGTGTGTGGTTGAAGCGCTCTGATACCATGCAAGACCTGAGGTTGAACTCATATACTAGTAATGAGCTCAAAGCGCTTTAGTACATACGAAATGAGCAAGGTATGGAGGGGGAGGGAATCGGGGGTAATCCCAAGGGGTTTGGGGGCAATCCCAGGGCAATCTCTAATTGGTGGGTTAGAGATTGCTTGGTGACTTAGTTGCGGAAGACGCTCGACCTTTCTTGCGTCTAGCGTCTAGACGCAGCGTCTAGACGCTAGACGCAAGACGCACCTTTAGACGCTAGACGCTTGGGCAAAATGTTTTCGGGCAGCCCGAATTTTTTTTTCCGCACGCGCGAAATTGAAATTAGCCATTTCGACGCGAAATTTAATTTCGCGCCATTAGAACCCCTTCCCACCCATTTCGACCATATAAACCAGCCCCCCAAGCAATTTTGAATCCCCCCCAACCAAAATTGAACACAAACCTCACTTCACCGCTTGGTATCTAGAAAACCCAACCTCTATCGCTAACCACCAAAAGGTTGGGGAGCACAAATCCCTCATTTCTTCCAAATCTCTTTCGAAAACCCTTAGGGTTTAGCTAACCATGTCTTCTCGTAGCCATTGGTCATGGTACGGGGAAAAATTGACCCCATTGTGACATACGTGCATGTCCCCCACCCTCCCCATGCCCCATAGATTTTTTTTTGGTCTGCCCACTTTTTTTAGCCTGCCCGGGCTTTCGTCTAATCCTGCGTCTAATCTGACTCATCTAGCGTCTAGCGTCTTAGACACTGCGTCTAGACGGACGCGTCTAAGACGCTAGACGTGTCTTCCGCAACTAAGCTTGGTGATCACATTTGGGTTTGGTTGGAATGTGGGTGTTCACCCAACCCCAACCAACACAAAGTGCAAACTACATCAAGCTAGAATATAAAACGTACAATTACAAAGTTGAGACTGAGGGCTAACACTAACAAGTTCCACCACCAGGGCTGTCAGTCCTCACCTCCGGTGCAGATTCGTTTGACCAGCTTCTTCATTCCTCCTCTGCCCCTCTCTTATTGTTGCTGCTGCTGCTGCTCATATTCTACCGCTGTTTCTGCTGCTGGTAGTGGTTTCACCACCAGGGCTGTCAGGTCAATGACGAAAAGCACTCGCAGCACTCGCCGAGTCGCAGACAAGGCAATCAACTCACCTCAGGGTGCAGGTTGGTTTGTCCATCATCATTCCTCTTCTGTCCCTCCCTTACTCCTGCTGCTGCTGTTGGGAGTAGTGGTTCCACCACCAGGGCTGTCAGGTCTTTGACAAAAAACACTCGCAGCACTCCCACCACTCCAGCTCCTTCTCCCCCTCCCCCTCCCCCTCCGCCTTCCCTTCCACCCTTTTCCTTCGCCACTTTCTCTCCCCGTTCCCCTCCCCCAGCAGCACCTCCTCCCCCCACCCCTCCTCCTGCTCCTCCTCCTCCCACCTCTACCCCCAAAGACCGTAAGTGGACTAGAGGGGGGAGAGGGGTGTTGGTTTGGGGATCTAATCCCCATGCTGACGTTGAAAGGGATTGGCCTGACGTGGATTTGGCCCAGGATGATGGGCGAAGGGGGAGGGGAGGGGAGGAGTAGGGGAGGGGGAAAGGGGAGGAGTGGGTGGGGGGGTTGGAGGCGGAGGGGGAAGGGGGGAATGGCTGGTTGGGGTTGGGGCAAGCAGAGGGGGAGAGAGGGGGAGTGTGGGCGAAAGGGGAGAGATGGACGATTGAGGGGGTGGAGGAGGAGCGAGGGAGGGTGGGAGTGAGTGAGGGAGTGAGAGAGGGAGTGAGTGAGGGGCTGAGGAAGGAGGAGGTGCGACGGGGGGAGGGGGAGGAGGGGCGGTGAGAGGAGGGGGAGGAGGAGGCGGAGGAGGAGGAGGTGAAGGGGGAGCGAAAGGGGGAGAGGGAGCGAAGGATGGAAGAGGAGGAGGAGGGAGGGGAGAGGGAGGAGGGGAGAAGGCGGAGACAAGCGTATGAGTGTAGTGCTGCAGTGTCAGTCTGGTGGAAGGCGGGAGGGGATGGAGGAAAGGGGGAGAGGGAGAGGGATGGGGGGGGGGGAAGAGGGAAAGGGGGACGGGGGGAGAGGGAAAAGGGGGAGAGGCTACTTCTGAGTCGACACAAAATGCGCAGGCATGCATAGGAGTGAAGTGCTGCAGGCATGCATAGGAGTGAAGTGCTGCAGGCATGCATAGGAGTGAAATGCTGCAGGCAGTGTCAGCCTGAGGGAGGCAGCGAGGTGGGAGCGGTGGGAGAGAGGTTAGAGGTGTGAGAGTAGTGAGAGGGAGGAGGGGAGAAGGTGGGAAGAGGTGAGAAGGTGGGAGGAGGAGCGAGGGGATGGAGAGTGGTTAGAGGGGGAGCGGTGAGAGGAAGGGGAAAGATCAAAGCAATAAAAGAACAGGGGTGATTTTTGAGATGTACGTGAAAAAGAACAGGGGTGATTTTATAGATTTACGTGAGAAAGAACAGGGGTGATTTTTTAGATTTACGTGAGAAAGAACAGGGGTCATTTTATAGATTTACGTGAGAAAGAACAGGGGTGATTTTTTAGATATACGTGAAAGAACAGGGGTGATTTTTTAGATTTACGTGAGAAAGAACGGGGGTGATTTTTTAGATCTACGTGAGAAAGAACAGGGGTGATTTTTTAGATTTACGTGAGAAAGAACAGGGGTGATTTTTTAGACTAACGTGAGAAAGAACAGGGGTGATTTTTTAGATTTACGTGAGAAAGAACAGGGGTGATTTTTTAGATTTACGTGAGAAAGAACAGGGGTGATTTTTTAGATTTACGTGAGAAAGAACAGGGGTGATTTTTTAGATCAATGTGAGAAAGAACAGGGGTAATTTTTGAGATCTACGTGAGAAAGAACAGGGGTGATTTTTGAGATCTACGTGAGAAAGAATAGGGAAAGCAAAAGGAGAAGCAGCCGAAGACTGTGCAAGCTAAGGAAGGGCAGCAGGGGCATGAGTGGTTGCTACCGGGGAGAGGGTGGAGGCGAGCAGCAGGTTGTGGCAGAGCGGCAGAACAAGGCTCTGGGTTTGACTCAGATAATTACCAAGGAGAGGGCATGAGTGAGCGAGTGGTTACCGGGGAGAGGGTGGAGGCGAGCAGCAGGTTGTGGCAGAGCGGCAGAACAAGGCTCTGGGTTTGACTCAGATAATTACCAAGGAGAGGGCATGAGTGAGCGAGTGGTTACCGGGGAGAGGGTGGAGGCGAGCAGCAGGTTGTGGCAGAGCGGCAGAACAAGGCTCTGGGTTTGACTCAGATAATTACCAAGGAGAGGGCATGAGTGAGCGAGTGGTTACCGGGGAGAGGGTGGAGGCGAGCAGCAGGTTGTGGCAGAGCAGCAGCGCCCCGCCTTGAAAGGCGTCTGTGAGGCGATGGGCGAGCAGCAGAGCAACGCTTGGGGCTTGGGGTTCGGGGTTCTGGGTTTGGGGTTCTGGGTTTGGGGTTTGGGGTTCGGGGTTCTGGGTTTGGGGTTTGGGGTTTGGGGTTCGGGGTTCTGGGTTTGGGGTTTGGGGTTTGGGGTTCGGGGTTCTGGGTTTGGGGTTTGGGGTTTGGGGTTCGGGGTTCTGGGTTTGGGGTTTGGGGTTCGGGGTTCTGGGTTTGGGGTTTGGCTGGGGTTACCGGGGAGAGGGTGGAGGCGAGCAGCAGGTTGTGGCAGAGCAGCAGCGCTGCTCCTTGAAAGGCGTCCGCCAAGCGATGGGCGAGAGACTGGTGGGAGGGGAGCGGGATAGAGGAGAGAGGGAAGGAAGGGAGAAGCAGAGCAGGAGCAGGGAGGGAGGGGTGTAAGAGAGAGGACAAGACAAAGACGCTGCAGTGCCCCCCCTGAGAGGCATCTGCCAGGGGATGGGCGAGTGACTGGTGGGAGGGGGAGAGACGGGAGAAAAGGGGAGAGATGATTGAGTTCTGGAAAGGGGGGAGCGGGGTAAATGACAGGAAAGACGGAGGGGTAGCAGCCCCCCGCCTTGAAAGGCATCTGGCAGGGGATGGGCGAGTGACTGATGAGAGGGGGAGGAGAGCAGGGGGGAAAGGTGGGAGGGAAACGGGAGTAGTAGAGCAGGAGAGGCAGCTGGAGAGGGAGTCGAGGGGAGAAGGCAGGCGGACTCAAGAAAGGGCGGTGTGAGGAGCGGTTGGAAGAGGTGGGAAGGGGTTGAGGGAACAAGGGCGAAGTTGAATTGGAGACAGGAGAGGTGGTTGGAGAGAGAGTCGAGAAGAGCAGGCAGGCGGACTCGAGGGGTGAGGGGTGAGGGGCGGTTGGAAGAGGTGGGGTTGGTGGGGGGCATTCAGGGACTGGGGAGCAGGAAGAGTGAGGGAGCGGGGAAGAGTGAGGGAGCGGGGAAGAGTGAGGGAGCGGGGAAGATTCAATTGACGACAGGAGAGGGAGTGGAGGAGAGAAGGCAGGCGCAGTCGAGGAGGTGTGGGGCATGCATGTGCATGTGCATGTGCATGCCACAGCGAGTCACCAAAGCGGGGAGAGAGTGGCTCACCAGGGCAGGGAGAGTGAGGGAGCGTGGAAGATTCAGTTGGCGGCAGGAGAGGCGGCTGGATAGGGCGTCGAGGAGAACAGGCAGGCGCACTCGAGGAGGTGTGGGGCGGTTGGAAGTGGTGAGAGGGGGTGGTTCGTGGAACAAGGGAGAAGCAGGCTCACCAGAGCAGGAAGAGTGAGGGAACGTGGAAGATTCAGTTGACGGCAGAAGAGACGGCTGGAGAGGGAGTCGAGGAGAGCAGGCAAGCGGACCCGAGGAGGTGTGGGACGGTTGGAAGTGGTGAGAGGGGGTGGTTCGGGGAACAAGGGAGAAGCAGGCTCACCAGGGCAGGAAGAGTGAGGGAACGTGGCAGATTCAGTTGGCGGCAGGAGAGACGGCTGGAGAGGGAGTCGAGGAGAGCAGGCAAGCGGACCCGAGGAGGTGTGGGGCGGTTGGAAGTGGTGAGAGGGGGTGGTTCGGGGAACAAGGGAGAAGCAGGCTCACCAGGGCAGGAAGAGTGAGGGAACGTGGCAGATTCAGTTGGCGGCAGGAGAGGCGGCTGGAGAGGGCGTCGAGGAGAGCAGGCAGGCGCACTCGAGGAGGCATTGGAGCAGAGAGGGCGAAAGGGAATGTGAGGGCGGAGGGCTCTGGGGACCCGCCTGGGAGGGATGAGGAGGGGAGGGGAGGTGCAGTCAGGGGGAAAGAGGCAGGAGCCTTGAAAAGTGAGGGGTGGTTGGAAAGGGGGTGCTCTGGGGACCCACCTGGAGGGATGAGGAGGAAGTGCAGTGGGAGGAGTGAGGGCAGGAATCACTGGTCGAGTTGACTCGAAAATGAACTCGAGGAGGTGTGGGGGTTGAAAGGGCGAAGGGGAATGTGAGAACAGAGGGTTCTGGGGACCCGCTTGGAGGGATGGGGGGGAAGTGCAGTGGGGAAGGTGGGGAAGGGGGGAGCGCAATGAAGAGGAAACGGGGAATCACTGAGTTTTTATTCGACTAAAAAATGGACCCGTGGAGGTGTGGCGGAAGAGAGGGCGAAGGGGAATGTGAGGGCGGAGGGTTCTAGGGACCCGCCTGGAGGGACATGGGGGGGGAAAAGGGGAAGCACTACGTTTTGAGTCAACTGAAAAAAAGACTTGAGGAGGTGTGGACTGGTCAAAAGGAACGGACTAATCGGAACAGCGGGGGCGGAACGACGTGCACGATCCACACACGACCGAAGAGACACAGAACTGTGAGGAAGGCTGGGAGGAAGGCTCACAGGCAGTTACATGCCAAGTCAGAATACAGAAGAGAAGTGCGAGGGGGAGAGGGAGACAAGCACCTGTGAGAAAGTCAGGGAGGAACGCTTGCAGGCAGGCACGGGCTAAGTCTGCTGAAGGGGGAACGGCAGATGGGGAATCATGTGAAGTTGTGCTGGACTCAAGATTGGATGAAGGATTTGAAGAGGGCCCAGTTGTTGCTTCTGAGGGGAGAGGAGGAGGAGGAGGGGGTTGGGGTTGTTGCTGCAACATGCGGTCGATGCTGCCGAAGAAGAGACAAAAGAGCGCATGCGCCTCCACCAGATACTGCCGAAGAGCCTCGTCGCGCACTGTAGCGTCGGGCGGCATGACGCCGTTGACCCCCCGACACTCCACCACCTGAGATTCAATTAGGGCATATCGTGTTGGGAAGGGGAGGGGGGGGGGGGGGGAGCGGGCTGGGGGGAATGTGCGAGAGGAACAACGCCGTTCACCCCCCGACACTCCACTACCCGAGGGCATGGACGGAGGGCGGGTGGGAAGGCATGGGAAATCGAGTCAATGGTGGGTGGGGGAAGGGAAGGGCAGAAAGCATGGAGAAAATGGAGGAAAATGGAGGAAAATGGAGGAAAAAGGGGGAGTGGGGGATAAAAATATGAGAGCATGGAACCACATGTCTCCTGTGAGCGATTTTTGAAAATTCTCCAAAACCACACGGTTCCATCACCCTAATTTCGCAGTTTTGAGTCGACTAAAAAAAAACTCCAAAACCACACGGCTCCATCACCCTAAAGGGCACTAATGACCGTGACTATGAGCGAGCCCCGTTCCCTCACCAGCACCATGAATATGCCTGGTTCACACTCCAGCAGCACGTGCCGGTGGAAATGCGCTCGCATCACTTCACAGGGACGATTGGGGGAGAATATTCTGCAAGGGCCGGGGAGGGGATGGGGGCGGTGGAGGCGGGGGGTGAAACGGAGAGAGGAGGTGGGTTGGCGGCACCAGGCAATGGGGGGCGGTGGAAATGCGCTCGCATCACCTCACAGGGACGATTGGGGGAGAAGATTCTGAAAGGGCCAGGGAGGGGATGGGGGGGGTGAAGAAGGAGAGAGGGAGTGGGTTCAGGCAAGGAGAGGAGTGTGGGGGTGGGAAATAGGAGGTCGGGGACAGGGGGTGGAGACAGCAGCAGGTTCACACTCCAGCAGCAGCAGCACTCCAGCCAAGGAGAGGAGTGTGGCGGTTGAAATGCGCTCGCATCACCTCACACGGGCGGTGGGGGGAGAAGATTCTGGAGGAGGGAAAAAAGGTGGGTAAGGGTAGAGGAGAAAATACAAGGAAAATGCAAGAAGAGTGGAGGAGTTGGGTGGGGGAAGGGGAGTGGGGGAGAAGGGGGGGGGGGGAGGGGGGGGTGTTGCCTGCCGGGAAGGTTGGATGAGCGGAAAGAAGGGAGACAGGCAGGGAGGTACGGATTCTTTTCTCACAGCAAGGAGGGGCGGGGGAGAAGAGAGGGAGGGATCTTAGGCGAGGGGGGGTTGGGGGAAGGGTGGCGGGAGTGAAGGCACACGGGGCGGAAAGATGAGGGGAAAAGGCGGAATGGGGGGGATTGGGAATGGAGCAGGGATTGGAAGTGCAAAGGGAGGGAAGGAGGAGGAGAAGAACGAAGAATCGCAGTAGGACGGCGGAGTGACCACTCCTGAATGAAGCTGAATTCGTGGAAAAAAACTCCTAGCGCGAGTGCAATTACAGAAAGTGTGACTGTATCAAATGACCTGGTGAATGCGAGGAGGCCCTCACAGAGGCCCAGCAGCGCCACTTGCTCCGACGGCGGAGTGGCGGGCGGAAAGAATATGCCTAAACGAGTATGACTATATCGAGTATGACTATAGCGAGTGACTTGGTGAAAGCGAGGAGCCCCTCCCAGAGGCCAAGTAAAGCGACTTGCTCCGACGGCGGAGAATATGACTACTGGTGTGACTGTAACGTATGTAACTCTGGCGAGTGTGACTATAGCGAGTCACATTCTATAGAGTCACCTGATGAATGCGAGGAGGCCCTCCCAGAACCCCAGCAGCGCCACTTGCTCCGACGGCGGAGTGGCGGGCGGAAAGAATATGCCTAACGAGTGTGATTATGCGAGTGTGACGATACCTGGTGAAGGCGAGGAGGCCTTCCCAGAGCCCCAGCAGCGCCACTTGCTCCGACGGCGGAGTGGCAGGCGGAAAGAAGAACAGAAGCTTCTCCGCCTCTTCCCCCTCCCGCTTCCCCCGCCGCGAGTCGAACACGCACACGCGCACCGCGCTTCCCGCCGCGCCGCCTCCTCCGCTGCCGCCCATCCCGGCTCCCCCCGCGCCCGCTCCGCCTTTTCCAATGCCGTGGGGGACACGTGGAGGGGCAGGAGTGGGGAGAAGTATCGATCCTACGGCGATTTCTGCGCCGACCCAACAGACATGCGCGGAAGGGCTGGTGAAGTGCGGAGACGCGAAGTTGCGGAAACGCGGAGATGCGGAATGAGAGGTGGCAGGTGATGGCTCAAGAGTCTACGCGGTATTTTCAGAAATTATTAAAGCGCGTCGCAGGCCCAGAGGGATGAGAAAATAGTAGGCTGCTTCCAACTGGGAAACATCGCGCGATTAGGAAATGGCTAAGGTCGATTTTTGCCTTGTCACGAAAGCGGTTCGGATTCTCCGAGAGAATATCTGGGCGAAATTGCGCTCATCGACCGCGCCTGCTGGTCGAATTCGATCGACCACTAATACCGTGCTTTCTTGGCGCCGGTCGAGTTAGATCAAATTCTTTTCAAGATCACGTTGATATATGTGAGCTTCGCACTATTATAAATTTGATTATCACAAATATGCCGGCGGGGCTGCTTATCGAGAGCGCCTATATGATGAGTATTTCGACATCCAGTGCATACCTAGCCCATGTGTCCTGGACCGAACCTGCAGTCACCACACCGGAATTGTCAACGGTACGCAAAGCAACAAAACACTTGGAGCTCGGTTTCTGATTGGCAAGTCGATTTTCTAGTCCACCGAACCGAAGCACTGTACAGTAGACGTAAAACGTTCTGACTTCGTTTGGACGGACTTGGTTGGACAGATTCGGGACTGTGGCTGTGGTCCGTACGGTCAAGTTCTCCACCGAGCCTAACCACACCGAAACGCTCTTGTCGCTTGAGTCCTGAGCCCGAAACGTTGGAGCCGATCGACGAGAAAAAACAGTACGGCGAAAAAGGCTACAGAGCGTTTAGATGTGGTTAAGTGCAGTTAGGGCTCGTACCTGAACGAAAACAGCACTCCTAACTTCACCCACCATAACTGGTCGCCTAACTTACTGAGCATCCTAGTCTACGTATCGCGTCAGAACAGACGGACCGTCGGGCGGACGGCAGGTATATAGTACATCGCCAGTAGGGAAACTTTGCATCGGTGTGTCACATGGAGATAGACGGACCGTCAGGATGGCGGTCAGAACAGGATGGATTCGTTGTCGCTTCTTTCTGTAACATCTCGATCCACTCACCTGGTCTCGATACGTCGAACCAGCTGTGAGGAGGAAATGTGAGGAAACATGATTGGTTGAAATTTGAATGGAAGCGAGACTTGGGTTGGAATTGACTTGATTGGAAAACTAGCAAATCAGAACTCTGCTATACAATTGTGACAGAACTTACGCGATAGGTTTGAAAACAACCCATGTAAGTTCAAACGTCACCCTTGTCCAACCAATCAGAACATACTCACACAAAGTGAGTGGACGGAACTTCCGCCGCTGGTTGGAAATAGAACCAATCAGAAACAACCAACTTAAATCCAACTCGACTCTCCCTTGAAATTGCAACCAATGCAACAACTCAGGTTTGTGATAAGTGTGCATTTTTATCCTTGCTGTCTATGATCTAATTGGTTGGAAATCCCAACCATTGCCACATGGGCAAGGCCCATGGTGGTGCACCCTTCCTTGCCATGGGGAAGGTGGCTGCACCCCAAAGGGGTCTAGGGAGGGGTCTGAGCCTTTGGAGGTTCATTCTTCATTCCTATGCCCAACTAATCAATTGGGAAATAGGATTGCTCTCTCTCTCTCTCTCTCTCACAAATTACCTTCCAGAGTTTGTTACTGCATTTTCCAGCACTTTCTAGACTTAGTAGATTTCAGGAGCTACTATTCTCTGTTTTGTACTAGAACCTATCTATATATGGGTAAATGCCCTTTTATTTAGCAGATCCGTTACACTTTCTGTTTTCTCTCAGCGTTTAGAATCATTGCTCGTCCATTACAAAGTTGTATCTCGCCTGAGTCTATTATTAGTAGTAAACATCTAAGAGTACAGGCGGAAGCCGCATCACAGCGTCAAATCAAGAACAAGATCCTGCTCTTCTTTTCTAGGTGAAGCTAGTTTCGTGAAACACGACATTTCGCCATGGCGGATGCTGAATCCACTCCTAGCGTCCAGACTGGAACGGTGAGAATTCTTTCAGTTCACAACTTTCAATGGGTTTAACTGTTAGGCCGACGCCATGATATTGCGAGGTTCTACGCTGAAACGGTGAATCACAGCGGTGGAATCGTAACATGATGCATTAACATAATGATGGTGTTTCATCCATGTAGCCTTTTCTTCGAGTGATTTTTAGTACAATTTTTGCCGCGACCCACATCCGTTTCCTAGTAAAGAGTAGCCGCTGCTCTCTACTTGAGGTGTGCTTTCGTTTGTTACTCGGTTTTTCTTGAGCGAATGCTTCTTATTTTTTTAATATAAATCTGGCTCGCTATGCCTAGCTATCAGACACAGGATCGGTTCTTCCGAACCTGAACCGAGCCTGAACCTTCACATAACCCCCTCACATGAAGTGGTTCAACAGTAGCCTTTCTGTTATTAACCTTTTCAGCGCGACCCCACCCCTTTTCACGCATAACAACTGCGGCGAGGAGCTCTATGTGCACCAGACGAGCATCACGAGGGCTGCCGAGCCTATATCCAAACCTGATCCGAGCCTGACCCCCACTTCCTGAACCTGACCCCGCAGGTGACGTTGTACAACTCGAGCAAGGGCTTCGGGTTCATCGCGCCCAATAACGACGTGCACCATACAGACATCAAGAGCGGGGGTCTCCGCGTCCTAGAGGAGGGCCAGGTCGTTGAGTTCACCATCTAGACCTCTTCTGACGGCCGCACCACGACAAAAAATGTTGCTGTGAAGCCCTGGGGGGGTGAATGAGGATGCTGGGGTGGTGGGTGTTATGGTGGAAGGGGGGCTGTTATGGTGGTGGCCAGTTTCCAACCCAGAAGGTAGCACAAAAGGTGTAATATCAGGCTCTTGTCTAGTGGGGTTTACGGTTTCAGGTTTTATTAAGGTCGTTACCTGTTTACAAACATGCAAACAGCAAGATGAACATACAAGCCTATGCTAGGCTCCCTCCAGGGGAGCACGTGAAACACGTCATCCTCCCGCCACTGGGGCGGAGGTGCACGGGGGGCGCATATCCGGCTGGCATGTGAAGTGGCGTGGATTGCTAGGGAGGTCGATAGGAATCGTTGACTAGCCACGTGGTTTGAGTTTCGGATGGATTGCCGGGGAGGTCGATAGGAATCGTTGACTAGCCACGTGGCTTTGAGTTTCGGATGGATTGCCGGGCAGTTGGGTTCTGGAAAATGAAAGAAGCGGTGTGCGACTGCCAGGTTGACCCTGCGGGTAGCTCGGAGGCGTTTGTTCTTCGAGCCCTTGGAAGCCCTCCAGATCAGAATCTTGAAGGCAAGTAGGAACAAGTTGAGAACGGTATGGAGGGATTCGTAGGTTTTGAAGGGGGTTTGTCTGTATCTGTGACTGCAGCGCGAGTTCCAGATAACTTTTGCTACCGTACCAACCAGCAGGCTCCACGGGGCCACTTGACCGGCTGTTGACTGCAGTGGAAACAGAGTCAACTGCGGGGATGTAGAAATTCCTAAGTGAGCACGCGCGGACCGTTGGAGAGCTTCAGTGATTGGCTTCGGCACACCGCATTCGAAGAACACATGAGGAAGCGATTCAAGAACTCCTTGATTACAGCCCGAGCAGATGCCCTTATCTGCCGAGAAGGTGAAACGCGATCCTGATGGTAGTCCGCGAGAGTATAATCGGTAGAGTACGTCACGCTGGGAAGAAGGTTGTTCCAAAAGGAACGCGTGTGTGTAGTCCGGAACCAGGAAAGGTCCTGGCGCTGGGAGGATGTTACCATCTTTGAGCATGTGGAAGCGGCTGTTGCTCGTATGTCATATCCCGAATCGTTGATAGGGCTGGGGCACCGTCTTTCAAAATCTCGAAGTGTGTTGCCAGCCCTGCACCAGAGCAGAAGGTGCCTCCGAGCCATCTATCTGAGACGTGGACCGCGACGGTCTCTGAGATTGATAGCCGACGTCTTGACACTGCTTCCTTCGAGATTCTGCAGATATGATCCACATCGTATGTGTTAGCGAAAAAGGAGTTATAAGGAAGGAGTTGATCCACTTCGAAAGTGACACGGGGAGGAGCTTGCATGTCGACGGCGAGTAAGACCCAGTCACCGATGTCCAGTGGTACTAAGCTGTGCGATGTAGCCAACGCGGCCCACCAATTCGATGGCATGGCATGATAAATCTCATGGATAATCCGCCGGCTGCATGGGTACTCCTGTGGGGGTTATTTCTGCATGATTTCGGCGTCCGTTAGGCGTCGAGCTCCAGACTCGTCTTGTCGCACGATGTGTCCAACACGAACTTCTTCTGTTAGCAAGAACAGCTCGTCTTTAATGCGTCCAAATGGCCGACCGCCAGGCTTGGTGACAAAGCGGTTGAACGGGACTGGTTCTGCCAGAATACACCAAAATTCAGGTCTGGGGGGGAGAATGGAGAGGTGAAGTGCCATGATGCTATGCAGTTCTTCACGTAGCCGTCCTGGTACAATGTCGGGAAGGAAGGGCAGGAAATCTTCATGGAGGAGAAATGCATGGAGACCAAAAGGGATGGGAGTGCAGATGCGAGCGACTGCGGCTTCTGGTAGCGGGGAGAATCTCCGAAATGCTCGTTGAGCGTTAAGCGCGAGGATCTGTGTCGAAGGCTTAATAGCTCTACTTTGTTGTAGACCGTGTTATTCGTAAGAAGACGGGTAGTGCGTCCCTGTGGGCAGTATTTGGAAGACGAGAGGAAATTACCCGCGACTGCATTTAGTGCCTGTAAGGTGGGTGAGGGGGGGGGGTTGAAATCGGCTGGGGAATGTGAGCACCGAGTTGAGGTAGGTGCTATTAAGCCTGTTACGGCACGAGGAGGTGGCGTGGAGGTTGGCAAGGAAGTTAGCAGAGCCTTTTATTTTTTTAATCGCATGCTCCCAAGTGAGGTCGGAACGGCCAGACGACCCCACGAAGATTCCCAGAACCCGTTCGAAGTCATCCTGATTGCGGATTGGGATGGAACCTGCGTGGGAAATGTTTATAGGGTTGAAGTTAAACGGGATTAGTGAGCACTTTGCCCAGTTTAGATTTTCTCCTGATACTGCCGCGAAGGAGAGAAGAACGCGCGAAGCCGTTTGGAGTTCCTCGTTAGAGTTAAGGAATATGGTTACATCGTCGGCATAGCATGGCATTAGGCGCTGCTGTGTGGGAGAGATGGGGAAGCCAGGGAGGAAACACGAGGAGTATCGGTGGAATATTTCGATACCACAGAGGAAGAGAAGGGGGGCCAGGGGGCATCCCTGCCGTACACCTGAGCGGACCTCTATGGGGGGACCACAGAGATTATTGACAGAGATGCGAGTAGAGGTACCTAAGTGCATTAGTTTGACCCAATGAATCAAGGACGGAGGGAGACCCAGAACTACTAGGCAAGAGAACAGGAACTCACGGTTGACAAGATCGTACGCTTTCCTTATATCAACCATTAATGCCAGCAGGGGAAGCTCCTGCGCGGTGGCCCAGTCGAAAATATCCAGTGTATCGTTGAGCGTATCTCCAATCTTCCTGGATTTAATGAATGCCGCTTGGGAGTGGTGTATGAGAGAGGGAAGTAGAGGTTGGAGGCGATTTGCCAAGCAAATGGCTAGGACTTTGTAGTCCGAATTCATGAGTGTGATCGGTCTTAGATTGTCAGGCAGAGAAGAGTCCCTTTTCTTGGGAATGAGGACCGTACGACCTTGGAGCATTGATGGGGGGGGTTCTGACTGGGTGGAGAGGAACAGTGCATGGAGGGCAGGGGCGAAGTTAGCTCGAAAGTTCCGGAAGAGTTCTCCTGGAAGTCCATCAGGGCCGGGAGTTTCCCCTCGCGGTAGCTTACCTACGGCCCGCGCGACTTCTTCCAAGGAGAAGGGACGGGACAGCCTATCCCAGGAGGTGGAGGGGAGCTGAGAGGGGGGGATATGAGACCAGAAATTAGGGTCGGGCATGACCGGCTGAGATGCAATGTAGAGATTTTTGAAAAATGAAGTGCAAATTTCATTCATAGCGGGGAGATCTGAGGTAAGCTCGCCTGAATGGGTCTGAAGAGCGGTGATTAGTGAGGCCTTAATCCAGGAGTTGACTCCTACCAGTAGGGAGGATACTCCCATCTCATGCGGCCCCTCGACTTTAAGTTTAGCTTTGAGGGCGATGTCGGCCGCGTTTGTGGCTTCATATTTCTCGTACTGCTGGGAAGCGCGACGGAGATGCTCGCTCGCCACAGTGTCCGTAGGATTGATCTCCAGATGGATTCGAAGGTTGTGTACCAGGTTCTGTAGGTGTGAGGACGTCTTCCTGACGCGGATCTTTTCCTTTTTGGCGAAGAATTTGAGGGCGTTACACAGATTGAGTTTCCAACGGTCCCATGCTCCCCATGAGAGCAGAGAAGGCACAGCGCGGCAGGCGTTCGCCACGATCTGCGCAGTGTGAGGACGCTTAAGAAGGAGGTGAGGGAGCCGCCAAGGTCTGGGGGCAATGTTTAGATTCTCGCACATTAAAACACAGGAGGGGGATAAGTCGTGATCTGTGATATCCTTGGAGGCTGACGAGTATTGGGCATCAAAGACCCTGTTAGTGAGGGAAGATGAGACATAGATTCGGTCAGTCCGAGATGCCGACGAATCTCCTGTAGCAACCCGAGGGTAAGCATAGAATGAGAACATTAGGTCTGTGGGATACTTATCCGATAAGCATCCCGCAACAATTGTTGCTGGAGAATAGGAGAGAGAATTTGGCCTTCTGAAATTTCGTGTCCAAGCAGTGGACGGTTACGATCCGCAGGGGCACAGACTGCATTGAAATCGCCCACTAAGATGGTGCCTACCGCCGACGTGGGGCCTTCTAGAGCGTGTAGGAAGATAGACCGCCACCACGGTCTCCTGACTGATGGAGTGGAGGGCGCGTAGATCGCGATAACGCGGAATTGCTCCCCTAAGAAGTTGACGTGAATGGTGAGTAGTCGCCCATCTGGGGAGGGTTCAGCAGAGGAAATGGAGACTTTTTTTGTTGAATACTAGGATAACGATACCGCCTGGTTTGGAGCGGTTGAGAAAAGGGGAAGGACATTGTGCAAAGGAATCTGGTTTAAGCGAGAGAGTAAGTTTTGGAAAATTTGAGGTGAGTCGAGTATCGATTAGGACGAGGATATCCGCCTTAGGGTCTCCTCTGCTAATCCATCCTCTGAGGTCGTTGATTTTCTTCCTCTTGTTGATCCCATTAACATTGATACATCTAACCACGAGTGGCATTAACATTGTTCACTGGTTAAGCCCCCCACGCGCAATGCGTGTGCATCCACGGGGGTATAGAGAAGGATAGAAGGTTGGGTGAAGCTGAAAGGTAACATATCAGGTAGTGTACATGCCCTTTGATAAGGGAACATCGTTAAGCACGAACAAAGGGGGATAAGCCTTCGTACCACGTACTCTAGCTAGGTGCCATCATGAGTACAAAGGGGGACCCATCTCCTGCGCTTTACTACTGCAAGAAGGCCAAGATGTTGGGGTGCTGCGCAAGGTGGCGGCCTTCGAGGCCCCATACTTGTCCTTGGTAGCTGTAGAGTTGGCAGATTCCTGCAGGCGAGCACGATGAAGCTCGGACTCCATATGGTAAAGGGCGTTGTCGAGTGCAAGGCCGCACACGAAGTCGCACATGGAGCAGGTCCAGATTTCCACGTCCAGATCCAGGCCAATGAGGATCAGCCCGGGATCTTTCTTGAACGTTGCAGCCGCTGTTTGGTGACCCAGGAGTTTTCCTGAGGTAAGGAAAGGAAGAGGGAAGGGTTCCGAGAAGGGAGAGGGAAGGGGCGAGAGGAGTAGCAAAGCTGTGAGAATCAACAGGAATGGATTGAACTAGGAAAGTGTGAGATACAAATATGAAACCTGTACCCCTTAGTGTCTACCCCACTACAGCCTACATAGGCTAAGGCATATATATCTGACACACCCCCATAGGCAAAGTGGGGGAGAACTAGGGGTCACAACACCAGTCAAGCAAAGCAAAGCAAAGCAAGCTCAGGGTGGATCACAACGTCACCACACATTCCGAGCACCGGTTCAAAGGCCACAAGGCCAGTTCACATGCAAGTTCATATATAAAGGTAAACAAGCAAGTGCAGGTATATATAGATCACAGTACAAGGAAAGTCAAGAGGTAAGCAAGTGAGGCCAAGTAGGCACAAGACCTAGCATAGTACAGAAGCGCTGATGATCACAAGGCTGAAGCGCCTTGGTGAAGATATCAGCAGTGTTGGCCTGAGAGGCCACGTAAGCAAGGCGCAGCTGACCACGCTGCTGCAGCTCACGAGCAAGGAAGTAGCGAAGAGCAATGTGCTTCGTTCTGTGCTCCAGTCTGTGCTCCCGACACAAGGCCAGCATGGCCTTGTTGTCTACGTACAGAACTGGAGGAGAACGAGGCGGCTCTCCCAGGTCAGTCAGCAGGTAGGTGAGCCAGCGTAACTCCTGTGCAGCCATGGCCCCTGCGTAGATCTCAGCCTCACAGGTGGAGCTGAGAACAGAAGACGAGCGAGTAGACCGCCACGAAACAGAGCCGGAACCAAGGTTGAAGGTGTAACCCTGTGACGACCGCTGCGTAGCCAGGTCGTCAACCCAAGACGCGTCTGCGTGACCAGTGAGGACCACTGGACTCCGCCCTCCAAGCACTAGCCCCAAGCCCGAAGTACTGCACAAGTAGCGCAACACCCTCTTCGCTGCAGCCATGTGCTCTGGTCGGTGTCTCCCAGGAGCAACATAGCGTGCCAAGATGCTCAGACGGTATGCTAGGTCAGGTCGAGTGCAGGTCATCAGGTACATGAGGCAGCCAACAAGCTCTGGGTATGGGCCACTCGGCTCTACGGACTCATCCGAAGGCAGAGCTGAGAGCGAGTGGCGAGTAGACAGAGGAGTGGCCTGAGGCGAGGAGTACGTGAAGTCGAAGCGCTGAAGGACCTGCTGCACCATGTGTGACTGAGTCAGGGTAATGGTGCGCCGTGCTCTGTCCCGGGTGATCTGCAAGCCAAGATAGCTGCGCAGTTCACCCAGGTCTGTGCACGTGTGTCTCTTCTGCAGCTCGGACTTCACGTGGGCGAGTCCAGCAGTGTCAGCTGTAGCAAACACCAAGTCGTCGACGTACACGAGGATGTAGAACGGCGGCAGCAAAGTGTCGGTGCGAAGAAACAGCGACGGGTCAGCAGTGGAAGGAGCAAACCCAAGAGCCGCAAGCGTAGTCCTCAGTGTGTCGTGCCACTCACGTGGCGCCTGGCCGAGATTGTAGACTGGCCGCCGGAGGCTCCACTGGGTACCAGGAGGAAACGACCCAGTGAAGCCAGGTGGGCGGCGCAGCCAGATCTCCTCGTGCAGACTGCCCTGTAGGAAAGCAGTGCTGAAGTCAAGGGAGTGAAGCTCGTAGTCACGCTGAGCAGCAACGTGCAGCAGAACCCGAAGAGTGGTCATCTTCGGGGTCGGGGAGAAAGTCTTAAAGTAGTCAACTCCCTGCCGCTGACTGAAGCCTCGAGCCACGTAACGCGCCTTGAAGACAGGCGGAGAACCCGGCGGCCGCTTCACCCTGAAAATCCACATGCCACTGACGATGTTCGCCCCAGGTGGGGGAACCTCGTCGACGTAGGTGCCTGTGGACTTCCAGGAAGCCATCTCTGCATCCATGGCTGCCTGCCACTGAGAGGAGTAAGGACCCTCTATCGCCTCTGCGTAAGAGCGCGGGGTCGGGATGTCTGGTGCATCCGGGTCTCCCTCAGGGGCAAGCAGCGTGGACACGAGATGAGGTAAAGCAGCAGCAAAACACTGGAACTCCTCCTGTCGGTCCTCAAGGACGTCCGTGCTAAGAGCACACTCACCCCCGACGGACGGAGGACAGACAGACGCAGACTCAGCAACAAGACTAGCGGCGTAGTCTAGACGACAGTGAGCAGCGAAGTCGACAAGCTCGGTAACTAAGGCAGACGCAGCAGTGGACTCAAAGGAAGGGTCAGTAACAACAGTGGCTAGGAAACGCGTGACAGTAGGACTGGCAGCACGAAGGGAGTCAGACGCCGGGTCAGCAAGAGCAGGAAGAGAGGACGCTGGAGGAGACGGCAAAGGGACACGCTGTGGCGCAGTGGAAGGACGCAGTGCCATCTGATGCGTGCCCGGGACTGCAGGAGGACGCGGACGTGGAACACGACGACTAGTGCGAGCAGTGCGAACAGGCGACGCAGGACGCGACTCAGGGGCACGACGCTCAGCAAGACCTCCAGTAGGACCAGCGTAGGGAGAGGGAGCAGGCAGAGGGGAGACCAGCTGTAACTGTGACTCGGACTGGACAGGCGGAGAACACTCTAAGGAAGGAGCAGGACTAGAAGAAGGCGGAAGACCAAGAACCTGCTCAAGGAGCGGAACGAAGTACGGCCGCGGCCGCGCAGCACCTCCAGAACCAGCAGGGACAACACCAGCACCCCTAGCGTCAGCTCCAACTCCAGCAGCACCACCAGCAGACACAGCCGCTCCGGCTCCAGTACCTCCAGTAGCACCCACTCCAGCAGCACCACCAGCTCCAGCTCCACCAGTAGCTCCAGCTCCAGGAGCACCACCAGGCCCAGCAGCTCCAGTACCTCCAGTACGAGCACCTCCGAGACCCGTGGCTCCAGCACCCCCAGCAGAAGCAGAACCTCCAGTACCGGCTCCAGCAGCACCTCCAGCTCCAGTACCTCCAGCAGCAGCAGAGCCTCCAGCACCGGCAGCACCTCCAGCTCCAGCAGCACGGCTCCAGCGCCGAGCAAACCACTCGCGCAGCTCCTGTGGAGAGGGAAGCTCCCGCCAGGACAAAGCACCCGAAGGACCGCCAGGTCCAGCACCGGCAGGCTCCACACCCCCACTCCCAGCAACCCCAGGCTCAGCACCCCCAGAAGCAGCACCCCCAGGCTCCGCACGCTCAGGCTCAGCACCCCCAGACCCAGCACCCCCAGGCTCCGCACGCTCAGGCTCAGCACCCCCAGACGCACCAGAGTCAGCAGCTACCTCGACAGGCTCGACTGCATCTACCTGGGACACACCTGAGGGGGCAGGACCCTGAGGGGGGAGGGGGTCTACCGGGGGGGGACCGGGAGCGAGGAAGAGCGGCGGGGGGGGGAGGAGGGCAGTGCGGTAGGGGAAGAGACGGTAGTACGGAACCGACTCGTCAAACGTGACGACCTAGGAGGACAGAACACGACGCGAGGTGGGTTGGTAAGACAGCCAACCAGGCGCGTCAGGGGGAAAGCCGAGGAAGATGCAAGGAACAGCACGGGAGGACAGCTTGTCCGCAGACAAGTCTCGGACGAAAGCTCGAGATCCCCAGACACGGAACGCAGACGCATCACCAACCTTCCCGGTCCACCGCAGAGTAGGGGAGGTCTCCGGCAGGGAGACCCGGGGCTGAAGGTTGATCTGATGCGCCGCGTACTGAACCGCGAACGGCCACAGAAAATGGGGAGCAGCCGCATGGATCATGGACGTACGAGCGACATCCATGACCATGCCAATGCGGCGCTCAGCAATCCCATTTTGCCGTGGAGAGGCCGGAAGCGTGAACGTCTGGCGGATGCCCTCCGCACGACAGAAGGCTCGCAGAAGGTCGGAGGAAAACTCTCCGCCTCTGTCGGAGTGCAGACGCAGAACAGGAAAGTCCGAGCCGAAACGCTCTCTGAGCTGGAGACGAGCAACGCGGATCCAGTCGATCAACACCTCAGTGACCTCACCCTTGCTGCGCAAGGGGAAGACAGTGGTGTAACGCGAGTATTCGTCAACCACCAGCAGGAAGTAACGCTCGTGACCCTGTCCACGGACGCGGGCTGGGCCCCACACGTCCATGTGAAGAGTCTGCAGCGGAGCCTCTATCGGGGGAAACTCGGAGGAGTGAGGAGCGGCACGCTGCCACCCCTCGACGCAGGGAACGCAGGTAGGGGCAGGCCCCGGGGGAAGGGGAGGGAGGGACCGGGGGAGACCAGAGACAAGGACACGGGAGGCCATGCCTCGGAGACGAGGCAAGGAGGGGTGACCAAGGCGGTGGTGCCAGAGGAGGGTCTGGTGGGACAGGAGGCGGCACGAGCAGGGGGCAGACTCAGGACCTGACCGAGACGCTGCAGCAAACACCTGACTCGACGCAGCTACCTGACCAGACGCAACAACCGGGGGAGACTCTGTGGTCAGTGTGTACAGGCTCGACCCCGGTCGACGGGTAAACGTGGCCAAGTGGCGGCCCGTCTGAGCACACGAGCAGTGGGTCACTCGCTGACTCGCAGGAGCGAACTGGTCAACCCCTGCATCCTGAAGGTCAGCACCACTCACCAAGTTCATAGAGAATGAGGGGAGGTAGAGACCAGACAGGGAGCCGGACGGGGCCGCCGGACACGGGAGGACAGTGGAGTAGCGAGCAAGAACAGGACCCCCAGAGGGGTCTGCAAGGGAGACCGCAACCGGCCGACTGAGCGGCGTAAGGGTGGTGCGGTCTCGAAAGAAGGAACGGGAAGCACCCGAGTCGAGGGTGAAGGTGTGCAAGACCTGCGCCGACGCGGTACCTGAGAGAGCAGACTCACCAGCACCTAGAGAAGCAGACTCCCTGGAGCAGCAGACTCACGAGCACCTAGAGCAGCAGCCTCAATACCAGGGTCAGGCGGAACACACACGTAACAGTCACCCTCAGCACTAATAGACACAGCATACATGGCAGCAAGAATAGCATCAAAGTCATGATCAAAGATAGCTACACCCGACCTGAGCAGATCACCCCAACGAGGGATCTCAGTGGCGTCCGGGAACTGGGCACGCCAGGCGTCTGTCAGGCGACCGAAGCAGCGCTGGGTGGCGTGCAGGCTGCCACACTGCTCTCCAGTGCGGTCGCCGGTGCGCAGGACGTAAGTACAGGGACCAGCACCCCCAGACCCCTGGCGCCCCGTGTACCACTCACGAAGCTGCTGGGGCGACGGGGTCTCATGAGAGCGCTGCTGCTGCTGGGGTCCCCGCTGCACAGCTCCGCCTCTACCAGCTCCACCTCCGCCGCTGCCGCCTCCGCCTCCTCCACCCCTCCCGCCACCGCCACCGCCGCCTCCACCTCCACCGCTGCCACCGAAGCCCCCACCTCTGCCACCACCCCCACCCCCACCCCCTCCTCCGCCTCCACCGCCACTACCGCCGCCCCCACCACCTCCTCCAGCACCCTTGCCCCGCTTGCCCTTGCTGATGCGGCGCCTCTCACTAGGAGCAGACGCAGCGCTGACCGACTCGGTGCCAACAAGGTCGACAGCAGCAGCAGAGGCAACAGAGGGCAAAAGAGGAACGGGGGAGCACCCCTCAAAGAAAGGGGTACGGGGGTCACCACGAGAGGCCCCTACAGCGGTAATACTAGTCTCTGCTGCAAGGAGGCGCTCCTCTAGGAGGTCGACAGTGAGGGTGGTAGGGCAAAGAGAGAGGAAGTGGTCCCTGACCGAGCGAAGAGTGTCAGGGAGTCGAGTGACTAGGTAGTAGAGGGTGATGTACATGGGGGGGGAGGTCTGGGCGCAGAACTCAGCAGGAAGCGCAGCGCGGTAGCGAGTGTCACTAGTGCGGAGGTGCGTAATGAGGTCAGTGACTGTGGCGAAAGCGGCGAGGTCAGGGAACAGGTACGGTAGCATGAGGCGGCTAAGCGCAGCAGTGGCAGGGGAAGAGTAGCGTGCAACTACAGCGTCGTACAGAGTCTTAGCACTCTTGTACTGACTAAAGTGCGCGCGCTCAGTAGACGGTAGGTGACTACGCACAGCAAGGCGGGCAGCAGCATCGCGCGTGAGCCACTGCGAGCGAACAGTACTGTCAGCATCAGCAGCAGGGGCAGTAGAGGCGCCAGACGTAAGATCAAACAGTGAGAGACCATCCCTGCTATCGCACTGAAGGAAAAGCTGCAGATCATCTAGCCAGACATCGAAGTCAACCGCTCGACCCTCAGCATCAAAGATAAGAAGACTAGGACTAGCCATGATAGGAGCAGCAGCAGACTAGCAGCGGCAGCAGTGCAACTGAGCTAGGCAGGACAGCGCGACTCGGCAAAGCAGTGCGGCTCGGCAGCGCGGCTCGGCCCTGCGATGCTCTTACCAGGGGCGGAGTCGAGGGAGGGCCGGGGCAGGGCTGCGACAGGTCCGGGACTGGGTCGGGGCCGTGACAGGACCGGGACAGGGTCGGGGCCGAGCAGGGTCCGGGACGGGGCAGAAACGGGGCCGGGACAGGGTCAGGGCCGGGGCAGGTCCGGGACGGGGCCGAGACGGGGCCGGGTAGGGCCGGGACAGGGTCGGGGCCGGGGCAGGTCCGGGACGGGGCCGCGACAGGGTCGGGGCTGGGGCAGGTCCGGGACGGTGCCGAGACGGGGCCGGGTAGGGCCGGGACAGGGTCAGGGCCGGGGCAGGTCCGGGACGGGGCCGCGACAGGGTCGGGGCCGGGGCAGGTCAGGTACGGGGCCGCGACGGGGCCGTGTAGGGGGCGGCGTAGGGGCCGCGTAGGGGCCGCGCAGGGGCCGCGTAGGGGCCGCGTAGGGGCGGCGTAGGGGCCGCGTCAGGTCAGGGACGGGGCCGAGGCAGGGTCGGGGCCGGGGCAGGTCAGGTACGGGGCCGCGACAGGGCCGTGTAGGGGTGGCGTAGGGGCCGCGTAGGGGCGGCGTAGGGGCCGCGTCAGGTCAGGGACGGGGCCGAGGCAGGTCAGGGACGGGGCTGCGACAGGGTCGGGGCCGGGGCAGGTCAGGTACGGGGCCGCTTAGGGGCCGCGTAGGGGCCGCGTAGGGGCCGCGTAGGGGCGCGCGAGGCGCCGGGTAGGTGTCGCGTAGGGGCCGCGTGGGGGCCGCGTAGGGGCCGCGTAGGGGCCGTGGAGGGGCCGCGTAGGGGCCGCGTAGGGGCCTCGTAGGGGCCGCGTAGGGGGCCGCGTAGGGGCCGCGTAGGGGCGCGCTAGGCAACGAAGGGGCCACGTAGGGGCCGCGAAAAAAAAAGTTTTAGGGCAGGGCGCGAGACTCGCTTCGGGCAGCTGAAAAAAATAATTGTTATGGTGGGCCCTTAGGAAGGAACGGTCCCATGAGGGAACCCGCTCTATACCATGTGAGAATCAACAGGAATGGATTGAACTAGGAAAGTGTGAGATACAAATATGAAACCTGTACCCCTTAGTGTCTACCCCACTACAGCCTACATAGGCTAAGGCATATATATCTGACAAGCAGGGCCGACGGAAGAGTCGAGCCGGAGGGGGCAGAGCGGGCCACGCATAGATGCCACAGGGGATTAGGCAGAGAGAGAGACACCCAAGAAACAGGATATCATAAGTGCAAGTAACAAGCGAAAAAAGAGACACGGCAAGAGGGAAAGGAGTACCCCGATTTTCTCATGGCATCCACGGGAGGGAGATAAGGAATTAGTGGAAGGGGGCCCTACAGGGGGCAGGGAGATACCGTTGACAACCTGGAGGCTGGACACCGAGATGGTGTGCTTGTTGGAGATGCTATTACGGCGGGTGAGTGCGAAACAGGCGTGGTCCGTCACTCGGTGGTTGCTACAACACACCGAGCATGAGTGGCACGAGAAATTCAACAGGGCCAATTCCTCCTGGTCTGGAATCCACATCACCGCGGGGATGCGCTTGAAGGAAGGGTCGCCTTCGGCGGCCACCGGGAGGCCGAGCATCTGCGAGTATGCCGAGCCGCCATATGGGTCTTTGAGCCTGTGGAAGTGGAGCAGATCCGCAAGCCACGGGAGCTTGTCCTCGGTTTCCCCGCCGAGCAGAGTTGCGCGCATGCACTCCTGTGTGACACCCAGCGGCACGTTCCGCATAACCAGGTAGGTTTCTCCACGGGCTTTCGCAGTCGCGTACTCGGGGTATGGATCGATGAAGACTTTAACCTCGATGGGGCGGCTGTTGGCCAGCCTCACCGTAAGAGAGAAAAGACTGCGGAAAATGCGGGCATCGTAAGCAGAGGGCCACGCGTAAATGTGCCTGAAGTACGTCTTACGCAGCAGGCGCAGCGGATCACTAGCAGCTGCATCGTAGTGCGGAACCGCGCCGTTGAAGGCCACCGGACCAGTGAGCGAAGCGGCAATACGGGCCAGAATACTCTCGCGCACCTCCTCGGAACATTCCGGGAACATGACAGTGACCAGCGACTGGGTGTCACGCGTCAGTGACCGAAGCTCTGACCCAACAGAGGGACGGTGGTGGCGCAGATTGCGGTAGCGCAGATTGCGGTAGCGCACCGTAAGGGCCAAACTCGAAGCGGAGCCGGCGGCAGCCTGCTCAGTCACGGCCGCCTGCACTTGCGGCTGAGGGCGTGAGCCCGGGGCAGATCTCGGCCTCGGGGGGGCCACCGGTTGAGAGGAAGAAGGGGCCGTGGCAGCAGAGCTGCCAGAGGAGTTGGTGCGCTGAATGGGTCGAGGCACAGGCGCCACAGTAGGGTTACTGACCCCAGGGGGCTACGAGGAGGTCCCCTCCCCACACAGCTTCTTCGTAGCAGGCTCGCCGTGAAGCTCCGGCAGGGCGCCGTCAGGGAGATCTTCGAGAACATAGTCACCGAGGTCGGTGAGAGTGTCATCCCCGGCAGCAAGCTGCTCGTCGGTCATGACTGCGTCAGAGTTGTGGATAGAAGCCATGGTGGCGGAGGGTGAGAAACTTAGTAAAGCCGGGCGGCGTTTATACCAACGCCAAACCAGAGGAGGATTGTAATAGCGAGGAGGATCATGGTAATTGCTAAGGCGGACGTCAAAGCGGCTCGACGGGGGGTCGGAGCGCAAGTTTGAGTAATTGAGAAGGATAATGAAAGTGATGGCGCTTCGGCAATGGCCTTGGCAACCGAGTGAATCTGACTGTGCGCCAGATCGGCAAAACGAGACATGGAGGCAGGCATGAGTTTTAGCTTCATTCCATCGACTATGT
Organism: Closterium sp. Naga37s-1; assembly: GCA_947471745.1. Lineage (NCBI taxonomy): Eukaryota > Viridiplantae > Streptophyta > Zygnematophyceae > Desmidiales > Closteriaceae > Closterium > Closterium sp. Naga37s-1. Next base: position 667,350 of record CANJKZ010000978.1, read on the forward strand.
TCGCCCCAGGTGGGGGAACTGCGTCGACGTAGGTGCCTGTGGACTTCCAGGAAGCCATCTCTGCGTCCATGGCTATCTGCCATTGAGAGGAGTACGGACCCTTGGTCGCGTCTGCGTAAGAACGCGGGGTCGGGATGTCCAGTGCATCCGAGTCTCCCTCAGGGCAAAGTAGCGTGGACGCGAGATGAGGTGCAGTGGCCGCTGGGCACTCCAGCTCAAATTGCGTGTCCTCAAGGACGTCACAGCCAAGGGCAAGCTCACCCCCGACGGACGGAGGATAGGAAGAGTAAAAAACAAGACTTTGCGTAGTCAAGGCGGCACAAAGCCGCAAATTCAACAAGCTTAGCAACTAAGGCAGATGCAGCAGCAGACTCAAAGGAGGGGTCAGTCACAACCGTGGCAAGTAGAGGACTGACAGTCGGACTGGCAGTACAGACAAGGTTAGAGTCAGGGTCAGGAACGTGAGGAAGAGAAGACGCGGGAGGCGACGGCAGGACAACATGCTGTGGAACAGAGGAAGGACGAAGTGCCATGATGTGCGTGTCAGGGACAGGTGGAGGACGAGGACGCACATCACGACGAGTACGGACAGGCGTGACAGGACGCGACGCATGCTCTCTAATCTCAGTGAGGGACTCTGTCACCGCAGTGTAACAAGCAGGAGCAGGCAGTGGGGAGTGAGGCAGTAACTGCGGCTGAGACTGGTTAGGCGATGGAAACAGTAACGAAGGAGTAGTGCCAGCAACAGGGAACTCAATAACAGTAGGCAGGAGACTGAGAAGGTGACTAAGTGTAGACGGCTGCAGCTGAGTAGTCCCACCCCCAGAACCTCGAGCTCCAGTAGTAACAGCACCCCCAGAACCAGTGCCTCCAGCTCCACCAGTGGGACTGCCCCAACGGACAGCCCACTCGCTAAGCTGCTGCAGCGAGATCGACTCCTGCCAACTAGCACCAGGACCAAGGACTCCAGTACCTCCAGTAGCACCTCCAGTGTCAGCACCTCCAGTACCTCCAACTCCAGGAACATTAGCACTAGCACCTCCAGGTCCAGTACCTCCAGTACCTCCAGCTCCAGTACGTCCAGCTCCGCCACCGGGGCTGCCCCACCGGACAGCCCACTCTCAAAGCCGCTCTGGCGAGAGAGGCTCTTACCGACGTGAACCAGTACCACCAGCAACAGCACCCACAGCACCAATACCTCCAGTACCTGCGGTAGCACCAGTGCCTCCAGTACAGCCAACTCTAGGAACACCAGCACTAGCACCTCCAGGTACCTCCAGTACCTCCAGCTCCAGCACGTCCACCTCCGCCACCGGGGCTGCCCCACCGGACATCCCACTCTCAAAGTTGCTCCGGCGAGAGAGGCTCCTGCCGACGTGTACCAGAACCACCAGCAACAACACCCGCAGCACCCCCAGCAGCAGCACCTCCAGCACCTCCTGTCCCCAGAGGACTCGCAGCACCCCCAGAGCCAGCACCCTCAGTGTCACCACCTCCAGCAGCACCAGAGTCTACAGCGACGGGCTGCAGTGGCGGTGAAGATGGTCGAGGCAGAAACCCAGGAGGGATCGCCAAGCGCGTGGAGCGGCAAGGGGCCACGGTGTCGCCAACAGTCGTGTCACCCCCCTCAGTTGGGCCAGAGGTGTCAGAGGAGACCTCCAAAGGCTCAACCAAGGGGGGTGGGTATACCTGAGACACACCTGAGGGAGAAGAACTGGGAGGAGGGAGGGGGGCTACCGGGGGGGGGGGGGTCGACAACCAGGGAGAGAGGCGGGAGGGGTACCGGGGAACTGCGATCGGGGTGAAGACAGTAGAAGCAGACTGACTCGTCAAAAGTGACGTTGCGGGAGGACCGCACATGACGAGAGCCCGGGTGGTAAAACTGCCAGGGCGTTGCGTTGGTGGGAAAGCCAAGGAACACGCACCGAAGAGTGCGCGGAGAGAGCTTGCCCGCGGGCAGATCGCGGACAAGAGAGAGGGAACCCCAGACCCAAAACTCCAACACATCGCCAACCTCTCCCATCCACCGCAGAGTAGGTGAGGTCTTTGGGTGGGAGACTCGGGGCCAAAGGTTGAGCTGATGCGCGGTGTATCGGACCGCAAACGGCCACAGAAAATGGGGAGCAGCCGCATGGATCATGGAGGTACGAGCAACCTCCATGACCAGGCCAATGCGGCGCTCGGCAATCCCATTGTGCTATGGAGAGGCCGGAAGCATGAACGACTGGACGATGCCCTCTGCACCACAGAAGACCTTGAGGAGGCGGGATGAAAACTCACCACCTCGGTCAGAGTGCAGCCGCGGAACTGGGAGGTCCTGACGGAACTGAGCGCGAAGCTGGAGACGGGCAGCGCGGATCCAGCGGATCAAGACCCCGCAGACATCCGCCTTGCTTTGCAAGGGGAAGACCGTGGTGTAGCGCGTGTAGTCGTCGAAAACCAGCAGAAAGTAGCGCTTGCCACCCTGTCCAATGACACAGGCGAGGCCCCACACGTCCATGTGGAGGGTCTGCAGAGGAGCAGTGGTAGGAGGAAACGAGGAGTGAGGAGCAGCGCGCTGCTGCCCCTCGACGCAGGGAAGGCAGGGCGGTGCAAGCGACCTCGGGAGTGGGGGCAGGGACCTGGGGAGACCAGACACAAGGAGACGGGAGTGCATGCCACGCAGGCGTGGCAAGGAGGGGTGGCCAAGACGGTGGTGCCAGAGGAGAGTCTGGTGCGTGAGGAGACGACACGAACAAGACGCAGTGACCTCAACCGACGCAGCTACCTGACCTGACTCAGCCACCTGTGCAGACTCAGTAGTCAGTGTGTACAGACCAGACCCGGGCCTCCGAGTGAACGTCGCGAGGTGCTCGCTAGTGCGTGAGTCCGCACAGATCGCCACAAGCTCTCCTCCAGGCTGGGTGACAGTGAACCACTGGTCCTAGAGAACAGATGTAGCCGCCAAGTTCTTAGCGAACGAGGGGAGGTGGAGACTTGTGAGGAGGCCGAAAGGGGCCACTGGACACGGGAGAACAGTAGCGCCACGCGCAACTACTGGGCCACCGGAGGGGCCGGCTAGTGTGACAGGGACAGGGGCTGTGAGCGGTGTGACTGTGGTGCTGTCGCGGAAGATGCAGCGAGACGCGCCTGAGTCAAGAGTAAAAGTGTGCAAGGCCTCCTCAGGCTCTGCACGTGCTCTTAGTCAAAAGCACTAAGTCTAGCAGCCTCTACCCTAGCAACTCTAGGCACACACGCGTAACAATCAACCTCAACACTAGCAGAAGCAGCATACATTGCATACATGCCAGCATGGAACACAACCCAGTCACAAGCAAAAACATCAATGTCCTTCTTCAGCAAGGCCAACCAGTATGGAGTCGTCATCTGCTCACCATGCTCCGCACGATACAGATCGTCGAGGCGAGAGAAGCAACGAGACTTGGTGTGGTCGGTGCGAGTGCACGTCGCTCTAGGCTGACCTGTGCGACGGACGTACCCGCAGCGAGCTGGGGCACCTGAGCTGCCACATCGGATCGCCCACTCACGAAGCTGCTGCGGCAAGAGCTACACCTGTCGGCTCGGCTGCTGCTGCTGACCACCCCCAGAGCCACCTCCACCACCCGCTGCACCACCAGACGCAGATGAACGAGTGGCCGGACCTCCAGCCCCTCCTCCGCCAACTCCACTCCGAGTGCCACCCCCAACCCCTCCACCACCCCCATTGCTCCCACCACCCCCTCCTCCTCCTCCTCGGCCGCCTCCACCTCCTCCTTCCCCACCACCACCACCTCCACCGCCTCCACCGTTGCCCCCACCACCCCCACCACCCCCACCCTTGCCACCTTGCCCTTGCCGCTGCGGTGCCTCCCACTAGGAGCAGACGCAGCACCGACCTCCTCAGCACCAAGGAAGTCCACAGCAGCAGCTAAGGCAACACACGGCGCGAGCAGGGAGGGGGAGCACCCCTCAAAGACAGAGGGGAGGGGAGTGCTACAAGAGGCAGCGACAGCTAGGGCTGCGGACTCAGCCTCTAAGAGACGGGACTCAAACGAGGCGAGGGTGATCTTCATGGGGTCTAGAGCAAGGAAGTGGTCGTGTACAGCACGAAGGGAGTCAGGGAGGCGGGTCGTGAGAAAATAAAGGGTGAGATAAATGGGTGGCTTGTTCTCAGCTCTAAAGGCGGGCTTGAGGGCAGAAGCGTAGCGGGTCTCAAGGGAGCCCAGGTGAGTCAGGATGTCGGCTACAGTGGTGAAGTCTGACAACTCAGGAAAGAGGAACGGCAGTGCCAGGCGGCCTACAGTGGCAGACGACAGGGACGAGTAGCGCTTGACTACAACGTCCTAAAGTGCCTTTGCAGTCTTAAGCTGACGAAAGTGGGTGCGTTGGTTTAGCGGAAGGTGACTACGGACAGCAAGAGCGGCAGTAGCATCACGAGAAGTCCACTTGGACCGGTCTACACGAGCAGCTGAGTCAACAGGGGCATCGAGGGACCCTGAGGTATGCTCAAAGAGAGAGACATCCTCCCTAGTAAAGCTCTGCAGGTACCAGTGGAGATCCTCTAGCCAGGACTCAAAGTCTACCGGGTGGCCCACTCTGTCAAAGGTGAGTACACTAGGGGTCGCCATAGCAGTACAACGGTAGTGGCAGCAGTAGAAACAGTAGTAGCAGTAGCAGCAGTAAGGGGCTGCTCAGTAGGGCGGCTCGGTTTGGGCGGCTCGGTTTGGGCGGCTCGGCAGGGCGGCTCGAACGGGCGACTCGACTAGGCGGCTCGGTTTTGCAGCTCGGAGGCAGCAGCAGCAGCAGGCGCGCTAGCCGACGGTGCAAGCAGCAGCAGCAGCAGGCGCGCAAGCAGGGCAGGGCAGGGCGCAAGCTGGCGGTGCAGCAGTGCAGTAGGGGCAGGGCAGGGGCGTGAGCGGGCGGCGCAGGGCAATGCGCGGGCGGCTCAGGCAGGGCGCACGCAGGCAGCGCAAGCAATGCAGCGCGCAGGGCAACGGGCGGCGGGCCAGCATCGAGCAGGCAGCGCGGGCGGCACAAGGCAGCGCGGGCAATGAGTGGGCAGCGTGCGGGCTGCGCGAGCAATGGGCGAGCGGCGTGCGGGCAGCGCAGGCAGTGCGCGGGCAGCGTGCAGGCAGCGCGGGCAGTGCGTGGGCAGTGTGCGGGCAGCGCACGGGCAGCGCGAGCAGCAGGCGGGCAGGCGCAGTAGGCAGCGCGACAGTGCGCGGCTTTGGGCAGGCAGCGCTGTAGCGCGCTAGGCACGGCAGGGCAGCAGCACAAGGGCGTGCTGGGCGGGCAAAAACGACGGGTCGGGCAGGGGAAAAACTACTGCCGCGCAGAGCGGAACGAATTCGGTGGGCCCAAAAAAAAACCGGTCCTAACTGGGACCTACTCTGAAACCATTTCAAATGAGGAATGATTGACTATGCAGGAAATGTGGTACAAGTACTAGCCCTAACAAGGGTTGTACCCATAGGGAGTGACCCTCTACAACCTAACAGAACTAACATGATATAAACATGTTTTGACAGCGGGGCCCCAGACGTCCAAGTGGAGAGTATGGAAGGGTGCGGTGGCCAAACGAAGGGAGGAGTGAGGAGTGGCACTTAGCCGACCCTCGACGAAAGGAGTGCACGCGCAGGCAAAGGAGGGTGCGAGGCAAAGACGCGCGGGAGACCTGAGACAAGACGCTGGCTAGCTATGCTGCGGAGGCAAGGGAGGGACGGCTGACCAAGACGGTGGTGCCACAGGACTGTTGGGTGGGTGACCAACTGACAGGGGCACGACGCAGCAACTTGACTGGACGCAGCTATCTGACCAGACGCAACTACCTGGGGAGACGAAGTGTGCAGTGTGAAGAGACCAGAGTTGCCTAGCCCTTGTTTGAATAAGGCCTGCGGAGCGTAAGTGTCATCGTCGACGCAGGTCCCGTCATGCCCAAACGGAGGAAACCAGATGCCGACGTGGCGTTCTTGAAGGTTTCCAACACCCACCAAGTTTTCAGAGAACGAGGGGATGTGAAGACCACTGAGGACACCAGAGGGGACAGTCCGACACAGAAGGGTGGTAGAACTGCATGCAGCTGCTGGTCTTGAAGTACGATCAGCCAGTGCATCCGGAGCTGGAGGAGGGAGCGGAGTGAGAGTTGTGTGGTCTAGAAAGAAGCACTGAGATGCGCCAGAATCCAGCGTGAATGAGAGTGACGCCTCAGCCGAAGGTGCACATGGGCTAGTGGCTACACAAGCACATAGAATAGAAGCACACACCTAGACTAGCAACAGGCAAAGAACCTAGACTACCAACACGCGAGCAAACGGATCCAGCAGCACTATAGTCCACATCAGCATACATCACAGAAGCAGATTGCATGGCAACAAACAACCTTACCACAGACATATGAAACAAGGATGGACCAAGAGAACAAGCCAGCGGGGCCCAATTTGGGGAGGGGGCGTCACCGTAATCTGCGCAAAGGTGGTCCGTGAGCTGACTGAAGCACTGTCCCCGGAGGGTGAAAGCGGCCACAGGGCTGACCGCGACGTGTCCTAGTCTAGACAACTGCAAAGAGTAGGGGGGGTACCACGGGACTCCCAGCTGGGCGCACCACTGCCACGCCCAGATCCCATTGGTCCACCAGATCCCCACTGCCGGGGCTGCTGCTGTACCTTCCGATGCGCCTGTCCCTACTGCTGCGGCTGTCCCTGCTGCTGTTGCGGTCCCTGCTGAGGCTGCTGCTGCTGGGGCCGCCTCTGGTGCTGCGTTGCTGCCGCGTCATACCAACGAGCTATGCCAGTGCTCCCTCACGTCGGGCTTGCAGGCCCACAGTCACCTCCAGGGAAACCTCCACTAGACTGGGACGGACCAAGACCGTCCCCACCTCCGCCACTCACTGCGTCACCCCCGTCGCCACCACCGGCACCACCACCCTTCCCTCCTTTCTTACCTCTTTTGCCCCTGGACCGCCCACCCACAGTGGATACTGCTGCAGTCTCACCAGTAGCAAGAGACGCAGTGGAGGCAAGAGAAGCAATGAAAGTGGGGAGCTGTGGAATAGTACACCCCTGAAAGAGCGAGGGAACCACAGCGCCAGAAGCTTATGAAATGGAGCGGATGTTGCTCTCGATGTCCTTGAGTGCTGACTCAAGGACCTCGATAGTGAGCTCATTAGGGTGCTTTGGAAGAAGCGCGTCGCGGACAGGTGCAAGACAGTCAAGGAAGGAAGTGGCTATGAAGTGAATGGTGATGGGCATGGGAGGGGGATGATCGCCAGCTGGGCCTCGCTATTCGCAGCACGGTAGCCAGCTGGGCATTGATTGCCGCAAAACAGGCCTGGGCAGATCGAACCTGGGTGAAGTGGGTCTCCTCAAACTCAGGGCGAAGGCTGGTGAGGGCGATACGAGCTGTGGCATCACGAGACTGCCACACCGACAGGGCTGTACGGCCCTTATCAAAGAGCGCCTGCTCGTCGTCGGTAGGCTCCGCAGGCAGGTCACGGGGGCGAGGACGCGCGGGCAAGTCCATAGCTTGTCGCCGTCCCAGTGCTCGCTCTACAGGTGCAGCTCGACGCGAAGGAGTCAGGCGGGGAAATCAAGTGCCCTACCCCCCTGCATCAAAACGTAGAGGTCGGGGGGCGGCCATGTCTAGTGCTCGACTGGACTAGGGGCGAAATAGGACGGACGAACGAAGCCGGAAGGGCGACTCTAGGAATTGTCGAATCGAGTGGTGGGTAGAGCTAGAAAGGACAAGCCTAGGGACACTAGACATTAATCATAATTACCCTAGGAAGTGTACTGTGGCCGCCAGCCGCTGCGGATGGAACGCCAGTGACAGTAAGTGTTGGAAGGTACAGCACGGGTGGTTAGGTGCGGTAGGAAGTCGCTTAGCGCGGTGGGGAGCGGTTGGTTACGTTATAGTGCGGTCAAGGAGGGGCCTTAGAGTAGATCAGGCCCCACGATATCAGGGTAAAACATCCTGATTACCCTGATTTCATGATAGTGTCAGGTGTTTTCCCTGCAATTTCAGGAAGATAGAGGCCCCACTATATTTTACCCTGTCACTTCAGGAAAAAAAAATTGTTGGGCCCTGAAATTTCAGGAAGGCCGTGAGATTTTGCCCTGCAGCATCAGGACGAAGGTAGAGGACTGCCCTGATGCGCACGCAGAAGGGGAAGGGGTGTGGGGGTGGGGGGGGATGGGGGAGAGGGGGGAAGGGGCGGGGGTGTGTGTGAACTGGTTTTGTCTCCCCCCGAGGATTTCGCCACTGCCTCGTCGTACCATACCATGCATGCACCAGGCTTCCCAGTCATATCGTGCCTTCCCCTCCACCTCTCTCATGTCTTGTGATTTTGTTGCACCGAGAAATCAGGATGAACTCATGTTGGTGTCCTGAAAGTTCATGATGGCCAGAAAAAGATTGCCCTGAAAAATCAGGGCATTCTTGAGAATTTTTAAAAGTTGCCCTGAGGGCTTAGGATGCCCGAAATCCAAGCACAGGCCCTGGAGTAGAGGGCCGAGGGGCCATAGCATTGAGGGCCGCGGGACTTCAGAACGAGGGGCCTCGGGGCCTTAGAACGAGGGGTCGCAGGGCCTTAGAACGACGGGCCGCAGGGCCTTAGAACGAGGGGCTCCAGGGCCTTAGAACGAGGGGCTGCAGGGCCTTAGAACGAGGGGTCACTGTGCCTAGGAACGAGGGGCCTTGGGGCCTAAGAACCAGGGGCCGCTGGGCCTTTGTGCTATGCGGTGGGCTGCTGAGCAGGGCGTGGGCGGCAGGGCAGGGCGCCACGACAGAGTGTGGGCTGTGCGTGCGTGCGCTATAGTGCGTCCGCGTGGGCTGCGGCGGTGCGTGCGCGAGCTGCAGAACGTGCGCGGAGGCTGCTGCTAAGCATGCACGCGCTGCAGTGTGTCTGCGCGAGCTGCACATGTTCGTGCATGCGCAGAGTCGAGCTGGCTGCTGCGCGAGTGCGGTGGCGTGCGTGCGCAAGCACGCGCGCGGCTGCTAGCTACGAGCGGGGTAGCGTGGGTGGGCCGGACAGGATAGGACGGGACGGGACGATTCGCAGAGCGCTACGGGACGCGAGGGCTTGCGGGGCGTTACGTGTAAGAATCTAGAACGAGAAATGATGGTATTGAACGGAAAGTTGGGTACAAGTACTAACCCTAATTGGGCTGTACCCCTTATGGGCTACCCCACTACAGCCTACATAATGTAAGCACTATAACATTCTGACACACCCCCATAAGCAAAGTGGGGGAGAACACGTGGTCACAAGACCAGTCAAGAAAAGCAAAGCAAGCTCAGGGTGGATCACGAAGGCACCACACATTCTGAGCACAAGCAAATGGCCACAAGGCCAGTTCACATGCAGAGTTATATAAAAGAGAACAAACAATACAGTGATCATACCCTAACAAGTGTAAGCATGCAAGTATATATATAGATCACAGTACAAGCAAAGTCACGCAGTGAACAAGTGAGGCCAAGTAAGCACAAGGCCTAAAACAGTACAGAAACGCTGATGGTCACCAGACTGAAGTGCCTTGGTGAATATATCAGCAGTGTTGGCCCTAGTGGCCACGTACGCAAGACGAAGCTGACCACACTGCTGCAACTCTCGAGCAAGGAAGTAACGCAGAGCGATGTGCTTCGTTCTGTGCTCTAGTCTGTGTACCTGACACAAGGCAATCATGGCCTTGTTGTCTATGTACAGAACTGGAGAAGAACGAGGCCGCTCCCCCAAGTCGGTCAGTAGGTAGGTGAGCTAGCGTAACTCCTGTGCAGCCATGGCCCCAGCGTAGATCTCAGCCTCAAAACTGGAACTGAGAACAGAAGACGAGCGGGTAGACCGCCAAGAAATAGAGCCGGAGCCAAGGCTGAAGGTGTAACCCTGTGATGACCGCTGCATAGCCAAGTCGTCAACCCAAGAAGCGTCTGCGTGTCCAGTGAGGACAACTGGACCCCGTCCTCCAAGCACGAGCCCCATGCCCGAAGTAATGCACAAGTAGCGCAACACCCTCTTAGCGGCCTCCCAGTGCTCTGGTCGGTGTCTCCCAAGCGCAACGTAGCGTGCCAGGATGCTAAGAGGGTAAGCAAGGTCAGGTCGAGTGCAAGTCATCAGGTAGATGAGGCAGCCCACAAGCTCTGGATACAACCCACTCTGCTCTACGGACTCATCCGAAGGTGGAGCTGAGAGCGAGTGACCGGTAGGCAGAGGAGTGGACTGTGGCGAGGAGTACCGGAAGCCGAAGCGCTGAAGGACCTGGTGCACCATGTGTGACTGAGTCAGGGTGATGGTGCGCTGTGCTCTGTCCAGGGTGATCTGCAAGCCAAGATAGCTGCGTAGCTCACCCAGGTCAATGCAGGTGTGTCTCTTCTTCAGCTCCGACTTCACAAGGGTCAGTGCGTCAATGTCAGCAGTGGCAAAGACCAAGTCGTCGACGTACACGAGGACGTAGAGCGGCGTCAGCGAAGTGTCGGTGCGTAGAAACCGCGATGGGTCAGCAGTCGAAGGAGCAAACCCAAGAGCCGCAAGCGTCGTCCTCCGTGTGTTGTGCTACTCGCGAGGCGCCTGACGGAGACCATAGACTGGCCGCCTGAGGCTCCACTGGGTACCTGCAGGAAACGACCCAGTGAAGCCAGGTGGACAGTGCACCCAGATCTCCTCGTGCAGGCTGCTTTGCAAGAAAGCTGTGCTGAAGTCAAGAGAGTGCAGCTCGTAGTCACCCTGAGCTGCGACGTGCAGCAACACCCGAAGAGTGGTCATCTTTGGGGTAGGGGAGAAGTTATGGAAGAAGTCAACTCCCTGTCGCTGACTGAAGCATCGTGCAACGTAACGAGCCTTGAAGACAGGCGGAGAACCCGGCAGCCGCTTCACCCTGAAAATCCACATGCCATCGACTATGTTTGCCCCAGAAGGGGGAACTGTGTCGACATAGGTGTCTGTGGACTTCCAGGATGCCATCTCTACGTCCATGGCTATCTGCCACTGAGAGGAGTAGGGACCCGTAATCGCCTCTGCGTAAGAGCGCGGGGTCGGGATGTCTGGTGCATCCGGGTCTCCCTTAGGTGCAAGCAGCATGGCTACGAGATGAGGTACAGCAGCTGCAAGACACTCAAAGTCCTCCTGCCTGTCCTCAAGGACGTCCGTGCTAAGAGCACACTCACCTCCGACGGACGGAAGACAGTCAGACTCAGACTCAGCAACAAGACTAGTGGCGTAGTCGAGACGACAGGCGGCAGCAATGTCAACAAGCTCAGCAACTAGGGCAGACGCAGCACGGCGGCCTGCCCCCTCTCCCCCACCCCCCATCCCCGCCACCTCCCCCCCACAGCAGCAGCCGCGGGAGAGGAGAGGCAGGGCAGAGGGTGGGGCTGTAGTGATTCACAGCGGCCACCCCTTCCACGCCACCTCCCCCCCCAAGGATGGAGGAGAAAAAGGGGGGGGGGGGGGGGGGGGGGGGCTGGTGCTGCATATCCCCTCCCCCCCCACTGCTGCACTCGCAGCAGGGGGGAGGTAGGAGAAGGGGCGGTGCAGGAGCCGCTCGGGCGACAGCAGGTTGGCCACACCCGCCACCCCCATACCCTCCCCCCCACTGCTGCACCCGCAGCAGAGAGATGGAGGAGAAGGGGGGGGCGGGGGGGGGCTGGTGCTACAGGTCCCCTCCCCCCACTGCCGCATCCGCAGCAGGGGGATGGCAGATCGCTTCCCCCCCACTGCTGCACCCGTAGCAGGGGGAGGTAGGAGAAGGATGAGGGGGGGGGGGGGGGGGGTCGGTGCTGCAGATCCCCTCCCCCCTTCTGCTGCACCCGCAGCAGGGGGAGGTAGGAGAAGGGTGGGGGGGCCTGGTGCTGCAGATCCCCTCCTGCCTCCCCCTGAACCTCCAAGCTCCCGCCCCTCTCCCAACACAAGGTGCGGCAGGGAGAGAGAGAGGAGGAGGCGTGGCGGCAGCTGCTGCTGCTGAGGCACATCCGCCACCCCCTCACACCCTCTCCCCGCCATCCCCATGGAGGGGGGGGAGGGGGGAGAGGGGGGCGGGGGCGGAGCTGCACGTGCGACTGTAGGGCACGCGGGCAGGAGGAACCCCCTCTTGCCACCCCCTCACCCACCATGTTGCAACAGGGCACCGGGGCCGCGGTTAGGGGCGGCAGGTCGCGAGGGGCCATGGCTAGGGGCGACGGGGCCATGGCTAGGGACGGGGCCGGGCGCTGGCAGGTACAGGGCCGGGCGCTGGGCAGGTACGGGGCCGGGCGCTGGGCAGGTTCGGAGCCGGGCGCTGGGCAGGTACGGGAACGAGCGCTGGGCAGGTACGGGGCCGGGCGCTGGGCAGGTTCGGGGCCGGGCGCTGGGCAGGTACGGGGCCGGGCGCTGGGCAGGTACGGGACCGGGCGCTGGGCAGGTATGGGGCCGGGCGCTGGGCAGGTATGGGGCCGGGCGCTGGCAGGTACAGGGCCGGGCGCTGGGCAGGTACGGGGCCGGGCGCTGGGCAGGTTCGGAGCCGGGCGCTGGGCAGGTACGGGGCCGGGCGCTGGGCAGGTACGGGACCGGGCGCTGGGCAGGTTCGGGGCCGGGCGCTGGGCAGGTACGGGGCCGGGCGCTGGGCAGGTACGGGACCGGGCGCTGGGCAGGTACGGGGCCGGGCGCTGGGCAGGTACGGGACCGGGCGCTGGGCAGGTATGGGGCCGGGCGCTGGGCAGGTACGGGGCCGGGCGCTGGGCAGGTATGGGGCCGGGCGCTGGCAGGTACAGGGCCGGGCGCTGGGCAGGTACGGGGCCGGGCGCTGGGCAGGTTCGGAGCCGGGCGCTGGGCAGGTACGGGGCCGGGCGCTGGGCAGGTACGGGACCGGGCGCTGGGCAGGTTCGGGGCCGGGCGCTGGGCAGGTACGGGGCCGGGCGCTGGGCAGGTACGGGACCGGGCGCTGGGCAGGTACGGGGCCGGGCGCTGGGCAGGTACGGGGCCGGGCGCTGGGCAGGTACGGGGCCGGGCGCTGGGCAGGTACGGGGCCGGGCGCTGGGCAGGGACGGGGCCGGGCGCTGGGCAGGTACAGGGCCGGGCGCTGGGCAGGTACGGGGCCGGGCACTGGGCAGGTACGGGGCCGGGCGCTGGGCAGGTACGGGGCCGGGCGCTGGGCAGGTACAGGGCCGGGCGCGAGGCTAGGTACGGGGCCGGGCGCTGGGCAAGGGACGGGGCCGGGCGACGGGCTAGGTACAGGCCGGTCGCGGGCTAAGTACGGGCCGGGCGCGGGCTAGGTACGGAGCCAGGCGCGTGCGAGGTACGAGCCGGGCGCAGGCTAGGTACGGGGCCGGGCGTTGGGCGCGGAACTGAGGCCGGGCGCGAGGCTAGGTACGGGCCGATCGCGGGCTAGGTACGGGGCCGGGCGCGGGCGAGGTACGGGCCGGGCACGGGGCTAGGAACGGGGCCGAGCGCGGGCTAGGTACGGGCCGATCGCTGGCTAAGAACGGGCCGGGCGTGGGGCGACGAAGTCGACGGGGCCAGCGGGGCCGAGGGGCACAGCTAGGGGCGACGCCAAGGGGCGACGGGCCGGGGCCTAGGCTAGAAGGGCATTAGGTGGTGGGCCCATTGATGTTAGGTCCTAGGAACGACCTACTCTGATAGCATGTTGAAATAGTAGCTAGACTTAGGAGCCATGGCTAGTGAGTGTCGAGAGAGTTGAGTGTCGAGAGAGAATGGAAAGGAGGAATGATGGGTTTCACTATAGCACACAAGGTACATATAGCAAAATGAACAAAGGTGCACCACCAAACAATAGGAGCTACACTACAGTAAATCCTACAGGCAGTTTTATAACAGAACATATAATTATATTTTCTGACAGTGGACTCAAAAGAAGGGTCAATGACAACAGTGGCTAGAAGACGAGGGACAGTAGGACTGGCAGCACAAGCTAGGTCAGATGCAGGGTCAGGAATGGCAGGAAGAGAGGACTCAGGAGGAGGCGGCAGGGGAACTCGCAATGGAACAGAGGAAGGACGAAGTGCCATAATGTGAGTGCCGGGGACAGGAGGAGGACGGGAACGAGGAACACGACGACCAGTGCGAACAGCGCGAACATGTGAGGCAGGGCGAGACTCAGGCTCACGACGCTCTGTAGAAGAGTCTGTCTGCTGAGCAGGCAGAGGGGAGTCTGGCTGTAACTGTGGCTGCGATTGGTGAGGCGGTGGACTCAGTAAGCTAGGAGGAAGGCCAGTAGAAGACGGGAGACTAAGAACCTGGCAAAGGACCGAGTCAGGTGGCGGAAGAGACGACGGTGGCAACGGAAGGAAGAACGGTCGCCGCTGCATAGTGCCTCCAGCACCAGTACCGCCAGACGCAGCACCCCCAGCGCCAATACCTCCAGCTCCAGGGTCTCCAGCTCCTTGCCTCCAGCTCCAGCGCCTCGAGCGCCAGTGCCTCCAGCTCCAGCGCCTCCTGCGCTAGGGTCTCCAGCTCCAGCTCCTCCAGCTCCAGCGCCTCCAACACCACAAGACCCGGCAGCTCCAGTATCTCTAGGACCAGCAGCTCCAACACCTCCGGTACCTCCAGCTCCAGCAGAAACTCCAGCACCTCCAAGACTAGTAGCTCCAGCACCTCCAGCTCCAGTGCCGCCAGTGGCAGAGCCTCTAGCTCCGGCAGCTCCACTCCTAAGGCGTGTGTGCTGAGCAAACCCCTCGCGCAGCTGCTGTGGGGAGAGAGGCTCCCGACGTGGAGACCGTCATGGCGAGGCACCCGCAATACCTCCAGCAGACGCAGTACCCCAAGGCTCAGCACCCCCAGACTCCGCACCCTCAGACTCAGCGCCCCAAGGCTCCGCACTCTCAAGCTCAGCAACCCCAGGCTCCGCACCCCAAAGCTCAGCACCTCCAGACTTGGCACCGTTAGACTCAGCACCCCCAGGCTCCACACCCGCAGACTCAGCACCCCCACGCTTCGCAGTCGCAGGCTCAGCACCCCCAGATGTAGCACCCCCAGACGCAGCACCCCCAGACGCAGCACCTCTAACAGCATCGGAGTCTACAGCGACCTCGACAGGTACAGTCCCGAGGACTGGGTCTACATGAGACACACCTGAGGGAACAGGACCCTGAGGGGGGAGGGGGTCTACCGGAGGGGGACCTGGAGCAAGGAAGAGCGGTGGGTGTGGGAGAGGGGCAGTGCGGTAGGGGAAGAGACGGTAAAAGGGAACCGACTAATCAAACGTTATGTCTTGAGAGGGGAGGACACGGCGCGAGGTGGGTGGTAAAATTGCCAGCCATGCGCGTCAGGGGGAAAGCCAAGGAAGACGCAGAGAACAACACGGGAGGAGAGCTTGTCCGTGGATGTATCGCGAACAAAGACACGAGAGCCCTAGACCCGGAACACTGACGCATCGCCAACCTTCCCCGTCCAACGCAGTGTAGGCGAGGTCTCCGGCAAGGAGACACGGGGCCAGAGGTTGACCTCATGCGCAGCTACCGGACCGCAAAAGGCCACAGAAAATGGGGAGCAGCCGCATGGATCATGGATCATGTGTGCAGGTACATGAGGCAGCCCACAAGCTCCGGATACGGGCCACTCGGCTCTACGGACTCGTCCGAAGGTGGAGCTGAGAGGGAGTGACCGGTAGGCAGAGGAGTGGACTGTGGCGAGGAGTACCGGAAGCCGAAGCGCTGAAGGATCTGGTGCACCATGTGTGACTGAGTCAGGGTGATGGTGTGCCGTGCTCTGTCCCGGGTGATTTGCAAGCCAAGATAGCTGCGCAGCTCACCAAGGTCAGTGCAGGTGTGTCTCTTCTGCAGCTCCGACTTTACAAGGGCTAGTGCCTCAGTGTCAGCAATCGTAAAGACCAAGTCATCGACGTAGACGAGGACGTAGAACGGCGGCAGCGAAGTGTCAGTGCGCAGAAACAGTGACGGGTCAGCAGTAGAAGGAGCAAACCCAAGAGGCGCAAGCGTCGTCCTCAGTGTATCGTGCCACTCAAGAGGCGCCTGGCAAGGCCCGTAGACTGCCCGGCGGAGGCTCCACTGGGTACCTGCAGGAAACGGCCTAGTGAAGCCATGTGGGCGGCACAACCAGATCTCCTCGTGTAGGCTGCCCTGCAAGAAAGTTGTACTAAAGTCAAGAGAGTGCAGCTCGTAGTCACGCTGAGAGGCGACGTGCAGCAACACCCAAAGATTAGTCATATCGGGGTAGGGGAGAAGTTCTAGAAGAAGTCAACTCCCTGTCGCTAACTGAAGCCTCGTGCAACGTAACGAGCCTTGAAGACAGGCGGAGAACCCGGCGGCCGCTTCACCCTGAAAATCCACATGCCATCAACTATGTTCGCCCCAGAAGGGGGAACTGCGTCAACATAGGTGCCTGTGGACTTCCAGGAAGCCATCTCTGCGTCCATGGCTATCTCCCACTGAGAGGAGTAGGGACCCGTAATCGCCTGTGCATAAGAGTGCGGGGTCGGGATGTCTGGTGCATCCGGGTCTCCCTTAGGTGCAAGCAGCATGGCCACGAGATGAGGTACAGCAGCTGCAAGACACTCAAAGTCCTCCTGCCTGTCCTCAAGGACGTCCGTGCCAAGAGCACACTCACCCCCGACGGACGGAGGAGAGTCAGACTCAGACTCAGCAACAAGACCAGTGGCGTAGTCAAGACGACAGGCGGCAGCAAAGTCAAGAAGCTCAGAAACTAGGGCAGACGCAGCAGTGGACTTAAAAGAAGGGTCAGTAACAATAGTGGCGAGAAGATGAGAGACAACAGGACTGGCAGCACGAACTAGGTCAGACTCAGGGTCAGGAACGACAGGAAGAGAGGACTCAGGAGGAGGCGGTAGAGGAACGCGCAGTGGAACAGAGGAAGGACAAAGTGCCATAACGTGAGTGTCGGGGACAGGAGGAGGACGCGGACGAGGAACCCGACGACCAGTGCGAACAGCGCGAACAGGCGAGGCAGGACGAGACGCAGGCTCACGACGCTCTATGAAAGATTCTGTCTGCTCAGCATAAGGAGAAGGAGCAGGCAGTGTGGAGTCTGGCTGTAACTATGGCTGGACTGCCAAGGTGGTGGACTCAGTAAGCTAGGAGGAAGGCCAGTAGAAGACGGTAGACTAAGAACCTAGGGAAGGACCGAGTGAGGTGGCGGCAGAGACGACGGTGGCGGCGGAACAAAAAACGGGCGCCGCTGCACAGTGCCTCCAGCACCAGTACCAGCAGACGCAGCACCCCCAGTGCCAGCACCTCCAGCTCCAGGGTCAACAGCTCTAGCGCCTCCAGCGCCAGGGTCTCCAGCTCTAGCTCCTCCAGCTCCAGCGCCACTAGCGCCAGGGTCTCCAGCTCCAGCTCCTCCAGCTCCACCAGCCCCGGCAGCTCTAGTATCCCTAGTACGAGCACCTCCAGGACCAGCAGCTCCAGCACCTCCAGGACCTCCAGCTCCATCATGAACTCCAGCACCTCCAAGACTAGTAGCTCCAGCACCTCAAGCTCCAGTGCCTCCATCGACAGAGTCTCCAGCTCAGGCAGCTGCACTCCGAAGGCGTGTGTGCCGAGCAAACCACTCGCGCAGCTGCTGCGCGGAGAGAGGCTCCGGCCGAGGAGACACTCGTAGCGAGGCACCCGCGGGACCTCCAGAAGAAACAGTACCCCTAGGCTCTGCACCCCCAGACTCTGCACCCTCAGACTCAGCACCCCCAGGCTCAGCACCCTCAGGCTCAGCACCCCCAGGTTCCGCACGCGCAGGCTCAGCACCCCCAGACGCAGCACCCCCAGACGCAACACCTCTAGCAGCACCTGAGGCTACATCGACCTCAACAGGCACAGTACCAGGGAGTGGGTCTACCTGAGACACACCTGAGGGAGCAGGACCCTGAGGGGGGAGGGGGTCTACCGGAGGGGGACCTGGAGAAAGGAAGAGCGGCGCGGGGGGGAGAGGGGCAGTGCGGAAGGGGAAGAGACGGTAAAAGGGAACCGACTCGTCAAACATGACGTCGTGAGAGGGGAGGACACGGCACGAGGTGGGGTGGTAATACTACCAGCCAGGTGCGTCAGGGGGAAAGCCAAGGAAGACGCAGGGAATAGCGCGGGCAGAGAGCTTGTCCGGGGACGTATCGCAAACAAAGGCACGAGAACCCTAGACCGGGAACACCGACGCATCGCCAACCTTCCCCGTCCAACGCAGTGTATCCAAGGTCTCCGGCAAGGAGACACGGGGCCAAAGGTTGAGCTGATGCGCAGTGTACCGGACCGCAAACGGCCACAGAAAATGGGGAGCAGCCGCATGGATCATGGAGGTACGAGCGACCTCCATGACTAGGCCAATGCGGTGCTCAGCAATCCCATTTTGCTGCGGGGAGGCCGGAAGCGTGAACGACTGGAGGATGCCCTCCCCACGACAAAAGTCCCGCAAGAGGTCGGAGGAGAACTCACCACCTCTGGCAGAGTGCAGACGCAGGACAGGAAGGTCCTGGCCGAACCGCTCGCGAAGCTGGAGACGGACTGTGCGGATCCAAGGGATCAAGACATCAACGACTTCACCCTTGCTGCGCAAGGGGAAGACCGTGGTGTACCGCGTGTAGTTGTCAACTACCAGCAGAAAGTACCACTCGCGGCCCTGTCCACTAACGCGGGCAGGGCCCCACACGTCCATGTGGAGAGTCTGCAGTGAAGCAGTCGTCGGGGGAAACGAGGAGGAGTGAGGAGTGGCGCACTGCCGCCCCTCGACGCAAGGAAGGCAGGGCGGGGCAGGCGAGGGCGGGAGGGGAGGCAGAGACCTGGGAAGACCAGAATCAAGGAGGCGGGAGTACATGCCACGAAGGCGTGGCAGGGAGGGGTGACCAAGGCGGTGGTGCCACAGAAGAGTCTGGTGCGACAGGAGGCGACACGAGCAAGGGGGTGCTACCGGACCTGACGCGGTCACCTGGGCAGACGCAGCTACCTGAGGAGGCTCGGTAGCCAGTGTGTACAGACTCGACCCTGGCCGACGGGTGAACGTGGCCAGGTGACGGCCTTTCCGTGTACACGTGCAGATCGACACACGCTGACCCCCAGGAGTGGTGGTAGTGACCATCGCATCCTGAAGGGCAGCGGTACTCACCAGGTTCGTAAAGAACGAGGGGAGGTGAAGACCTGACATTGATCCGGATGGAACCGCCGGACACGGGAGAACACTGGAGGAACGGGCAAGAACTGGGCCCCCTGAGGGGTCAGCCAGTCTAACCGGAACAGGTGCAGGGAGTGGAGTGAGAGTGGTACTGTTGTGATAGAAACGGCAGGAAGCACCTGAGTCAAGCGTAAAGGTGTGCAAGGCCGCAGCAGGCGCAGTACCAGGGAGAGCAGACTCACTAGCACCTGGGTCAGGCAGCACACACCAGTAACAGTCACCCTCAGCACTAACAGACAAGGCACACATAGCAGCAAGGATAGCATCATAGTCAAGAGCAAAGATATCAACTCCAGACCTAAGCAGCTCTGCCCAGCGGGGGCGCTCAGCCTCGTCACCAAACTCTGTGCGCCAAACGTCGTCTAGGTGGGAGAAGCAGCGGTGCTGAGTGTGAGGCTTCCCGCATGTCTGACCAGCACGGTCACCCGTGCGAATGACATACGGGCAGCTAGCACTACCCCCAGACGCCCCACACTGAGCAAACCACTCACGAAGCTGCTGGGGCGAAGGGGTCTCACTCCGACACTGCTGCTGCTGCTGCCTTTGGCCACCGCCAGAACCTCCCCGCTGAGTAACTCCAGCCCGACTGCCACCACTCCCATTGCCGCCACTACCGCCACTCCCACCGTTGCCACTACCGCCGCCACCAACGCCCCCACTCCCGCCACCACTCCCACCGCTGCCACCACCTCGACTACCTCCACCACCTCCAATGACGCCCCCACTACCACTCCCGCTACCACCTCCACTACTCCTGCCACCCTTGCCCTTGCTGCTGCGGCGCTTCCCACTAGCAGAAGCAGCCCCAACATCCTCAGCTCCAAGGACGTCAAGAGCAGCCGAAGAGGTGTAGGAGGGGGCAAGGGGGGAGGGGGGACACCCCTCAAAGAAGGGCGTGCGAGGAGTCCCAGGAGTGGCACCTACAGCGACTACACTAGTCTCACCTGCAAGGAGGTGCTGCTCGAGCAGGTCAACAGTGAGGTCTTTGGGGTCAAGTGCGAGAAAGTGGTCCCTGACTGTGCGAAGAGTTTCAGCGAGGCATGTGACTATGAAGTAGAGAGTGATGTACATCGGGGGGGGGGGGGGTTCTTTTCAAGGAACTCTGCTGGGAGGGCAGCGCGGTAGCGAGCGTTGCTAGTGCGAAGGTGGGTAACAAGGTCCTCTACTGTGGCAAAGGCGGACAGCTCGGGAAACAGGTAGGGCAGTATAAGACGGCCTAGAGCAGCAGTGGCAGGGGAGGAGTAATGGGCGATGACAGCGTCGTACAGTGCTTTAGCAGTCTTGTGCTATCCAAAGTGAGCGCATTCGGCTAATGGCAGGTGGTTGCGAAACCACTGTGAGCGAGTCGCACTGTGAGCTGTGGCGGGAGGTGCAAGAGAGGCTCCAGACGTGTGGTCAAACAACGAAACGTTATCTCTAGAGTCGCTCTGTAGGTACAGCTGTAAGTTGTCGAGCCACGTGTCGAACGGGAATCGGACGGCCCTCATGATCGAACGTGAGTACACAGAGAGAAGCCATAGCGGGCAGAGCAGGGTGGCGCGCTACCAGCAGAGCAGCACGCAGGCAGGGCAGGGCGGCGCACAGCTAGGGTGGCCAGCAGCAAAGCAGGCAGGAGCCGGGTGGTGTAAACAGCAGGGCGGGCACACAAAGGGGCGGCGAGCGGGCTGCCAGAGGGCGGTGCGCAGGCTGCAAGGGGCGGCGAGCGGGCTGCAAGGGGCGGCGCGCAGGCTGCAAGAGGCGGCTAGCGTGCTGCAAGGGGCGGCGCGCGGGCCGCAAGAGGGCGGCGAGCGGGCTGCAGGGGCTGCGAGCGGGCCGTAAGCGGGCGGTGGGCGGGCTGCAGCGGCGGCGAGCGGGCCGCAGGCGGGCGGCGAGCAGGCTGCAAGAGCGGCGAGTGGGCCGCAGGCAGGCAGCAAGCGGGCTGCAGGGGCGGCGAGCGGGTCGCAAACAAGCGGCGAGCGGGCGGCAGGGGCGGCGAGCGAGCCGCAGGCAGGGGGCGAGCAAGCGACAGGGGCGGCGAGCGGGCCGTAGGGGCAGCAAACGGGCTGCAGTGGCGGCGAGCGGGCCGCGAGCAAGCGGCGAGCAGGCAGAAGGGGCGGCAAGCGAGCCGTAAGCAGGCGGCGAGCGGGCCTTAGGGGCAGCGGGCGGGCCTTAGGGGCGGCGAGCGGGCTGCAGGGAGGCGGCAAGCGGGCCGCAAGGGCGGCGAGCGGGCCTTAGGGGCGGCGCTCGGGCCTTAGGGGCGGCGAGCGGGCCGCAGGCAGGTGACGAGCGGGCCGCAAGGGCGGCGAGCGGGCCTTAGGGGCGGCGAGCGGGTCGCAAGGGCAGCGAGCTGGCCTAGGGGCGGCGGGCGGGCCACAAGCGGGCGGCGCGCAGGCTGCAGGGGCGGCGCGCGGGCCTCAAGGAAGTGGCGAGCGGGCTGCAAGGGCAGCGCGCTGTCTGCAGGGGCGGCTCGTGGGCTGCTAGGGGCGGCTCGACGAGCTGCTAGGGGCGGTGCCGCGGCCAGAAGGGCGGAGCGTCAGTAGGGTAGGGCGGCAGGGCAGCTAGTGGGGCAGCTCTGTGATGGGCCCTAAAAAAAAATTCGGTCCTAGCGAAGGACCCGCTCTGAAACCATGTCAAACTAACGAATGAGAATGAATGCATTGAACAGAAGTTGGGTACAAGTACTAACCCTAATTGGTTTGTACCCCTTATGGACTACCCCACTATAGCCTACACAAAGTAAGCAATATAACATGTTGACAACCAAAGCCCCCACTCCCGCCACCACTCCCACCGCTGCCACCACCTCCGCTACCTCCACCGCCTCCACTGCCGTCACCACCACCACCCCCGCTGCCACCGCCACCACTCCTGTTACCCTTGCCCTTGCTGTTGCGGCGCTTCCCACTAATATCAGAAGCAGCCCCGACATCCTCAGCACCAAGGATGTCAACAGCAGCAACCGAAGCGTAGGAGGGGGCAAGGGGGGAGGGGGAACACCCCTCAAAGAAGGGCGTGCAAGGAGTGCCACGAGTGGCACCTACAGCGACTACGCTAGTCTCAGCTGCAAGGAGGTGCTGCTCGAGCAGGTCAACAGTGAGGTCAGTGGGGTCAAGTGCGAGAAAGTGGTCCCTGACAGCGCGAAGAGAGTCAGGGAGGCGGGTGACAATGAAGTAGAGAGTGATGTAGATCGGGGGCGGGTTCCTGTCAAGGAACTCTGCTGGGAGGGCAGCGCGGTAGCGAGCGTCGCTAGTGCGGAGGTGGGTAACGAGGTCCTCGACTGTGGCAAAGGCGGACAGCTCGGGAAACAGGTAGGGCATTATAAGGCGGCCTAGAGCAGCAGTGGCGGGGGAGGAGTAACGAACGACCACAGCGTCGTACAGTGCTTTAGCAGTCTTGTGCTGGCCTAAGTGAGCGCGTTCGGCTAACCGCATGTGGCGAGCAGCAGCGTCACGCGTAAGCCACTGTGAGCGAGTCGTGTTGGAATCTTACGAGAGAAAAGTGGTTTCGACTATCGAGGGGGTTGGTACAAAGTGAGAACCCAAGGGGTTGTATCCCACAGTAAGTACCCCACTAAGCCTACCCAAACTATAACATATATATCCATATGTTTGACACACCCCCATAGGCAAAGTGGGGGAAAACGGAGGGTCACAAGACCAGTCAGGAAGTGCAAAGCAAGCTCAGGGTGGATCACAACGTCACCACGCAGTCTGAGCACAAGCAAGAAGGCCACAAGGCCAGTTCACATGCAGAAATATATATGTAACAGCAACAATACAGTGATATCTACCTACAAGAACAAGTATGCAGGAATAAATATAAATCATGGTACAAACAAAGCCTACAGCAAGTGAGGAAGGGTGGGCACAAGGCCTAACAAAGTGCAGAAACGCTGATGATCACCAGGCGGAAGCGTCTTGGTGAATATATCAGCAGTGTTGGCCCGAGTGGCCACGTAGGTAAGACGAAGCTGGCCACGCTGCTGCAGCTCTCGAGCAAGAAAGTAATGGAGAGCGATGTGCTTTGTTCTGTGCTCCAGTCTGTGCTCCTGACACAAGGCAATGGCGGCCTTGTTGTCGACGTACAGAACTGGAGGAGAACGAGGCCTCTCTCCCAAGTCGGTCAGCAGGTAGGTGAGCCAGCGCAGCTCCTGTGCAGCCATGGCTGTGGCGTAGATCTCTGCCTCACAGCTGGAGCCGAGAACTGAAGACGAACGTGTAGAACGCCAGGAAACTGAACCACAACCAAGGCTGAAGGTGTAACCCTGTGACGACCGCTCCGTAGCCTGGTCGTCAACCCAAGAGGCGTCCGAGTGACCTGTGAGGACAACGTCACCCCGTCCTCCAAGCACGAGCCCCATGCCCGATGTACTGCACAAGTAGCGTAGTACCCTCTTGGCAGCATCCATGTGCACCTTTCGGTGCCGACCAGGAGCCACGTAGCGAGCCAGAAGGCCAAGAGGGTACGCAAGGTCAGGACGAGTGCAAGTCATCAGGTACATGAGGCAGCCCGCTAACTCTGGGTAAGGACCACTCGGCTCTACGGACTCGTCCGAAGGTGGAGCTGAGAGCGAGTGACCTGTAGCCAGAGGAGTGGCCTGTGCTGAGGACCAGGTGAAACCGAAGCGCTGAAGGACCTGCTGCACCATGTGTGACTGAGTCAGTGTGATGGTGCAGCGTGCTCTGTCCCGGGTGATCTGCAAGCCAAGGTAGCTGCGCAGTTCACCCAGGTCTGTGCACGTGTGTCTCTTCTGCAGCTCCGACTTCACAAGGGCGAGAGCCTCAGTGTCAGCAGTGGCAAAGACCAAGTCGTCGACGTACACGAGAACGTAGAACGGCGGCAGAGAAGTGTCGGTGCGCAAAAACAGCGACAGTCGACGGAGCAAACCCAAGAGCCGCAAGTGTCGTCCTCAGTGTGTCGTGCCACTCACGTGACGTTTGGCGGAGACCGTAGACCGGCCGCCGGAGGCTCCACTGGGTACGAGGAGGGAACGACCCAGTGAAGCCAGGAGGGCGGCGCAGCCAAATCTCCTCGTGCAGGCTGCCCTGTAAGAAGGTTGTGCTGAAGTCAAGAGAGTGAAGCTCGTAGTCACGTTGAGCGGCAACGTGCAGTAGCACCCGAAGAGTGGTCATCTTCGGGGTGGGGGAGAAGGTCTGGAAGAAGTCAACTCCCTGTCGCTGACTGAAGCCTCGAGCCACGTACCGAGCCTTGAAGACAGGCGGAGAACATGGCGGCCGCTTCACCCTGAAAATCCACATGCCACTGACAATGTTCGCCCCAGGAGGGGGAATCTCGTCGACGTAGGTGCCTGTGGACTTCCAGGATGCCATCTCTGCGTCCATGGCTGTCTGCCACTGAGAGGAGTACTCACCCGCGATCGCCTCAGCGTAAGAGCGCGGGGTAGGGATGTCTGGTGCATCCGGGTCTCCCTCAGGGGCAAGCAGCATGGATACGAGATGAGGCGCAGCGGCTGCAAGACACTCAAGGTCCTCCTGCCTGTCCTCAAGGACGTCCGTGCCAAGAGCACACTCACCCCCGACGGACGGAGGACAGACAGACGAAGACTCAGCAACAAGACTGGCGGCGTAGTCTAGACGACAGTGAGCAGCAAAGGCAACAAGCTCAGTGACTAAGGCAGACGAAGCAGCAGACTCAAACGACGGGTCAGTGACAACAGTGGCAAGCAGACGCGTGACAGTAGAGTGCTCAGCACGAAACCGGTCAGACGCAGGGTCAGCAACGACAGGCAGAGAGGACGCAGGGGGAGGCGGCAGAGGAACACGCGGAGAAGGAGAGGAAGGACGACGAACTACAAGGGGAGGGCCGGAGACAGCCGGCTGGCTCTGACGAGGAACACGACGACCGGTACTGACAGGGGAGACAGGACGCGACGCAGGCTCACGACGCTCTGCAAGGCCACCAGGCTGCTCTGTGTACGGAGAAGGAGCAGGCAGCGGTGAGCCAGGCTGTAACGGAAGACCAGTAGACGAGGGAAGACTGAGAACCTGGCGAAGTGCAGAGTCAGGTGGTGGCTGAGACGACGGAGACGGCGGAGCAAAGAACAGGCGCGGCTGAGCAGTGCCACCAGCA